>CM067174.1:46436581-46446581 GCA_034093135.1 Erigeron breviscapus | reverse complement strand
AGTCACGATTATCAGGTTTGATTGTTAAAATCTTATCTGCTAATGATGACTTGATTTTCAGGGGGTTAAATCATTGAGTTTCATACAGGTTATCTCTTTCCTGTGTATTGGCTGGTTATTCAGGTTTGAAGGTAAAAGGTATGCAATTTATCTAAGTGTTTTTTTGAAAATGTGTTTGATGCTACAGGGAACACGATTTTAAGCATGTGGTAACCTAATCCACACGTTTGGTTAAATTTCACGCGTTTGGCTTACACACGTGTTTGGAGTTTCCTTCACGTGTTTGGCTGACTACACGCGTTTGGCTTACACCACGCGTTTGGAGTTTCCTTCACGTGTTTGGCTGACTACACGCGTTTGGTTTACACCACGCGTTTGGAGTTTCCTTCACGTGTTTGGCTGACTACACGCGTTTGGCTTACACCACGCGTTTGGAGTTTCCTTCACGTGTTTGGCTGACTACACGCGTTTGGCTTTTATCCACGTGTTTGACCTAAGTTACACGTGATTGGGTCACGGGTATATATATACCATGACCAAACTCGTTCATTTTTTTCACCATTCTAAATTTTCAATTTCACTTTTACTCTCGTTTTACCTCCTACACACGTTTAGCTTAAAATCGTGCAAATTCTTACTGATTGTGATCGGTAACTGTTCATCTCGATAACTTGTTCTTCGTTGATCTTTTTCGTGATTATTATACAGGTATGCTTTACGGTTTATTGCTTATTTGGTCGAAATTCATTGCATAGTATCATGTCAATAAATAGATAGTCGTATTAGTTTTTGTTAGAAATCTTGAGATTGGCTATCATGTTAAACCTGCTTTTGAGAAGATGAACAGTGTCGCGTGTTTGAATTTTACGCGTGTTTAGGAATTTAGAAATCAAAACACATGTCTTTTTAATATTCCACGCGTTTAGAAACCCTAATTCCACGTGTTTACCTTTAATCACACGCGTTTACCATAGTTTCACGCGTTTGAAGATTGGTCCACGTATTTAGGTTTTATTGCAGATTTCACGCGTTTGAGATTTACACACGCGTTTAGGAAATTTTTTTTTTTATTTAATTTCTGTTATTACAGTGTTTTTTGTTTTACAGAAATGGCAGGCAATCCAAGGAATTTTTTCTCGACGCATAATCAGTGGATCGATTTTACAAGAAATGGAAGAAATAGTGATTTTCATGTTTTGTTTGATTATCTGGAACGGTCTCGTATTCACTTTGTTCTTACTCACAATCCAGTACTCTTTCAAAGCTATTTACATCAATTCTGGACTAATGCATCGATAATTGTGGTTCAAGCACAGCCTGCACAACAAGATAGACCTGCCATCCCTCGAAATGTTAGATTTCAGACGACTGTTGCTGATCACACGTTTTCATTTACTGCTGCTGATTTAAGGGAAATACTGCATTTAGGGACCATCGCAGAAGAAAATGGTCCAATAGAGCTAGATGAAACGTTGGTTAGAGGTTGTTTTGGACGAATGGGACATGCTATGCCACATGCAAAGTGGCCGATTGCTAAGGCAGGATTCTATGGCAAATGGAGGTTTCTGGCTCATGTTTTGATTGTGGCGATTAGTAATCGTCATGCAGGGTTTGATCAGCTAAATAAACAAGTCGGTTCGCAGATGGTGGCTTTGACCTTGAATAGGCCATACTCATTCTCGAACTATTTTTTCGATATTTTGAGGACCCAGATCACTCAGACAGGGTCACAGAGGTTTATGATTTTGCCAAGGTTAACGATGGCGATTATTCATCATTTTGTACAGAATTTGCCAGTATTGGAAGATGTGTATGTGATTGTTTCTCCACCGAATAGAATTTGGTCAATGATGATGAAAGTTAAAGACAATTATCCAAATCCACAGATTGTTCCATTGTTTGGACATTTGATAAATCCAAATTATAGAGCTCCAACTGTTGGATGGGAAGATGAAGATGAGGTCGCAGGAGGTGGAAATAATGATGCACCACCTCCACCACCACCAGGACCTCAAGTTCAAGTTCCAATTCAGGTTCAACGTCAACGACGAGTTCGACCTCGAGTACAACCGCAGGCTCAACCTGAAGTTCAGCCAGTACAAGCTGCTGCTGAAGACGTTCGGGCAGATAATGAAGCAATGGAAGACTTGTTAGATCGGGCTGCTTGTGCTAATCCTGATATTGGTGAAGCTTTTGTGAATGTTGCGTTAAATCTGAATGATGTGATTGCGCAAGTGGATAATTTTCACGCATTGGATAACTTAGAGTTGTTTGTAGATTCAAATGCTGAAAGAGATCAAGAGTTGGATAGATTATTGGAGGATCTAGATGATCCTCTGAACTCTGCTAGGGCTAATGTTGCTAGTGCTGCTGCAGAAAGTTCAAGAGGAAAGGCTGTTGACCCAGAGGCTACAGAGAGTGATTCGGATGTTGATATAACAAGTCGTGCAAGTGATACTTCTCCTGTTGAAAGAGCTTTGAAGAGGTTTCGCACTGAAGAGGAGAGTGATCCTATTTATGAACCACAGGAAGAGGAGATTCCTTTGCAAAGACGAAAGAAAGCGCCTAGGTCGGGAAAGGTTTTACCTGCTCATTTGGCTGAAGCGTTTGAGAAACACAGACAATAAGAGGAGTCTGAGAGAACTGAGGTGACGGAAAGTTCAGTTGCTGATGAACCTGTACAATCAGAGGTACCTGTTGTTGCTACTGTGTCTGCGTCATCTACATAGGGTACTCTGCTTTATAGAAGAAAAAAAAATTCGTCGACCTTCAGTTGCAGTTACTCAAGCTGAATCAAGTCAAGTGTCAATTCTTCAACATACGCAGAGTGCTTTGATTAGATCTGTTGTTCCTGTAAGCACTGCATTTACGACACTTCTTCGTCCACTTCAATCGCCGTTGATCGGCAGTTCTCAATTTCCTCCAAGACCTCCTACCAGACCTTCTGGAGTTGCACACTTTAGACCAACAGTTGCGTCTACTTCTGAACCTGCGCAGATTATGTTGACTCAATTCAAGATGAATCGTTTGGAGACAAAAGTTATGACATTGGAAGCACAAATGAAGGCAATGCAAGGGTTAGTAGGGACGTTAGTTGCTGATTTAGCAGATGAAAAGCGTCAAAGTGCTGAACTAAGAGAAAAGCTTAGGCAATTGTTGGCTCAAGGGGGAGATGGTTGTAGGGAGACAGAGTTGAAGAGGAAAGAGGATGAAGATCATGATGATGATGCAAATGCTGATGGTGAGCCAAGAACTGAATCTCAAGCAGAAGCAACGACTCAGGGGGAGACGTCAAGACAGAGAGAGTCAGAGATTGCTGGTACAGCTGGTGCTAGTACGTCTGGGACTCAGAAAGATTCAGGAAAAGCTGTGATGGTTGCTCCAGATGTAGTTCTTGCTGATGATGATGATAGTGATTCCAATTCAGATAAGCTTCAAAAGATAGGTGCAGGTACATCTAAGGTTCAATATGATGATTCTAATGATGATGAAAGTTTGGAAGAAGGTGAAATGATTCCTGATTTGGACTGGACTAATGTTTTTCAAGATGATGATTTTGTGCAACAACAAGTACAAGCTCAAGATCAACAAGTTCCAGATGATCAACAAGAGGTTCAAGCTGAACGAGTTTTTATTCCAAGTTCAAGAACTCTACACTTTACGGTTTTTGCCAAAGTTGGAGATGATGAAGATGGAATTACTCTAAGCTGGAGTATTGAAGATTCTAAGGAATTTGATGTGACAGAGTATCCAGTGCCAAGTAGGGATGAAGATCATCTACATCAAATTGATAGAAGAATACCGGCAAGAGGATTGGTAGGAGAAAGTATGAAACCATCTATCTTTGGGATTTTGTTAGTGATAGAGATGCTCATAAGTATGTTACTACTGTTTTGAGTTGGTTTTTCGATGATGAGCTGAAATTGTTTATTATTAAAAGAGATGATGGTTGTCAGTACTTAAAGCCTATGAAGAAATATTTTAAAAGCCTTAGTGAATCCGATTTAATGGATTTAGGAAGGAAAAGGCTTGTTAATCCGAGTGGTAATGGTTATGCAACTTACTGGAGTAGAAAGTTGCAAGACGATTATAGGAAAAGGTTCTATGATAATTTTGATAAAACCAGTGTGTACATAACGCCGAGATCCTTGAAGAAAGTTACAAAGGATGATGGTACGATAGAATTTACTCAAAGATCAATTAAGCGTGTACTGAAGGTTCCAGTCAAGAAATGGCCTCAAGATGTTTTGAGTACACTTGATCACTGGGAGATTCACAGGGACACTGGTGAAGCATTGATGTATGGAGATAGAGATAAGAGAGTTATTTTGTTACGTGTATTTGATCCTATGCAGATTGTGAACCTTTCCAGAGATGATCAGAGAAGGTTATATGACACTGAATGTCTGTTTAGACCTTCATGGACCACTGAGGAAAGCAGATATAGGAAGATTTTGCGTATTTGTTACATGCTAATATTCATGCAAATAGCAGGAGATTGTTAATTGATGGATAGTGTTTCTACAAGACTGAAGAAATCGTGTAGCTGATGTCAAGGGGAGACTGTAAGTGCATGATTCTGTTGACAACAGCAACAGCGATTTGATCAGTATATGTTTATGTTTTGTAATATGTAATCATAGACTTATGTTATGCTTAAACTTGTTATTTGGACTTAAGTAATGTGAATGATTACATATTGATCAGAGTTTTGGTATGTTAATGTTTACGACTTGTATGAATGTGATTATAAATAACATACAGATACAAGTGATAAACTAGTCACGTTTTGAGTAATTAAAGTATACTTAAAAGATGACAAAAGGAAGTGTGTACAAACTCGTGCTACAGTAACACGAGTTTGTCTAAACACGTGGTCATCACGTGTTTACATATTAACACGCGTTTGTTAATGGGCTATGGGCTTTAAGACATACGGTCCATATTAGCACGCGTTTATGAACAGTATAGTATAAATACACACACATAATACGTATTTTATAACAGTGATATTAGATAATACACAGAAACTCTGTGCAATTGTAAACTCACGCGCGTTTAAGGTCTTAGGTTGTTTTAACAACGAAAGACGATAATATAATTAAGCAAACAGGTTATCACGAGAGGATTCCGCACTCTCGTCATAACTATAAGCGTTCTCGTTGACGATCAGTCCACTAGGATCTACATATGTGTTTCCCAGACCTCACAAACTGTTTGAGAGTTCTTATGGAGAAGCATACTTTTGCGTATTTCCACAGAAACTCTCAAACCATTTGAGAGTTCTTATGAACAAGCAAACTTTTGCTTGTTCCTCAGAAACTCTCAAATGACCATTTGAGTGTTCTTTCCACAAGCAAATATTTTGCTCATTGCCAAGAACCCTCAAATAACACTTAGGAATATTTGTTTCAACTGCTGTCAAGACGCAGAACCAATACTAACTCAGCCAATGTTTATACTGATGTAAATATACGCAGAACCAACATCAGCTACGATAATGTTTCTACTGCTGTGAATACGCAGAAACAACATTGTCTATATTACCTATTGGAAGTATTGATTAAGTTAATGTTTCTCCTGCTGTTAATACGCAGAAACACAATTAACTTAACTTCCATCTGGAAGTACATTAAGTTAATATTTCAACTGTTGTTAAACGCAAAAACAATATTAACTTAATGACTCTTTACATGTAATGTCTAGAACCTGTAAAACACAAATAATAAACACACATATAAACATAAATGGATCCCAATATGATCAACAATATATGCCAAGGTAATATTATTGACAAACGGTAATTACAAGATAAATTACAAGACTTGAATATATATAAATATATGTAACACATCTAGAATGCTTTTTGTCACCGAGAAACATGCACCAAAAGTCTCCCCCTTGACACTAGCAACTAGATGTGACCTTCAAGTCTTCGTTTGTCATCCTAAGTGCTGGCCAAAAACCCTGTCATCAGGAACTTCAGTCTAAGGTACTGGTACTGAAGTACTTGGTTCAACTGCTGTAGGAAGATCAACACTTTGACCTTCCCTTGTTGGAACCCCTACTTCTGCATTTGGTTCAACAGTTGGAGGAACCACATTTTTTTCCACACCAACTGGATCCCCTGCTTCTGCACTTGGTTCAACGACTGGAGGAGCCACATTTTGTTCCTTTCCAGCTGGAACCCTTGCTTCTGCAATTGGATCAACAACTGGAGGAACCACATTTTGTTTACCTCCAGCTGGAACCCTTGCTCGTACCCGTCTAGGTATTTCATCAAAGAATCTTCAACTGTCAGCATGGATATACTCAACTAGACAAAGCTTCACCATCCTTTCATAGACACCCTTTATGCCTATAAGGAGTTGTGAGCTTCCTAGTTGATGCCTATGTAATCTTTTTAAGTCATTTCTCGAAAGATTAATAAGCTGAAGTGGATCATAGACTCTAAGTAACTCTTTGTGCCCAGTTGCTCTTGTTGACATAACAACAGCGACTGCACTAAAGTCATCAACTCTCCAACAATCCATGTCACCAAACATGTTTTGCGGCCACTTCGTCAAAGGAACCCTACGGACATTCTAGATCCTGTTAATAAATCTAACAATGATCTCCTCTCCGTTCGCTTCTTTCTCGGAGTTGGTATGAACTTGAACTTTCTCGGATCTGACTCTCCACTCTGTTTGAGATGATTGTCATTCTTGATCCAGCTCTCAAACAACTCCGCACGCCTGTAATTACCAATAAGCCTCAAATAACACTTAGGAATATTTGTTTCAACTGCTGTCAAGACGCAGAACCAATACTAACTCAGCCAATGTTTATACTGATGTAAATATACGCAGAACCAACATCAGCTACGATAATGTTTCTACTGCTGTGAATACGCAGAAACAACATTGTCTATATTACCTATTGGAAGTATTGATTAAGTTAATGTTTCTCCTACTGTTAATACGCAGAAACACAATTAACTTAACTTCCATCTGGAAGTACATTAAGTTAATATTTCAACTGTTGTTAAACGCAAAAACAATATTAACTTAATGACTCTTTACATGTAATGTCTAGAACCTGTAAAACACAAATAATAAACACACATATAAACATAAATGGATCCCAATATGATCAACAATATATGCCAAGGTAATATTATTGACAAACGGTAATTACAAGATAAATTACAAGACTTGAATATATATAAATATATGTAACACATCTAGAATGCTTTTGTCACCGAGAAACATGCACCAAAAGTCTCCCCCTTGACACTAGCAACTAGATGTGACCTTCAAGTCTTCGTTTGTCATCCTAAGTGCTGGCCAAAAACCCTGTCATCAGGAACTTCAGTCTAAGGTACTGGTACTGAAGTACTTGGTTCAACTGCTGTAGGAAGATCAACACTTTGACCTTCCCTTGTTGGAACCCCTACTTCTGCATTTGGTTCAACAGTTGGAGGAACCACATTTTTTTCCACACCAACTGGATCCCCTGCTTCTGCACTTGGTTCAACGACTGGAGGAGCCACATTTTGTTCCTTTCCAGCTGGAACCCTTGCTTCTGCAATTGGATCAACAACTGGAGGAACCACATTTTGTTTACCTCCAGCTGGAACCCTTGCTCGTACCCGTCTAGGTATTTCATCAAAGAATCTTCAACTGTCAGCATGGATATACTCAACTAGACAAAGCTTCACCATCCTTTCATAGACACCCTTTATGCCTATAAGGAGTTGTGAGCTTCCTAGTTGATGCCTATGTAATCTTTTTAAGTCATTTCTCGAAAGATTAATAAGCTGAAGTGGATCATAGACTCTAAGTAACTCTTTGTGCCCAGTTGCTCTTGTTGACATAACAACAGCGACTGCACTAAAGTCATCAACTCTCCAACAATCCATGTCACCAAACATGTTTTGCGGCCACTTCGTCAAAGGAACCCTACGGACATTCTAGATCCTGTTAATAAATCTAACAATGATCTCCTCTCCGTTCGCTTCTTTCTCGGAGTTGGTATGAACTTGAACTTTCTCGGATCTGACTCTCCACTCTGTTTGAGATGATTGTCATTCTTGATCCAGCTCTCAAACAACTCGCACGCCTGTAATTACCAATAAGCCTCAGCCCTGCAAGACCATAGAAGTCTGCCTTTGGCATTGTTTTAAAAGCTTCAAAATTAGGCTCAAGGTACTGACAACCATCAAGTCTCTTCATCATATACAACTTCTTTTCCTCGTCGAAGGTCCAGCTGAGTATGAGCTCTTGTAGACTTGATGCACGAGGATCTTTGACGTACTCGAAATACCTATGAGGAAGAGGAACATCCGCTACACAATATGGATGATTCAGATCCGCACGATGAACATTTGGCAAAACATGACAATACTCATCTTCATCATCAGAAGCAAAAGTATCATTAATCTCTCTGCCCGATTCATCTATGAAACTACTAACAATAAGTTCAACATCTCTTCATGTACCCTTCTTATAGTAGACTGAGAAAGTCAAATCCTGGGCAGAAAGCTCATAAAAGGATTTGATCTTATTTTCCTTCTGACCTTCAGACTCAAAGAGATTCGGGTTTGTAGCAATAGCATCTTCAAATTCAAACCTATGCTCAGGTGATACCATTACTCCTTGCCAATCTGAGCGAGGTATCCATTCCCCCTCCTCTGAGCCTTCTGAATCTTCTTCAGCTATGTCATCCAAGTCTTTGATAGCATCAATAGCAATGAGCTCCTCATCACTCTCGGATCCATAAGCGTGAGTCTGGAAACCGAGATCTACATCTCCAGTCGGTAACGGGAAAGTATCTTCACTGATACGTTTCCCTTTGTCTTGAGCTGTGGGAGCCTGAGAGGTACCAGTAGCATCATGCTGGCTTTGATCCCTCTGAGATGTAGCAATCGGAGTGCCAATCCGAATACCCCTTGATAATCTTGTGATCTCTTCTTCTTGTCTGCGCAGATCATCATTCTCATCTCTCTCTTTTGCTTCCTGAGAACACTACCTGTCCAGATTGGATCTATCTCCCCCTGAGATCTAAGATTATGAACTATCTCACTTAGCTCCTTGTAATCCACATCAAAGCTTGCCAGACCCTCAGTTTGGCTCTCTGTTGCCTCTTTGTGCTTATTCAGCTTCTTGACAACTCTTTTCAGATGCACCATTGTCTCAGACTGAATCTTTTGTAGAGCCTCGTGTCTTGTCTGAAGTTGAGTATTTTCTTCCTTCAACTCTTCAAGCATTTGATGGTGTGACTCTTCTTCTTTCCGTTAAGCTTACAATTAAGGCTCTCATGTCTTCCAGTTCTTTCTCGAATCCGGACACAATGTCTTCATTTGATTTTGAGCTGCTTGGTTGAGAAGAAGTCACAGATGGTTCACCTCCTTCAGCTACTTTCCTCCTCTTGAGCTGTTGAGATGAACTATCTTCATTATCTCTGGTAGTTCCTAACATTTTAAGCGTCTGAAATCCTGTAGTTCATAAACTTTCAAAATGTTAACAACTTTAACCATCGATAGATAAGTTGGTCGACAAAATTCTTAGTGTTTTCCAAGATTTTTGAAACCCTTTGTTTCATAATCCTCTAAAACAAAATCAATTTTATCAAATCAACACGTCGAAATTAAAACTCGTTATGTTTTCCAAGATCGCGAAACCATTTGTTTCATAACCTTCCAAAACATTTAGTTTTAATAATCGACTAATTGAACTTTATCAAATTTAACTAAAACCAATTGTTTTTCTTAAATTTTAAGTTCAATATTATAAGGCAATATGCACTTTCTAATTTGACTCATTTGATAATTTTCCCATTTTGAAAATTTTCCGAAGTCCTAGAACAAGCAAATTCCTTATACACACACATATGGTGACAATACACTCATATGGTAAAAAATTTTACTTGTTAAAATTTTTTCCTATTTAAAAATTTTCTAAGTCATGAAACACGCATACAGTGCCACAACACGCAAATGGTGATAAACACGCAAATGGTG
>CM067174.1:46394184-46435581 GCA_034093135.1 Erigeron breviscapus | reverse complement strand
TGTATATTGTGATGCGTCCGGGCAAGGATTGGGTTGTGTCTTAATGCAACGGGATAAGGTGATAGCATATGCATCCAAACAATTGAAGGTGCATGAGAAGAATTATCTGACTCATGACTTAGAATTGGGAGCAGTGGTATTTGCTTTGAAATGTTGGAGGCATTACTTGTATGGCACCAAGAGCGTGATCTATACCGATCACAAAAACCTTCAACATATCTTCAATCAAAGCGATCTGAACATGAGGCAAAGAAGATGGCTTGAACTGTTAAGTGATTATGATTGTGTTATCCGGTATCACCCGGGTAAAGCAAATGTGGTAGCCGATGCCTTAAGTCGAAAAGAACGTATAAAACCAAGAAGAGTTAAAGCCATGAGCTTTACCGTGTTAAGGAGTGTTCGTGACTCCATTATTGAAGCACAAGAATTGGCAACTAGACCGGAAAACTTCATCAATGAAATCTTAAACGGTCTAGAAGAACAATTTGATAGAAAGAATGACAATGGTTTGTATTTCGTTGATCGATTGTGGATTCCCGTTCTTGGAGGATGGCGGTTGAAATTGATGGATGAAGCTCATAAGTCAGCCTACTCGGTTCACCCGGGTTCTGATAAAATGTACTTTGGATTGAGAGATTTGTATTGGTGGCCGGGAATGAAGAATGACATTGCAAAATATGTTAGTGAATGCCTCACTTGTTTGCAAGTGAAAGCCGACCACAAGAAACCACCAGGTTTACTAGTCCAACCAGTAACACCGGTGTGGAAATGAGAAGAAATTGCTATGGACTTCATCACGAAGTTACCTAGGACGAGTAGTGGTAGGGACACTATTTGGGTGATAATTGACCGGTTGACTAAGTCGGCTCACTTCTTAGCCATCCGGGAGGACGATAAATTTGACACCATGGCACGTTTGTACATCAAAGAGGTGATATCCAAGCATGGAGTGCCGATTTCCGTGATATCCGATCGGGATGCCCGATTTATTTCAAAATTTTGGAAGGCGTTCCAGAAATCTATGGGTACTCGTCTCGGCATGAGTACGGCGTTCCACCCACAAACTGATGGTCAAAGTGAAAGAACGATCCAAACATTGGAAGACATGTTAAGAGCTTGTGCTATTGATTTTGGTGGTAATTGGGATGTGCATCTTTCCTTTGGTTGAATTCTCCTACAATAATAGCTATCATGCTAGCATTGGAATGGCCCCATTTAAAGCATTATATGGGAGAGATTGTAGGTCACCGCTAGCTTGGGCAGAAGTTGGTGAAAGCCAACTCGTTGGGCCCGAAATTGTTATTGAAACGACGAAAGTGATCTCACAAATCAAAGAAAAGTTAAGAGTGGCCCGAGAACGACAATTGAAATATGCTAATGTTAGACGACGACCCCTCGAATTTGAAGTTGGTGATTATGTTTTATTGAAAGTATCCCCGTGGAAAGGTGTGGTTCGTTTTGTGAAACGTGGCAAGTTGGGACCACGGTACATTGGCCCGTTCAAGATCTTGGATCGTATTGGTCCGGTAGCTTATCGATTAGAACTTCCTCAAAACCTGAGTGGAGTTCAAAATGTTTTCCATGTTTGTAATCTTAGAAAGTGTTTGGCCGATCCAACACTTCATGTGCCCCTCAAAGAAATCCGTGTTGATAAAACGTTGAAATTCGTGGAAGAACCAATAGAAATCCTAGATCGACAAACTAGAAAACTAAAGAATACCCGATATACGATTGTCAAAGTGAGATGGCAAGCTAGACGTGGACCCGAGTTTACTTGGGAACGTGAGGACCACATAAAGTCTAAATACCCACACTTGTTTAGTAATTAGTGATTGTTGAATTTCAGGACGAAATTCTTTAACGGGGGAAGAATATAACATTCATGATTTTTACCGTTTGACTGTGCATGTAATTTGATTAACTATTTCAATAAACGGAAATTTGGACATAATTGTGTATATTTATCTGTAAATTGGGCCAATTATAATGTCATATTTGAACTTCTAAAATTAGGGTCATATTAGCAGACTATGAAATTGGCCCAGTACATGTTATGGAAATTATATAATAGATGATAATTGAGTAACTATGGTAACAGGAAAAACGTATATACGAAACCTTAAGTATAATGTACGGTTACAACAGTGTCGGTGGAACAGTGTCGGTGGTTAGATGATAATTCCATTAATAGGACAAAAACCGACACAACCTTTATATTATATGAAATGATTTATCCATATTATGGATTTATAATAATTTATAAAATTTGTACGCTCGTGAGTATTTTTGTTATTAATTTCGGAATCAATTAACTAGTTAGATATATTGTACATACTAGTAAAATAAATATGCAATTGTGTACTTGAACTAGATAACTAATAAATATATAAATATATGTAATTGATTTATAACCACATAGATAAAAGTAATTATACTTATATAGACTAGTTACTACATTTAATTACACAAATAATAATCAAGAATCAAAGTTTAGAGTCAACCAAAGTCAATAAGTCAAGTCAAGCTTGTGTTCTTGACATAAACCCCACACAAACTAACCAAGACTTGGATTATAGCTTGTAATCATGAAATGAACATGTTCCTACTGAATTCTAGTTTGTTTTAAGGCCAAAGTTTCAACCATTACACTCAAGGATGAGTTGTAATCACATGATGAACACCTCATGGCCAAGGTGTGTATTCTTGGCACTTAGTTGCAACTCTTGGGCTATATAAGCAAGCATTTGATGATCATTCTATCATTCATCTCTGCTCTTTTCTCTCTCTTTCACATTCATAACACAAAAAAATCAAGTCCATAAAGTCTGGGTTCATCACTTGAAGTTTCAAGTTGAATTTAAAGACTCTATAGGACTGAAATTTTCAGTCATCTTGCAAACATCATAGAAGATTCATCTGGACGATTAGGAGACGAATCTTATATTTTTGGAAAGGTCCAAGTGTCAGTAAAATTTGATAAGAACTAAGTTTCTTCTGGTTTTGCTCAGAAGAGTGCCAAAAACGACGATTTTCAGAACTGGTCTAATTTCTGACGAGGCTACAGGTTTGTTTTTGTAAAAATCATAACTCTTTTATTAAAGCTATTCAAGAGTCAAACCTTACATTTTTGAAAAGGCCTTTGAGTGCATAACAAATATCTAGAACTAAGTTTTGTTGTATCTGGTCTTCCTGACTTCCCAAAGTCGTTGTCAAGTAGATAACGCAAAGCTAGAAACATGCTGAAAATTCCTTATTTTGAACTTAGGCTTTGTGGTAGCTTATAAGTTGATCTTATACTTGTTCTAGGTACCCGGTAGTACATTTTGAGCATAGTAAAGTACTTTGCAAAGTGTTTTGAGCTGTACTAAGATTAACTTGTCACGAGGATTATTTACTGCTCTGATTTGCCACTACAACTAAGGTGAGTTTCGTAAACCCTCCCTACTCAATTGAGATTCGGGCTGAAAGTGTACATGTTTGTTTAACTGTTGATTGTTGATTTGATTTTGATTGATTGTATGATTGAATTGTTGATATGGACATGTTAGCGCATTATTCATTATATAAGTCGCACCGTTAGCGCATTGTTTACGATGTAAGTCGCACCGTTAGCGCATTGTTTACGATGTAAGTCGCACCGTTAGCGCATTGTTTACGATGTAAGTCGTACCGTTAGCGCATTATTTATTATATAAGTCGCACCATTAGCGCATTGTTAATTATTAACTATGTAAGCCGCATCGTTGTTGATCGTTATTGATTGTTATGGAACGTTGTTGAACGTTATATGGAATCGTTATTATTGAATGTTGACTTGTATTGAATTGTGATAATGTGAAACCTTATAGGTTATCCTTGGATGTGATTAGTTCTCCTAATCCTTACTTATTGTTAACGGTTGTTATCCGACACGGTTATCCCATATTACTTGTCCCTACGAACTCACCAACTTTATGTTGACGTATTTTAGTACACTTTTCAGGTAATCAGGTTAATCAGAGACAAAATGGATGATTATGTGCTTGCATTTCTAGGATTGGACTAGCTTTGGACTTCTGGATCCGTGATCCTTATTTCCCTTTAACGGGTTATGCTTAGGATCAACTACTATCATTTAAAGATTTTCATTTAATATTGATTGAGTGTGTATCTTTGATAGATATTGATTATTGTATACATTTGAGTGAGTTTATGGATTGTTTCAATCCTATGAATGCATATAGTTTGACTCTACATAATTCCCATGTCGTGCTGTGCTTTTCTAAGTGATACCCCATGATTCCGCCATGTTGGGGTGTTACACATTGTTCTGAAGAAGAGCTTTCCATATCCATCACATACACGTTCCCTTTTCTGGGAGCAATCAATACTACCTTCCAGTCCTTGTTGAATACAATGCCATGAACAATGTTGAATAGAACTTGATAGCCATCATCACACAGTTGACTTACACTGATCAGGTTATATTTCAAACCATTCACATATGCAACACGTCTGAATTTGACTTGTCCATTGTTCAGAACACCATACCCCTCAGTCTTTCCACAACCATCATTTCGAAAAGTAATGGAGGGTCCATCAGAAATGATGAATTCCTCCAGCAGGGTCTTACGTCCGGTCATTGTCCTGCCAGATGCACTGTCAAGATACCAGGTATGCTTCTTTCGATCGCCCTTTTTAATAACAGTGTCTACCCATCGACCAGATGTGACATCATCCTTCACTAGATGCTCTTGATCTGCCAGAGCCATAAAACAACAGTCTCTTTCCTCTTCTTCATCGACTGACGAATCATCAGAGGGAACCCATGCTTCTTCAGTGGTTGCTATCATGCATTTATTATTATCTTCCATTTGTTTAGACAAAAGAACAATTTGAGCCTTAAGCTTTTTGTATTTCAACTTATAGCTATCATCAGACTTGTTATAAGAAGCAGTTGGACTAGACTGAGAGACAAACTGACTGGACTTGCACTCTTTCATGAAATGACCTTTTCTGCCACACTTAAAGCATGTCAGATTGGTCTTGTTAGTGAAAGAACTTGGTGCATGTTGTCCAGTGGGCCTATTTGCTCTGGCCTTAAAACGGTTAAACGTTTTCGCCATCATTGCAACCAGGTCATCACTGTCAGTTTCATCACAGTCTGGAGAGATATCATTACAGACTCCAGAATCCATTAGTTCAGACATCATCTTCTTCATAGAAAATACATTCTCAGAAGATATTAATGCCGCACAAGGTGGTACAGTATTAGTGACCACTGTGGAACTACTAGAAACATGATTAAAAGAATCTTTTTCTGCCTCAATCCTCTGGGCTTTATTTTCTTCAGTGAATCTGAAGGCTCCATACAATGTTGATAAAGTATGGGAATGCAAGGTTTTACCTTGCCTCAAGACCAGAATCATGTGAGACCATTTTGTTGGAAGAATATCACAAAATTTCTCCAAAAGTATATCCTTGTCTTTATCAACCCCTAGTCCTCTTAACTGGTTAATAATACTCATAAATCTGGTGTAAGTACCAGTAAGAGACTCATTGGGGAGAGCAAAAAATGACTCATACTTTTTGTTTAAGGAGACTTTTCTGGTAACAACAGTATCATCACCTCCCTCATGCTGGTTCACCAGTTCATCCCACATGCTTTTGGCACTGGGATAGAGAACTAATGTGGGAATAAGAGTTTCTGGAACAGCCCCGAGGATCATATTTTTAATAAGTGTATCAAGATTTACCAATCTTTTCTCCTCTTCGGACCAGTGTTCCTCTCTCTTTTCCCTTCCACTTCTTGATCCAGTAGGGTCAAGAAGTGCATTGATAGGAAGTCTTGGCACATAGGGTCCTTCATTTAAGATTTCCATCATATTCCTTTCAATACCAGTAACATGCAATATTATCCTAGCTTTCCACGTACCAAATTCATCACTGCTCCCATTGAATTTAGGAACAGGATTATTTGAATAATGCACATGCACATGTGGAGAAGCAGCAGGAGGAGGAGGTGGTGGATTGTTATTTCCAGTGGGTGGGTCATTAAGATTAGTTTCATGAGTTTCTTGAGTATTTTCTGGGATTGCCATCGCGAAACAGATCTAGGTAAGTATATTAACCTTCTGAGCTCTGATACCAAATGTAAAGTCCCCCACACGATGGATTAACCCACGAGTGTAAAATAACAAGTCAAGTATGAACTAGAATCGGACTAGTATTACTTTAAATATAAATGCAAGAATATAAATAAAGCAATAAACGACTTAAGCAATATTTAAACAAGTAAATAAATGATGGAACACAAATGTAATTTTCAAGTGTATTTTCTTTATTGATGATAAACAAAATACAAGATTGTTGCGGAACCTATATATTACAAGTATGTAACTATCTAAACAATCTTTGAATTACAAGTGATCTATACTTGCTAAATAATCTCCTTGGATAGATATACTTAGAGTTGTGAAGTATAACTGTTTAGATCGAGAGTATTTAAGCAAGTTCACCAAATTGCTAAAAAGTAATTTGAACGAGAAATATGACTTTGTATTTCTAGGCAGATAAATTCAACAATGAATTTATTTGCCGTACAAATATGGTTGCATGCATTTAATGAACCGACAAGGTTATTAAATGCATTGGTTAAGGTACAAGGATAAAGTCCTTTTAACCAACCACCTTTACACACATATGTACTTTAATCAATAGACAATTGGGATGTCCGGGTAAAAGTTTGTAAAGGCATAAAGTCAATTTCTCGATATCAGTGTTCAGACTTGTAAGGTCTAGAACACTGATAAAGGCTCAAGTCGGGAGATCTGGTAAGACTGTCAGTGGGCTCCATTGTTTGTCAGTCTTCTTTCTTCAGACTTCAGTCTTTGACTTCAGTGAGAATGTCTTCAGTAGAATAGATCTGGACTGAGGTGAAGTCCAGTGAGCTAATCTGGAGAATACTCCAGATTTCCTATCCAAGTATTTGCTCACTGGTCTTCCATTATTTCTGAACAAATTTTTAGAGGGACTCCAGATTCCAAGTCTGGAGTAGGTCCAGTAATTATCATTTCTGGACAGATCTTCAATAAGGCTCCAGTAGTCGAGTCTGGAGCGAGTCCAGTAAATCTGGACATAACAAGTATTAATAGGATGATTTGTTATATGAATGTAGAGTAAAGTTATTCAATAGATATAGAAAGAAATAAGAAATATGAGAACAAAAAGAATAGAATAAGTTTGATGTGAAGAGAGAGAATTGTCAGTACCATTTTTTTAATTGAAAAACATAGTTTTGGCAACATCCCTATAAACAAGCATATATATAACCATGTTTTGGAAAAAAGGCACTTTCTGGGAATTTAACCTATAATGTGTGGAGCTTGGCGTTAACGTCTGTGCTCGGTGTCGCAATCATCTGGGTATCCATCTTGATCACACGTGTGGCTCGATCAATATTTTGGTTTTCATGTCTATTGGAGCCATATTCCTTTTCTCACGATCTTGAGAGTCAGAATCTTTTTCTTGGTACTAATGATTTCTCATAAATACCATTCATGCATGCCCCTTTTTGTTCTTGAAACCATATATGTGCTTCTTCATGCTACGTAGTTTATATGCTCACATTTGTTTGAAGTCTTTCTCATGCGCGGCATCCCTGCTATATTTACGTTAAATTCCGAGCCTGGTCTGCCTATCCCTGCTATACACTACTAGAAAAAACACTTTTTGTGACAAATTTTTTTGTGAGGACATAATGTCCTCACTAAAAGGCACTAAATGACAAAAAAAATTAATTGTGTTGAATTTTTAGTTTGACTGGACATTTTGTGAGAACCGTCCTCCCAAAACCTTATTTTAGATTTTATTTTTGATTTTCTTTTTAGAGTCAAAGTCAAAAAGAAAAAAAACAGGTCAGACTTTTGTTGACTAAACATATAGAGAGAACTGTTCTCACAATAACTTTTATTATATATATAGTTAAACTGAAATATCTAAATATAAAAATTATATTTATATTTATACGTATTATTATATTAAAATATATATATATAATATATATCAGAGCATAAAATCGGTTTTAGGATATAAAAGACTAGGACAGACTCATGTTTTTTGTGGCAAAAGAATAAGTCCACGTTATTTTTATGAGAACCCGCTTAGGTGAAGAAAATAAAATTTGGTTTTATGTACTAATATTAAAAAAGGAAATTTGATGGATTTCTTAGATAACGTTAAATCATATTTATATATAGTTTGTTACTTATCGTTTGTTTGCATCTTTTTTCATTTTGTTTTATTATTTATATTTTATTCTATAAAAAAGGGATATATGAATATTTTATGAAAAGGGACTAAGAAATATGGGAAAAAGACTAAGAGATAGGAATTTAATAATAAATATAAGCATAGTTTACATACAGAAAATATCCATTTAAACGGATTAACAGATTTAATAATAAATATAAGCATAGTTTACATACAGAAAATATCCATTTAAACGGATTAACAGATTTAATAATAAATATAAGCATAGTTTACATACAGAAAATATCCATTTAAACGGATTAACAAATTTAATAATAAATATAAGCATAGTTTACATACAGAAAATATCCATTTAAACGGATTAACAGATTTAATAATAAACTTAGGATTTAATTTAGAAAAAGAATCTACCAATACACATAATATATTAGAAAGATTATCTAAATATATATATAAAAAGACAGAAATTTCAAATAAAATAATAGAAAATCTAACATATATTAAAGAACTATTTAATGTTTCCATCAAAAACATTTTAGCATATTATATATATATATATATAATCGGTTTTAGGATATAAAAGACTAGGACAGACTCATGTTTTTTATGGCAAAAGAAAAGTCCACGTTATTTTTATGAGAACCCGCTTAGGTGAAGAAAATAAAATTTGGTTTTATGTACTAATATTAAAAAAGGAAATTTGATGGATTTCTTAGATAACGTTAAATCATATTTATATATAGTTTGTTACTTATCGTTTGTTTGCATCTTTTTTCATTTTGTTTTATTATTTATATTTTATTCTATAAAAAAGGGATATATGAATATTTTATGAAAAGGGACTAAGAAATAAGGGAAAAAGACTAAGAGATAGGAATTTAATAATCATTGATTCAAAAACATCAATTTCAACGTTCAAAAAACTAGAATTCTTAAATCTAGAATACAACGAAAAGCTTAATAAAGATACTATATCTTTAGATAATTACAAAGTTAGTTGTAAATTTAATAATAAATATAAGCATAGTTTACATACAGAAAATATCCATTTAAACGGATTAACAGATTTAATAATAAACTTAGGATTTAATTTAGAAAGAGAATCTACCAATACACATAATATATTAGAAAGATTATCTAAATATATATATAAAAAGACAGAAATTTCAAATAAAATAATAGAAAATCTAACATATATTAAAGAGCAGAATAATCTGATTATAAAAGAGTTAAAAGATATTAGAAAAAATACTCCTAATAAACAAGAAATACAACAGTTAAGTTATTTATTAGAAAATAATAAACCAACAGCTACAATAAATAAAATAGAAAAACAAGTTGCAAATCAGGTAGAATTATTAGAAACAGTTAAAAAGATACTTGAAAGATAAAACTGGAGTTAGTAGAATATAAAAAAGCCTCAGAAGACGCTAACAAATATAAACCAATAGAAAATACAGAAGAAATTACAAGTATTTTACTAGTTGATTAATTGTGCCTACTGATTTATAAATTATTATTTTTTAATAATTAATAACAAATATGATACACATTATAAATAAATATCATTGAAATCATTTTTATGGCTCTACTTTCCGTCCCCAAAAAAATTTAAAATCCCCTTCACTTTTCACTCCAAAAAATTTAAAAAGCCCTCCTTTTTTCCAAGGAACAAATTTATTGCCCTTCCTTACTCCCTCCCCAATTTAGAACACCCCAAACAAACAAAAGAAAACCCATCTCATCCTCCTTTCTACCTCTTCGCCAGCAAAAAATCCTCCAGCCGCCACCGGGAAAACCCACCCATCTTAAGCTAGCCATCGGAAAAAACCCACCTACCTTCTACAACCCACCGTCGTCGGCCACTCTCTTTCCCTCTTTGATTTTTTGAATTTCGCCGGAAAAAATCTACCCCTCTTAAGCTACAATTACCGGTCACCGGGAAAACCCACCCATCTCCCCACTGCCGCCGGCCTCTCCCGTTATTGTTTTCATTTCGCCGGCAAAAAACCCTTTAACCCGTTTCCCCCTTCGATCTCTGGCCAGAAAAACAATCCAGCCCGCTGCCCCCTTCGATCTTTGGCCGGAAAAAACTCCCCAGCACTCTGCCCCTTTCGATCTCTGGCAGTTAAAAACACCCACACTCTTAAACCGCCGCCGTCCACAGGAACAAAACCCACTCACCGCCTTGCTACAAACTATCGCTGCGGTCACCCTCGTTCTCTCTTTTTGTAAGATATTTTTATATGTTATTTAGTTCATTACTTGTAGATTTTCTTATATTGATTGTCTATTATTTTTATAACTAGTACTGTTCGATTATTGTAAGATTTCTTTTATATATTAATGTTTAATAATTTGTGTTACAGCTTGATTTATTTGATGTATCTAAGAGCATCGATGTTTCATAATTAAGTTTTATTAATTTATATTTAGTTTTCAGTTTTTAGATTTACATTATTGTTAAGCTTTCTATATGATTGTGTTTGTAGTTAATTGGAACATAAAGGAAGCTCGGAAGAAGCTACATGGAAGAACTAGTTAGTTGTATATATATTTTTCCCTTCTTTGTAAACGGTTGTACTACCAACTAAAAAGAGGTTACGTTAGTATGTATCGTGTGTAAGTAATGTGTTTCATTTGAGCTTACACTTTTCTTGTACTTTTTCGGACAAAATTTTGGCGTTTTAGTTATTGTTCATTTATGTAGTTGATGTTGTTTATGTTGTTGATGGGATTGTGGTTGTTGATGTTTGATGAAAAACTAGTTAAATTTTGGACGGAAAAAAGGTTGTAGACCGAGAATAATTCTAGACGGGAAGCTCTGATTGCGGTAGAAACCTGCTAAAATTTCTATAATTTTAGTGACAATTGTCAAACAGTTATGGTGAGGATTTGTTTTATATTTTTTTTAATGAAAATCAAAAAACATATTGTGAGGATAGTCCTTTGTAAAAAATGTGTATTTACTGTAGAAATATACCATGTGTATTTGTATTTATACATTTATAATACATATAACATGTATTTATACATTTAAAATAAGTTTTCTGATAATTAAAGTATTTTATCTATTGTGAGAACTGTCCTCACAAAAGTCTATTTTTCATTTCTTTTTTTTTTACTAGTCAATGTTCTCACAATAGCCCACAAATGTCCTCACCAACTACCTATTGTGACGGGGCTTCAGTGATGGACCCTATTGTGAGGACATGTCCTCACTAGCCACTTATTGTGAGGAATCTGTCCTCACAAAAGTCTATTTTTCATTTCTTTTTTTTTTTTTTTACTAGTCAATGTTCTCACAAAAATGTCCTCACCATTTTTTCTTGTAGCGATATTTACGTTAAATTGTCTAGATGCTAGCGTAGGTTGTTGGTGAGAAGGGTGATCTATTACGAGCGTGTGTTTCGCCACTGTTGGTAGCACCGAAGAATATTTTCGTTGGTTTCATGGCTTCGAAATAAAGTATCCAATGGGTTCGTTCGTCGGCCTGGTGATGATCACCGATGGTGGTTGCTTGGTTGTGGCTCGTTTTTTGGGTTTTCGTCTTCTTTGCTTGTTTCGGCTTCCAAATCTTCTCCCGGGGTCTTCAGCATTTGTTAATCTTTCTAGTTGCATCATGCGATCTCTATTTGTTGTCGTTTCTTGTCCAGCGGTGGCTGATCGTGGTTGAGCTACGGCAACATCAAAGATGAGCTTTATCGTCTTTTTCGCGTTTTTAGTTCTCTCTTTTTTTTTTTTGATAGCTCCGCTGAACCGAAGCCTCCTTTGGTAGACTCTTGGTCTTTATTCAGATTTTTCCTATCCTCTTGGAGGTCAGAAATTTTGTTGAATATAGGTGACCGCTGAACCGATAGGCCATACCCGAAAAATTCCTTTTCGAGTCTTGTAAGTCTTTCTTCTTGACAGGGTCAAAATTTGCAGCCTCCATACGTGGCCTAGTCGCTCCATGGAGGTCCTCTCTGTGGCAGGAGATCAGCCTCCAGTGGCTTCTCGTCATGGTGGCACTTCGGTAATAGTAGCAATTCGTGGCTAATTCGGCCAAACTTCTTCAAATCTTTTTCTTCTTCAAGTCGAAATCCGAAGTGGTTGTCGCGACGTCATGGTTACTGGGTCTTCTTGATGGCCAATGGTCCTTCCGGAGGTAGTCGATGTTGGTGGAGTCACTTGAAGCGGGGTTTTTGGCTTTTTCGTCGTTTCTCTTGGACTGTCGTCAACCAAGGCTTCCTTAATATGACTCCTGATCTTCGTTAGCAATCTTTCCAACCCTTTTTGGGTCAGATTCAACTTGATTAAGCGGTTGCGGGTGGCGGCCGCTTTCTCTGTAGTTCACCCGAACTTCAAATATTTTCCTTTGATTTAAGATCGGGGATAATAGATTTTACTCCAACCTTCTTCGTCCGGTGCGAACCCTTTAGTATGAGAGTCGTTATCGACAGCCACATGTGGCGACTATTTTGTGTACGACAACTATTTTTTTGCGGTTTGTTTACTGAGATGTATCGCTTGATCCTTGACCATGAGGTTTTGATTTGTGATTATAGGATGGATTATATATTTGTTTTTTTGCTTTGGGTGATGGAGATTTTTTGATAATCATCTACAGAAGATTCGATTCCCATGGCTTTATCTCTAAAGATCCCAAACAGACTAGCATACAAATGGCTTTGTCTTGTGATCATCATTTGAGACGTCCTTCGTTATCACGAACCAAGGTCGCGATTGTCCTTCTTGTTGCTCGCTGCTGTTGTTTTTGAGCAGGAGTGATGGTGAATTGATGATGAATTATGGTGAGAACTCTCTTCGAATTTTTTGTTTACGACGGAGGATCAGAACTTGTATTCTCCTAGGACTTCATCCTAGTCGTCCAAGGTGACACTCCATGGGGGTTTCTTGTGGCTGAATGGTGATCATATGCTGTTGATGGAGGATGAGATTCAGCTTTTCGTTCCTCCCTTTATTTTTGTACGCCAAAAACTTTTTTTTTTTTTTGGATCTTGGATTGTTTTTAATCGGCAGGGGGAGTAACGGATTGAGAGGGTCTAACCATGCAGAATTCAAAAAAAATAGAGTTCATGCGTGATGGTGTATACTATCCTAAAAACCCTGCAGCGTTTTGCGTGCCTTTTTTTTTTTTTTTAATTTCTTTCTTCCGTCATTCGTTTTCTTCAAACTTTTTTCTTTTTTCTTCTTCCTTTTTATTTGACCGTCTTTACACCCTCTCAAGCCTTTCTTCTCTTCTTATATATATACAAATCACTGATTTGCACTTGGAGATCGGAAAAAAAAACTCCAAGTCCCTCCTTCATCACTTATTTGCACTTGGAGATCGGGAAAAAAAACTCTTTCTTCTTCCATATATATCGGAAAATCATGCCGGGCTAATTGTTTTTATTCTCTGATTTCATGGGAATGGGTAGGTATTCACTGAAATTGATATAGACTCTTTGTTAATTTTCCTTTGATATTCATATCTTGGTTTTTTTTACATATGAGTTGATGGTAGATACACATATAGTGTTTGATAAAATATCTTGGTTTTTTTTACATATGAGTTGATGGTAGATACACATATAGTGTTTGATAAAATGCTTGAATGAATTTTTCCCCCCAAATGTTAGATTATTCTCTTTTTTCAAATAATTACTCATTTTGGTTGTTGTGGACTGTAGTATCCCTGTTCGATTGGGTGGATTCCAATTTAAGGCTATGGTTTAACGATCTTATATTTTGGTTGTTGTGGACTGTAGTATCCCTGTTCGATTGGGTGGATTCCAATTTAAGGCTATGGTTTAACGATCTTATTTTAAGGAGTAACATCAACAAACTTGATTTTAGTTTTTTTTTTTATTTTTTTTTTATCTTACATCATCAACGGTAACAAAAAAAAAATAAAATATTTGTGTATAGACTTAAATGTGATGGAGTCGTAGTTGCTGTATTTGGGACAGAGTTAAGAAATACTTTTTGTCTGTAACGATACAGGATATGTTCATGGTAACCTATTGTTGTACAAAGCGTTAAATTCCATGGACACATGAAAGTTGGAGTTTAAAGGGTTTTCACGGTATTACTTTAGCTTCTGCAGTGTGTCATGGCATCGTCGTTGCGGAATTTATCTGCTGAAACCAGTAGAGGATATACTTACATGTGGCAACATAATTGAAGGTTTTATGTTCTATTAGTGAGATTTGTAGTTATTTCTCTACCGGCAATTGCATAGCATTTGCAACTGCACTGAATTAGAGTACTGGTCTTATGGTTGACAATGTTTTGTGTAACTTTGTTTTCATGTTTTCAGCTGGTTGCTAAGTTCAAACCAATGTGAACGTATATGCAGGTAGTGCAATACTGCAATATTTTAGACCTTCTGAATTGCAAGAACATGAGAACTACACAATGGTTAATAACTATATCCTATATGTAATCTGATCAAATTACAGGCGAGGAGGCGTACATCATTCTGTTCAAGATATGTAATAACTATATATCCTATATGTAATGGCTGATCAAATTACGGAGTTGCTTAGGAAATATTGATGTCCTCAAAAGCACAACTTACATTACGGAGTTGCAATATAAATCATGCTATAAATTTTCTTTTCCGGGACAACGCCCGGGTGATGCAACTAGTTAATATGTTAAATTAATCACTATTGTACATAAACTTTTTCCGGATACAAGACTATTGTTAAAAATATCTTAAGGTACATATTATGTTCAATTTTGGCTTACATAGTGACAGGCCGCCGTTTTTTTTTGGTATTGGTGGGATAGTGTATATTGAGTTTTATGGGATCTGGAAAGAAAGTGTTTAAGAATTTTGTGACTATCAGTTGTTGTATCTAACCGGCGGAAGAGATGGGAACGTATAGTGATATTTCCCACGGATGGCGCCAATTTGTTTGATCCAAGAATCGCATGGACCTTCGATCGGAAACAAGGAGGGGTTTTGAATGATTTATTGGCGATTCCCTACCGGTCAGAGGGGTGGAAGCAGCTTTACGCCATTATATCGGAGGTGTTTGTGTTGGCAGTGGGGATTCTCCATAGAAGAGAAGCCGTCCACCTTAGGTGTGGAAAGAATGTATGTGTTTTTAGGGTGAAGAGAACATGTCTCCATCCAATGATGAGAACCTCTATTTATAAGGGGAACTCACCTTGGGGAATAAGTTAGGTCATTAGGGTTTTACCCTAGAGTTTAGGAAAAGATATGAGGACATGTTTAAGGGATTTACATGCCATATAATTAAATATATTATAATGGTGAAGGGATATGGACACATACCTTTTCTTTAGGAGGAAGAAATAAGAGATTTCCTCCATATTTGGCGGAGCTCCGTTCTGACGGAGTGAGCTCCGTAATAGGATCTGGGACATTCTGAGGTGAGCTCCGTTCTGACGGAGGTGAGCTCCGTATTTCTGGTAGAAAACATCCTTAAGCAGCCTTCGTAATAGCAGATTTACATACGGAGGTAGGTCTCCGTATAGGGTATATCATCAATGGGTGAACTGACATATTTCTTGGGTCTTCAAGTAAAACAAACCAAAGATGGTATTTTTATAAATCAAGAAAAATATGTCAGAGATTTGTTAAAGAAATATCAATTTGATTCAGTCTCATCAAAAGATACTCCTATTTTAGCTCCATTGACTTTGGATTCTGATCCTAATGGAAAACAAGTGGATCCCACAAAATATCGTGGTATGGTGGGATCCCTCATGTACTTAACTGCAAGTAGACCTGACATAATGTTTGCAACATGTCTTTGTGCAAGATTTCAGTCTGATCCCAGAGAATCACACTTAAATGTTGTGAAAAGAATTTTCAGATACCTTAAAGGTGTCCCCAGACTTGGTCTTTGGTATCCCAAAGGCTCAAGTCTAGATTTAATGGGTTATTCAGATTCTGATCATGCAGGTTGTAAGATAGATAGGAAAAGTACCACAGGTGGTTGTCATTTCCTAGGTGGCAAATTAGTTAGTTGGACAAGCAAGAAGCAGACTGCAGTATCTCTCCACAGCTGAAGCTGAATACATTTCTGCAGCCAGTTGTTGCGCTCAGATTTTGTGGATGAAGAATCAACTAACTGATTATGGTGTTAAGTATACAAGGACTCCAATATTTTGTGATAACACCAGTGCCATTGCCATATCTCACAATCCTGTCATGCACTCCAAAACCAAGCATATCGATCTCATGTATCATTTCATTCGTGATCACATTTTAAAAGGTGACATTGAACTTCATTTCATTCCCACTGATAAACAACTCGCTGATGTTTTTACAAACCCTTGGATGTCAAAACGTTTAAACATCTCATCAGTGAGTTAGGTATGCTAAATCCTGTATAGCATCACCTCAGGGGGGAATGTCAAATATTTTTGTACTTAAAATGAATTTTTCTCTGAGGGGGAACTTTGCTTTCAGAAAAATATTTTGACTGAAATGTTTCAGTCCACTGAATGGTTTCAGGATAAGTGTTAAACTGAGATGGTTCAGATTCCTTAAACTGATCATGCTCAGATTTTATTGAGTCATTTCTGAAATCAATCAGTCCTTTGTAATGTCTTTTGGATACTTGGTTGTTTGTGTGGACACGTGAAGATTACTGTGTAACGTTTGAATAATGATGTCTTTTGCTGACGTGTCACATAAGTTGCACCGTAAATGAAAAATGATGACTTTTTCTTAAAAGAGTTGAAAAGTTTTCTAAAATGTGGGGCCCTAACCGTCTTTGCATTTAATGCGGACGTATACCCAAAATTATTTCGGATTTCAAACCCGATCAAAATTGATTCAATTAAATAATATTTTGTGGGTTTGAATTTCAAAATTATTTTCAATTTATTTAATTTGGAAAAACTCTTTGCATTCCATCATAAATATAAATACTTTTTACCAAATTCATTCCTTCATTTACTTCATTTTTCATTTACTCCCAATCATTCATTCTCTCTCATTCTCTCTTCTTCAAAACTCCAAAACCCTAAAATCATCATCATTTTCAGTTTTCCCTTGTAGAAATTATGGCTAAAGCAATCTCAAGCCAAATCACTCATAACTTTCGAATACAATCCACCTAAAGCAGTCAAACCCAGTCCATGGCCAAAGGGTTTCGATCCATCGACCCTTAGGTTCAACATGAACAATTTTGTGGCCGCACTAAATGCCAAATCCAAAACCTTAATGGGGAGGATAAATAAATATTTAGAAGAGTCTCCTCTCCATTTTGCTTGACTGCTGATCCACAAGTAATGTATCATAGATACTTACTTGAATTCTGGTATACTGCTAAGCAAGGATGAAAAATCCATTGCTTTTACTTTAAATGATGGCACCAAGCAGTGTATCATTTCTCTTGATGGGTTCAGGGAGGCCCTTCAATTGAACTATCTTCAACCTCCTTCAGTCTATGCCAAAAGACTGAAAGGAATTAATTTAGAGAGGTTCTAGAGATATGGGTCATGATGGTATGATTGATGCATAATGGCGATCTGAAGACCTCCGGGCACATATTTATGTCTGGCTTTGGTAATTGTTGGTGGTTCTTCTGGACTCAGATTGTTGAGTGCCTTGGGGGAAATTATGGTGGTTTAGACCAAATTTCCCTGCCACAAGTTGAAATGGGTTATTATATGTGGCATGGAATTGAGGCAGACTTCGCTGAGATACTCTTCTCTCAGTTATTGGCAAAGTTAAAGGAAAAAGAAGTATACATATCTCATTTCCCAGATTCTTGAGCATCTGCTTCATGAATATACTTGGAGATGCGTATCATGTTGAGGGGTCTGAGTCTTCAGCGACAGAGTTCTGCAGGGATATTTCAAAGGCATCAACTTCAAAGAACCAGAACTCTCCACTGCAATGACTCAGGTAATATCTAAAACTGTCTCAGCACGACCGGCTGGTTCAGAAAGATCACTGAGTGGGCCACAAAAGAATGTGGGACCCATCGGTGGATCTAGTGGCAAAATGTTGAAGTTGTTAAAATCCCAATCAACTTCATCTACCCAACCACCTCCCTCTTCCACTGACCAACCTGAGGATCTCCCAAAAGATCCCTCAGGATCTCCAAAGGGCTTGTTAAAACGTCGTAAATATAAGAAATCGTCCTCACAGCCCAAGGACATTAGTACCGAAGCTAACCCTTCTGGTTCTTCCCAACAAGAACCAGAAGAATCGAGTCTAAAGGGAAACCCACAAGCAACCATCTCCAAAACTTCTTTAGGAGGAGATGGTGAAGAAAATAGTAAGTGTGTCCGCCCAACTCACATTAGAGTCCGTGTCTGCACGTGCACCCCCTGTAACTTCACCAATCTTACACTCTTCTGATGCACGAACTGATGACGTTTCTGATGGACACCATTAGAGACAGAGGTTCCAGACTCTACGGCCAATGAAGAGGTTCTTGCAGATAGCACAAGGATCACTGAGGCAACCCCTGTGTCTGCTTATCGCTGGCGAATGAAGCTATGGTTGAGCCACACATTTCTGAATCTGGTAACGATGCATCTGCAGCAACAGTTGTTGAACCAGAGCTGGTTCAGGTACCAGTGATCTGAACCAGGGCATATCTGATCAGACTGCAGTCTTGACTGCTTTCTGGGATGACGATGAGCCACCTCAGGGGAATCTTGATTCCCTTACTGACTTTGAGTTTGACGAGGGCTTATTAGAGGAGAATCAGTCTTCTGATTCTGAGCCAGCCTTCAACCTCGCAAACGTCCCTCCTCCCCCAGAAATCTAAAATGTTGAACAACCATATCGCCCACCGCCAACAAGTCATCAACATCCTTATTTCCCACCTGGCTCAACACCTGCCATGTTACTCACACCTTTTCAACCACAACTTCAACACTTACACCCCCAAATTCACAATGTTCCAAGGCCAAGTAATTTTGATGAGCCAGAGCAAAAAGAGATGGACTCTGAAACTGAATCTGAGGGTCCATCTGAAGCTCAATTGGAAAAGACTCTGGCTGGCCTTAGAACTTCCCTTCATTGCTTCTGCTTCTACACAACCACCTCCTCCTTTGAGTGTGGAAGCACAGTTAGAGAAATCAAATGCCGAAGTCCAAAGCCTACTTCTCAAGGTTGAGGGCTTAACAAAATCTCTAACTGCCAACACTAAGTCCCTGGCTGATATGAAAGGTGCTCAGTTATTTCTTGGAACTGAGTTGACCAAAGTTGCTGGGAATGAGGGATTAGTGGCTGGGAAGCTAAATGAGTTGGTGCGTGCTTGCAATAACATCAGTGCAGCAATAAGGGAAGCCTTCAGACTGACCAAGAGGGATGTTCAAGCTTCAGTTGTTGCGAACTTGACATCCCCAGTAAGATTGATAAAAGAAGATGTTTTGGCAGTCGGGAAGGAAGTTAATGAATTGGTGAAGAAGCCCAGTGTTGATGAAAAAGAACTTGGGTCTTCTGTGGTGTTAGTGTTTGAGAAGATGAAGTCTGAGCTCTCTCAGGAATCTTATTGCTCAGATTTCAAGCTTCAGTGGCTGAAAAGGTTGAGAAGGTCAGAATAATGGTCGCTGAGCTTACCAAAGATACAAATAAAAGAGTTGACAAAGCTGTTGAAGATGTTCAGAAATCAATCTCCACTCTTGATGAAACTGTAAAGGGCCAATCAAAACAACTTAGATGAAATTCTAACCCTCTCTAGACGGAAACTGTTGTTACTCCTCCTCCTCATCCATCCTTCACTGAAAAAGACAGACAGAATCTGCAAGAGATTGTGAAGAAAGAAGCACTGAACCTAAATTCCAACTTCAGGTTGAGGTCTCAGTTTGCTCAATTGTCTAAAGGACTTTCTGACTGTCTGCAACAACAAAGTTGGGAACCTCTGAAGAACATGCAGATGGCAATTGAAGAGTTCGCAAAATTGCCTTCAGAGGTCCCCAAAGGGGGAAAAGTGCCTATTGGTTTACTTGCAAGTACTCAAGAATTAATAGAAGCAACCAAGAAGCAAACTGAGGTGCCATCTGGTAGTACCTCAGTTCAGGGGGAACAGCAGAAACATTCTGAAGCACAAGTTTCTGAGCCATGAAGGAAAGACAAATGAAAGGCCCTAGTTGTTGATGAACCCAAGTCTAAAGGGTCAAAGGGTTCTGGGCTAGTTGGTGAAAATGTTGATGAACAAGGGTATCCTCTGCATGACCCAACTGCTGATGAAGCCAAACTTAAGGAATTGCAGAGGAAGGTCTCCAACCAGTTCATTGCCTACAGAGAAAACAAGTTAAGGGAAAGGGAACAACATCTGAAGATGGGGACCCTTGATCATATAGATGCTGCAGCTCTGGGTCTTTCATTGGAAAGATATCAAAAAATTAAAGGAGATTCCAGAGTGCAGAAGGCTTTGACTGATATGGATGACTATGAATATGGTGTCCAATATTCTCCTTTGGAACAAAAGCTGGACCATCTCACCTTCAAGTTATCAATTGAAGACTTGGTGAAAAATAGGAAGGTGGAGATGGACATCAAAAAAGAAGGCAATTCTGGCTGAAGTTCTGAAGGTTGAAAAACAGTTGACAAGGCCACCACCAAAAGCCAAAGTGACTGGACCAAGATCAACAAGGAAAAATACTCGTGATGCCGATCTTTCCACATTTAAACCAGTCTCAGAAGATGCTGCTGAAGCCCAAAGAAAAGCTGAAAAGGCTCAGTATGAGCATTATCTGAAGCATCGATCTCATCCTTCCAAGATTACAGATATTGAAGTTATAAAGGAAGATGGATTGAAGCTATTTGACTTGGTGATCACAAGAGAAGGAAGGGCTCCATCTGAGTACAATCAGGTTTCAGTTAACGAATTTGGCATTAGTGAACACAAGGAAATGATCCCCATTCTGAAGGCCAAGCCAAAGTCTCATCTCATTGGTGCATGAATGTCAAGGATTTAGCAGAAACTGCAAGCCAAGGTTGAGATGGAGACAAGATTGTTTGGGAAGAAGGATCATTCTCCTCTGAAGAGAAAAGCTACTGATGCATCTTCTGGTTCGAGGCCTACAAAGAAGTAGTTTGTCTCCTTCAGATTATTATGTACTTGTAAATATTTCAATTTATTCACTTGTAACAAACTCTTTATCTCAGTATTGTATATATGTTGCTAGTTGTAACCAACAAGTAGATGATAGGTTTAAGTTAGCAAAATCACAAGCAAAATTCTGAGGCATCAATGACCTATAAGATGTCCTTAGAAAATTTTTATAACTTAAACAAACTTGCATTTCATACTTACAACATGTATAGATAGAAGTCTGAGATGCATGTACTATTTCAGAACAAATAGGGGGAATTTGTTAGGTCGAAAATCGACCAAGTATAATTTGTTCAGAAATAGCTGAGGCTCAGTGAAGATACTTGTACAGAATTCTGAAGTCGTTCAGAATAAGTTCACTGAAGCTTCACTTCAGATCAAGATCAGCCCAAAATGAAAGCATTCATTCTGAAGTCGAAGACTGAAAACTGAAGGAGAGAATCATCTCAGAAGCAGAGCCCTGAGGAGATTCTATCTGATCGAAGACTGAAGCATCTCAGTGTAAAGTACTTACAACACTTTATACTGATTACGAGGAAGCCTTTTTACTTTACCAACCTTTACCCGGATAATAATATTATCTCTGGGAAAGCTTTTTGGTTAAGTCAAATGGTTGGGAATAAAGTGTGAAATGTCACATCAAATGACTTTCACACTTAACCTTAAAATACACGATTTAAGGAATCATTTTGAATTCCTTAAATGTATCCCAACCACGTATTGTACGGCCTGGTCAACATCAATATGGACTTGGCCTATAAATACAAGGCTTCACACACTTTGTAAAATGCTTGAAACTTTGGCATTTTAACTTGTGAGTTATACTCTAAGTAAATCTTACGAGTATTTCCAAGTAAACTAGATCACTTGTATTTCAAGGTTGTTTAGATATTTTCACAAGTGTGATTATCTTTGTTCCGCAACAACCTTTGTATTTTGTTTATATGAATGAATAAAATACATTGAAAATTACATAGTGTCTCAATGCTACATACTTGATTATATATATTATTTATATAGTTTCTGCAATTTAGTTTCTCGCATTTAGTTTCTGTTTATTTACTTTGTTAAATATCCATATCTGGATCGCATTCTGAACTGGTCACATTCCAGGTCTGAATTGCTTGCCAGTCGGGTTACTTGTCTATACATCTTAATTTGGGACTCACAAGTTCCCACCAGACTAGCCATCGAATTATTTGGATTTAATTTAATTGATTTAGGGTCTGATGGGGCATCAGGTGCACGTTTTACATCTGATGAAGGAGCATAAGGGTCCAAAAGCATATTGATATCTCTGCTGCGGGATGATTTAGGTGCCATTTTTCTACAAGTTGAAATTGAAACTGAATAGAATTTGGGAATTAGGGTTTTTGACTTAATGAATAGAGAGGGGAATGAAGCTATTTTGATGATGATTGGAAGTAAATGAGAGAAGTAAATGGTGTTTGGAGTAAATAAGGGATATTTATAGGCGAATGAAAATCCCAATGAAATATCCAACATATTTTATTCCTAAAAATCAAATTTAGTTAATGTTTTTATAAATGAAAATTTGAAATTTGAAATTAAAATTTAATTTTCCGTGTCAGCATTAAATGCTACGACGACTTAACTTCCCCACACGCCCACTAACTTTTCATTTTCCCAAGAATAAGTGTAATCTTTTACAAAAATGACCTTGACACGTCATGTGACGGTTGTGAGCGGGTAAGAACACTCAAGTACCATCACGTGTCATAAAATTGACCAAGTATTTTACAACGTTATGAAATCTGGTTGACCACCTGTTTAAGATAAGACCAAACATGCACACTGGAGGATTATTCCAGGGCCAGTTTCAACTGGAGACATCTCCTGTTGCTATTTTTCAAACAAAAGGCAATTTTAGTCAGAAAAATATTTTGAGTCTTCCCCTTAGAATGATGATCCAGAAATCAATTTATGTCAGGATTGTATCACAAAGGCGTTCGATAGCCTGGCTGGCAAGGATTATCTGGACCTCCTCAACTGGAGAACTTCATCAGTGTCACTGACGCGTTCATAACAAAGTCTCCAGTTTTAAGGATTTAACATTCCCAATTCGCTGATGAGATGTTTAAAAGTCTTTTCATCAATAGGTTTTGTAAAACACATCAGCTAATTGTTTGTCAGTGGGGATGAAATGAATTTCAATATCTCCTTTCATAACATGATCACGAATGAAATGATGCCTGATGTCAATATGCTTTGTCTTCGAGTGCATCACAGGGTAGTGAGATATAGCAATTGCACTGGTGTTCTCACAAAAGATTGGGGTCCTTGTATATTTTAGATTGTAATCTAATAACTGGTTCTTGATCCAGAGAATCTGGGCACAACAACTGGCCGCAGAAATGTACTCTGCCTCAGCAGTGGACATAAAGACTGACGTCTGCTTCTTGCTGGTCCAACTTACCAGTTTTCCTCCAAGGAAGTGACAACCACCAGTTGTTGATTTTCTATCTATCTTACAACCTGCATGATCTGAATCTGAATAACCCATTAGATCTAACCCTGAGCCTTTGGGATACCAAAGACCAAGGCTAGGACACCCTTTCAGGTATTTGAAGATGCGCTTTACAGCGTGCAAATGGGATTCTTTTGGGTTAGCCTGAAATCTGGCACATAAGCATGTTGCAAACATTATATTCAGTCTACTTGCAGTTAAGTACATCAGTGAACCAACCATTCCACGATATTCCTTTTGGTCCACTGGTTTACCATTTGGGTTATAATCCAAATTTAAAGGAGCTGCAATTGGTGTAGTTTTCGATGGGATTGGATCATATTTGTATTTTCTTAACAAATTTCTGACATATTTCTCTAGGTTAATAAAAATACCATCATTGGTTTGTTAAATTTGAAGACCCAAGAAAAATGTTAATTCACCCATTAAACTCATTTCATACTCAGTTGACATGATTTTTAAAAACCTTTTACACATTGCATCATCAGTAGACCCAAATATAATGTTATCAACATAAATTTGTACTATTGCACCTCTTTGAAAGCAATGTTTGAAAAGATGTTTAGTTAAAGTATCATACCAGGCTCTTGGGGCTGGTCTAAGACCATACAAAGCTTTGTTTAGTCTATATACCCAGTGAGGATGCTTCTCATTAATGAAGCCTAGAGTCTGTTTAACATAGACTTCTTCCAATGTTCCATTCAGGAACGCACTTTTGACATCCATCTGGTAGACTTTGAACTGCATATGGGCTGCATAAGCCAAAAATATTCTGATGGCTTCAAGTCTAGCAACTGGAGCAAAAGTCTCATCAAAGTCAACTCCTTCTGCTTGACAATAACCCTTGGCAACTAATCTGGCCTTGTTTCTTACAACAATGTCATCTTCATCCATCTTGTTTCGGTAGACCCATCTTGTTCCAATAGGTTCTTTCTTCAACCCTGGAGGACAAGGAACAAGTTCCCATACATTGTTCCTTTCGAACTGGATAAGCTCTTCTTGCATTGCTTCTACCCAACTTGGATCTGTCATAGCCTCGTCAATCTTTTTCGGTTCAATCAGTGATAAGAAGGTGACGTTTAAGCATTGCTCACTTGTGGCTCTTCTAGTCTGAACCCCACTACTTGGATCACCAACAATCTACTCAATTGGATGTGCTTTGGTCCATTTAGTGTATTGACTAGGCTGATGAACAACAATATCAGTGCAAGACACCTGATGAGCCTCTTCAGTTGCAGCAACTTGAAGAGGATCAGCCCAAATTATTTCAACATCCTTATTAGAATCAATGAGGTCACGATTTGAATCATGAAATTCTTCAGTTAAAGGCATTTCTTGAAGAACTGGAGTAGTTTAAACTGGTGCTGATACTGGAGTGGCACGTACATCTGATCCAATCACCTGTTTTGTGGTAAATTAAAACTGATGGAGGGATAAAATGGAGTGTCACTGGTGGATTTCTTCTTAGCAACTGGTTCCATGTCATTGTGACTGGAAACATCTTCTGGAGTAATATCTGACTGATGAACTGGGTCAGATACACGAAAATCAACTGGAACAACTGGAGATAAATCAAGGCTTGGTTTTTTATTGATTGCTTCATTTGATTCATCGAATGTGACATGAACTGACTCATGGACCTTTTGGAGCCTATAGTTATGGACTCTGTAGGCCTTTCTAATATCCGAGTAACCCACAAAGACAGCTTCATCAGCTTTTGCATCAAATTTCCCTAGCTGACTGGAATACATACAAACATTCTTGTTTCCCATGATTAGATCAAGCTCACCAGTTCTTAGCTTTCTACTTTTTGTGAGTCCCTCCACATTTGTACAAATGTGAGTACCACAACCTGTGTTCATGATTAGATCAAGCTCACCAGTTCTTAGCTTTCTACTTTTTGTGAGTCCCTCCACATTTGTACAAATGTGAGTACCACAACCTGTGTCCAATACCCAGGGATCTGAAGTAGATGTATTGTTAAGTTCAATCATGAACATACCCGAAGGGTCGGCGACACCTTTGGCCCGAAGCTCCTTTAGGTCTTTCAAATACACCGGACAAGTACGCCTCCAATATCCAATTTCCCCACAATGGAAACATTCGACTTCCTTAGGATCTTTGGCTTGTGGGATCTTACGAGCAGAAGTAGAGGCCGTGCCCTTAGGTTTGGGTTTGGCGTTGGAAATTCCAACATTTACCTTACCCTTACCATTTGGTCCATTCTTCTTCTTCTTGCGTATCCCTCCTTCCTTGATGGTCAAGACGGCAGTGGCAGCAGGTTTGGTCTTGGCCATGCCAGACTCGGTGGTCTTCAACATGCCATGAAGCTCCATTATGGTTTTCTCCATGTTATTCATGTTGTAGTTCAATAAAAATGAATCAAACACACTAGTCAACGAGTTAAGGATAAAATCCGCAGCAAGCTCTTGACTAATGGGAAAACCAAGGTGTAACATCCTAAATTCTTTTCTTTTAACATAAATAAAAGTAACATTTATTAAGTTGTCAGATTGTGACTACAAACTATAAATATCTAAAAGTCAGGTAAATAGGTTGATTTAGTGGTCTATCATCTGATTGTGTCAAATGTTATATACGTAGTGTGTTAATATTTTTAGTTTGATATGATGATATGATTAATAATAGTTGTTTTCGGAGCTATATTAATTATAATAAAGCTGGTAACTAACTTTTGGTTCATAATAACATGTATAATGTATTAGAGCTATCAATGATGAGTTGGTGTAGTGGTTTGGAGTTCCCCTGGTGACCTATAGGTCTCAGGTTCGAATTTCCATTCCACCAACTTTGAGATATAGGTAGTCCTTCTGTGAAGGCTTGGCTTGGGTATATCCAGGTTCAAGTCTGAGGGGGCAGGGTTTACCCCTATTAATCGTCGTGCCTTCGGGCGGATTAGTAGGGGGTTTTCCCCCTATTGGGTATTTGAAATAGGCATTTCTACTTCGAGGGAGCTCTCTAGCGCGGACCCGGTTAAGACAACGTATGCTAGACCTCTCGCTGTCGAATCGCGACATGAAGTTTCAAGCGAAATTCACCTTTCAAAAAAATAAAAAATAAAAAATTTTGTATTAGAGCTATTAAAAGAAGATAATTACATTTAAAATTGAGGAGCTAAATGTGGCAAAGAAGAAAGACTAAGGAGGCGATATGTGCATAAGTTCATGGTAGTTAAATACTTAGAATATGTAAATTGGAGTGATTAACTTCGTGGAGAGAAAATTACAAAAATATTGGAAACGTATTAGGGTTTTGAGGGTGCCTTGTGTGCGGCGATGCTGAATACGAATATGAGAGCTAGGTGATGATCGATAGATTGATGTTCGTCATAATATCTTCATGATCGCTTTCAGCCATTAGAGAATTTTGGATTATACATCGTGTCAACATCCAACAAGTGTCGAGCGAGCCGAGATAATGAGAAAGCTATAAGGTGAGATCGATCAATGAAGGTACCTTTTGTTTGACACTTTCTGGTCTTGCCATAATGTTTATGTGATGAATCGAATTAAAATGGTTTAAAGGCATCCTATTGTGGGAGTCGTGATGTGATATCAATGACCAGTAGACAGGTTAGCATTGGGGTTTTAGTTGTTTGATATAGGGGTTCGAACTCCGTTTCATTGTAAGGAGGTCGATAATGGTTACCTCTTTGTTTGACATCTTCTGGTCGATTTCGATATTGTGTCTACGAAATTGAGAAGACATATATAGATATATTTAGGCGTGTGAGAGTGAGTGTGCGATTTATGGTTCAAGCTCATTTCGTTATAAGGTATAACTCGATCATAGTTATATATAACGTAATAACATTAAATAGGCGAGGAGGGGCTGGGTGGTCGAGTTTCAAAATAGATATTGTATTGTTTTCATCTTCGTGTCGTTCATGTATATATGTTAGTAGAGAAGGCTAAACGAAAATACTTTCTTTTTATTCCAAAGATGAACTGAAATTTACAACTATAAAGTTTTGATGTCTTTGATCTTTTGAATGGAAATTATTAAAATGATAAACGAGGCTGCTGTATACTTAACTGCTAATTGAAGTTATATCATGAAAGTGGCTAGTCACGTTATACATGATATCATGCAGTAATGATATTCATGCAAAAATTATATAATTTATCCATGATATTCATTAAAAGTCATGAGATGAATGTCTAGTTAGCGGTAATTATTTGATTTATAATTATATTATGGTATCTATAAGTGTTAGACAACAACAGCAAAGTCCGTGACGGATACTTATCTCGACTAAGGTAAGATGACTTATTTTTGACACATGAGGGACACAACAAAACTTAGTTTTGATAATTAAACCTTCATTTTATGTTGTTTAAAGTATCTCATGCATATGTTGGGTGTAAGATATATGAGGGAGGTTGACTGGGGTATTGTTCATGTATGTTTATGTAGTAATGAGATGTTTATTGCATGATTTACTTATGTAGCTTGTTGTTTGAGTTGTGAATGTTTTGTGTGGACTTGTTGACATAGAACACTAGACATGATTTAAGTTGCCATGTCACGTGCACGATAAGGGCCCTAGTGTTGATGAGTAGTAATGGGTAAAATCTTTTAGTGTTGAATAAGTGTTGTTGAGTAGAATTGGTTGCAACCTAATTGTGTTGATGAGTTGGGTGGATGAAATCCACTAGTGTTGATAAGTCTCGAGCATAGCGTTGAAAGAGTTAAGCTTAACCCACAGTTAGCCTATTTAGGCTAGTTGTGCTGCGTTGATCACTCGGGGGCACTGTACATGTTTCCCGTTTGACCCAATTAGCGTTGATAGAGTAATTCCGGGTGACGTGATTAACCACCAGTGTAGTAACGGGTTACTCATGGATTTGGTTATGCCTATCCATGACGACAATGATGGACCCCGTAAGGTCTACCCATCTAGTCGGGTGTGAGGTTTCCTATTTGGTCATGTGGCCGCCTCACACAACTTATTTGTGCAGATTTTATTTGGCATAACCTTTGCGTTGATTGTGTTGCTTGTGCAGTTAAGTAGCTAGTGTTGATATGGAGGATTGCTAGGCACATTATAGGATTTGATATTCCTATTATGCAGATTGTGTTGATATTGTTGTTGTGCCTTTATATATGCATGAGTTGTTTTATAAATTGATTTAATTGGCAATCCTTGTTATTAAACTAACATGTTATCTTACTCAGCTTTAATAGCTGACACTTATTTTTGTGGAAATGTGTTGTGCCCTCAGGTTAGGCTTTGATCAGTGGCTTGCTAGCATGCTTGTGAGATGGGTAGTTTTTATTGGAGCTTATGGATGTTGGCTTTAGTTACCCATAGTTGCATTTATTTAAGTAGACATATTTATTTAGCCGTTTGGCCGTTACTTTGTTGGTTTTGATTGTGCGTTTCATTTTGATTATTGTGATGATACTTGTTGGTAACACCTTTTGAAACATTTATTATGTTTTATTGATTCCGTTAGGAATCAAATGAGATTTTTAAACGTCGCTTCCGCAATATTGTTAACGGTGTTATGTTAAAGTTGAATTTTTTTTTTAAATCCACAATTTTACAAAGCAGGGTGTTACAAGTGGTATCAAAGCAGTAGTTTAAGTGAACCATTGGCCATAGGCAGGGGTGAGCAAAAACCGAACCGAAAAAACCATAAAATCCATAAAATCCGAACCGAAAAAACCGAAAACGAAAAACCAAAAACCATTGGTTTTGGTTTTCTAAAAACCGAAAGTTATGGTTCGGTTTTGGTTTCTAATGAAAAACCGAACCATAAAAACCGAACCGAACCAAAAATATATATTGTTTACTTTATTTTATATTTATATCATTTTATTATTAATTTTTGATAATTAAATCATTTTATGTTGTTTAAAGTATCTCATGCATATGTTGGGTGTAAGATATATGAGGGAGGTTGACTGGGGTATTGTTCATGTATGTTTATGTAGTAATGAGATGTTTATTGCATGATTTACTTATGTAGCTTGTTGTTTGAGTTGTGAATATTTTGTGTGGACTTGTTGACATAGAACACTAGACATGATTTAAGTTGCCATGTCACGTGCACGATAAGGGCCCTAGTGTTGATGAGTAGTAATGGGTAAAATCTTTTAGTGTTGAATAAGTGTTGTTGAGTAGAATTGGTTGCAACCTAATTGTGTTGATGAGTTGGGTGGATGAAATCCACTAGTGTTGATAAGTCTCGAGCATAGCGTTGAAAGAGTTAAGCTTAACCCACAGTTAGCCTATTTAGGCTAGTTGTGCTGCGTTGATCACTCGGGGGCACTGTACATGTTTCCCGTTTGACCCAATTAGCGTTGATAGAGTAATTCCGGGTGACGTGATTAACCACCAGTGTAGTAACGGGTTACTCATGGATTTGGTTATGCCTATCCATGACGACAATGATGGACCCCGTAAGGTCTACCCATCTAGTCGGGTGTGAGGTTTCCTATTTGGTCATGTGGCCGCCTCACACAACTTATTTGTGCAGATTTTATTTGGCATAACCTTTGCGTTGATTGTGTTGCTTGTGCAGTTAAGTAGCTAGTGTTGATATGGAGGATTGCTAGGCACATTATAGGATTTGATATTCCTATTATGCAGATTGTGTTGATATTGTTGTTGTGCCTTTATATATGCATGAGTTGTTTTATAAATTGATTTAATTGGCAATCCTTGTTATTAAACTAACATGTTATCTTACTCAGCTTTAATAGCTGACACTTATTTTTGTGGAAATGTGTTGTGCCCTCAGGTTAGGCATTGATTGGCGACTTGCTAGCATGCTTGTGAGATGGGTAGCTTTTACTGGAGCTTATGGATGTTGGCTTTAGTTACCCATAGTTGCATTTATTTAAGTAGACATATTTATTTAGCCGTTTGGCCGTTACTTTGTTGGTTTTGATTGTGCGTTTCATTTTGATTATTGTGATGATACTTGTTGGTAACACCTTTTGAAACATTTATTATGTTTTATTGATTCCGTTAGGAATCAAATGAGATTTTTAAACGTCGCTTCCGCAATATTGTTAACGTGTTATGTTAAAGTTGAATTTTTTTTTTAAATCCACAATTTTACAAAGCAGGGTGTTACAAGTGGTATCAAAGCAGTAGTTTAAGTGAACCATTGGCCATAGGCAGGGGTGAGCAAAAACCGAACCGAAAACCGAAAAAACCATAAAATCAAAAATCCGAACCGAAAAAACCGAAAACCGAAAAAACCAAAAACCATTGGTTTTGGTTTTCTAAAAACCGAAAGTTATGGTTCGGTTTTGGTTTCTAATGAAAAACCGAACCATAAAAACCGAACCGAACCAAAAATATATATTGTTTACTTTATTTTATATTTATATCATTTTATTATTAATTTTTGGTAAATATGTTAATATATTTGCATTTTTAGGTGTATATAATAATATCATTTATATTTTAAGTGAAAATACACAACAAGATTGATTTGCTTTAATAATTGTATAATTAAACAACGCGTAAAAGATATAAATAGTTATATATAAAATTCGTTTGAAGTTTGTACAACTTACTTTTATGGATTTGTTGTCATTGTTGTAATGTCATTGTTGCTAATATTGTTTTGAAAACTTGTTGAAATTAATTATGGTGTAATTATAGGGTATAAACTTATAAACTTTTCAAGCTCAATTTGACCCAAACCACAAGTGGTTAAAAACCGACTAAAACCGAAAAACCGAACCGAAATAAACTCAAACCGAAAAAACCGAAACCGAAAAAACCGAAAACCAATGGTTTTAGTTTTTAAAAACCGAATTATAACGGTTTGGTTTTCGGTTTTAGTCAAAACCGACCCAAACCGAACCGTACTCACCCCTAGTAATACTGTTGCGCATTTGAGCTTAAGTGATTTTACCTTAACCTTAATGAGCTTGCTTTTAGGACGGGTTTAGGTTGAGTGTGAGAGTAGTATTAAGGATTCTATGTATTTAATTTTTAATATAAAAGATTTTGTGGATTAGCCATAATTTTAATATTTCTTATTTACTCATTCGCTGAATCATTTGTGCTATTATTTGGTGGTTCCTTTTAAGATGTTGTGCAAATTTTATTTTGTCAAAAATTGATAAGTGTCTGTGAGTTTGGTAGAGTAAAGAAGTAATTAAGTAGGAAGATCGAGTCTTGAACTTGATATTTTATGTAGCAAAAAGATGGTAGCTGATAAATGAAGTTGATAAAATATGACGCAAGTGGTGGTCACTATAGTCGAGGCCATTGAGTTAGTGACAATAACCGGTAGAGATAAGTGTGGGAGTATGGCGAATGAGTAGATTTGAGGAGTCTCAAAGGAGGTGTAATCGGTGATACACAAGTAGGGAAACAAACACATATGTGTATTGATACGGTTACAATTATGGTCTGGAACATAATTGCAAGTGTATCATGACACAAGTGTGTTTGTGGCCATGCTTGTGTTGACTGGGTGGGACAATTTTGAGTTAATGAGATTACAATGTACTGTTTACAACTTTAGGTAGTTAATGGTGATTAATATTATGTGAATATTTGTGGGTGACATGTAATTATATATAATGAATTGGTGGGATATTATGTAGTAGCTATAGAGTTTAAAATATGTGACATTTATGTAAAAATAAAAATAAAATATATATATATATATATATATATATATATATATATATATATATATATATATATATATATATATATATATATATATATATATATATATATATATATATATATATATATATATATATATATATATATATATATATATATATATATATATATATATATATATATATATATATATATATATATATATATATATATATATATATATATATATATATATATATATATATATATATATATATATATATATATATATATATATATATATATATATATATATATATATATATATATATATATATATATATATATATATATATATATATATATATATATATATATATATATATATATATATATATATATATATATATATATATATATATATATATATATATATATATATATATATATATATATATATATATATATATATATATATATATATATATATATATATATATATATATATATATATATATATATATATATATATATATATATATATATATATATATATATATATATATATATATATATATATATATATATATATATATATATATATATATATATATATATATATATATATATATATATATATATATAGGTTAGTTTATGTATATGTTTATTAACCTTAATGAGCTTGCTTTTAGGACGGGTTTAGGTTGAGTGTGAGAGTAGTATTAAGGATTCTATGTATTTAATTTTTAATATAAAAGATTTTGTGGATTAGCCATAATTTTAATATTTCTTATTTACTCATTCGCTGAATCATTTGTGCTATTATTTGGTGGTTCCTTTTAAGATGTTGTGCAAATTTTATTTTGTCAAAAATTGATAAGTGTCTGTGAGTTTGGTAGAGTAAAGAAGTAATTAAGTAGGAAGATCGAGTCTTGAACTTGATATTTTATGTAGCAAAAAGATGGTAGCTGATAAATGAAGTTGATAAAATATGACGCAAGTGGTGGTCACTATAGTCGAGGCCATTGAGTTAGTGACAATAACCGGTAGAGATAAGTGTGGGAGTATGGCGAATGAGTAGATTTGAGGAGTCTCAAAGGAGGTGTAATCGGTGATACACAAGTAGGGAAACAAACACATATGTGTATTGATACGGTTACAATTATGGTCTGGAACATAATTGCAAGTGTATCATGACACAAGTGTGTTTGTGGCCATGCTTGTGTTGACTTGGGTGGGACAATTTTGAGTTAATGAGATTACAATGTACTGTTTACAACTTTAGGTAGTTAATGGTGATTAATATTATGTGAATATTTGTGGGTGACATGTAATTATATATAATGAATTGGTGGGATATTATGTAGTAGCTATAGAGTTTAAAATATGTGACATTTATGTAAAAATAAAAATAAAATCCGTGTTGTATTCTTGTTAGAGTGTTACGTCGTTAAATGGAGTTATATTGTGATTAGGGTGGAGCATAAGGGCAATATGATTATTCTATATACGAGTATAGTAGATTAATAGGTAACTACTTGCCCATTCAGTTTGACTAGATTATTAAGATCCTCTCCAGACCCTTAAACCCTTTGGCGTTTTATTGCATTTATTGGACTTTTGGTGTGATAAAATTTGTGATGGAGTAAGGCTAAAGATGTAACTTTTTTTTTGAAATGTTCATGGTGACTACATGAAACTTTCTTGGAGTTTTTGAATTGCCTTAAGTTTTATTCACTGCCTAAATATAATATAACTCAAAGAGTTGTATATCCCAATGTGAGTAGTATTTACCAAATCAATCGTACTAGTAGTCATATGTGTCTTGTTAAGGCTAAATATAAAAGGTGGTTTATTGGACTTTAGCTTGTGTCCGCGAGCTGAGAACGTAAGGAGAAATTATTTTATTGATGTTGTCTAGGTGTTCGCAAGTAACAAAAGGATCTAACGGGTTGGCTAGGACGTTTTGTTTATTCCCCTAAAAAGCCGAAATATATGTGACATATATATATATATATATATATATATAAATTGTTGTTCACTTGTATATCACTGAAAAAAGAAAGGAGGAGATAAAGCCTATCTTATATCGTTTCTCAATTAGTTTTGCTGCAAGTACATAAATATGTGGAGATTGAGGGTGACTATCATGCGAACAAGCAGATGGTAAAGGAGGAGTTTTTAAGCTAATACATGGTTGCCATGACACTAAACTAATAGAAATAATAATAATAAAAAAAATTAGTTGGGATTGTCCTTTGTGTCTTGGTCACGTGGTGAAGAAAAGAGAGGAACCGAGCATTGTTAGTTTTGTTTGTGTCTATCATACTAATATTACAAATAATAAATTTATAGAGAACATATTAAAGATGGGAGGAGATTTCCTTAAGTGCTTTAAGCTAGATATACATATAGCATATTTATTTAATTAACTAGGATTGCTTAACCATGAGATGATAAACGTGTCATTAAATATGAGTTTTTAGAAATGGCGGCAAGATTAATTAGTGGTATTCCCTACTAGGACGTGGTGTTAAGCTGACTAAAAAAAAAAACTCAACTATGATAGTAGTTGTAGTGGTGGTCTAAAATTGTTGTTAAGTGATGGGAGAAATGGTTAATGTTGTCTAGTCCACTAGGCTAGTGAAAAAAGAAAAATAAGAAAATATATAAATAAATTACAAAGCATAATCACTACAAGAAATCCGGTTTTTTGCGACGAAACCCGTTTCGTAGCAAAAAACCCGCTAAACGACAAAAAAAGTTTACTTTTTGACTTTCGTAGTCAAACTAGAAGCTTTGCGACGAAAATGTTGCGACGAAACTTTTTATTGCGACGAAATAATTATATTTTTGATTTTTTTAAATAAAATGTTTATTGCGACGAAAATATTTCGTCGCAATCTATTTTTCTAAACTTTTTTCATTTTTATTTTTCCCTCCGAGAGGAAAAAATTTCCCGCCATGTTTTTTGCGACGAAAATATTTCGGTAGACCCATCTTGTTCCAATAGGTTCTTTCTTCAACCCTGGAGGACAACGAACAAGTTCCCATACATTGTTTCTTTCGAACTGGATAAGCTCTTCTTGCATTGCTTCTACCCAACTTGGATCTGTCATAGCCTCGTCAATCTTTTTCGGTTCAATCAGTGATAAGAAGGTGACGTTTAAGCATTGCTCACTTGTGGCTCTTCTAGTCTGAACCCCACTACTTGGATCACCAACAATCTACTCAATTGGATGTGCTTTGGTCCATTTAGTGTATTGACTAGGCTGATGAACAACAATATCAGTGCAAGACACCTGATGAGCCTCTTCAGTTGCAGCAACTTGAAGAGGATCAGCCCAAACTATTTCAACATCCTTATTAGAATCAATGAGGTCACGATTTGCATCATGAAATTCTTCAGTTAAAGGCATTTCTTGAAGAACTGGAGTAGTTTAAACTGGTGCTGATACTGGAGTGGCACGTACATCTGATCCAATCACCTGTTTTTGTGTTAAATTAAAACTGATGGAGGGATAAAATGGAGTGTCACTGGTGGTTTTCTTCTTAGCAACAGGTTCCATGTCATTGTGACTGGAAACATCTTCTGGAGTAATATCTGACTGATGAACTGGGTCAGATACACGAAAATCAACTGGAACAACTGGAGATAAATCAAGGCTTGGTTTTTTATTAATTGCTTCATTTGATTCATCGAATGTGACATGAATTGACTCATGGACCTTTTGGAGCCTATAGTTATGGACTCTGTAGGCCTTTCTAATATCCGAGTAACCCACAAAGACAGCTTCATCAGCTTTTGCATCAAATTTCCCTAGCTGACTGGAATCGTTTAAGATGTAAACTGGACAACCAAATACATGAAAATAACTAATATTTGGTTTTGTGAACCCATCTCTTGATGGGTTCACTGGACTCTCCCTCAGAAGTCACAGTAGGATTTTGTGTGGTAGAACTGGAGGCTGAATCTGGAGCTTTTTCACTAGCTCCAGTTTCAGGACTAAAAACGACTGGTTTGAGGGGTTTCTTCCCCCTTTTCTTCTCAGAATTAGTTCCAGTTGGAACATTTTGCTTCTGTTTTTGTTTTAAATGGGGTGCATTTTGTTGAACAACTGGAGAGGATGAGGTTCCCTCCAGATTTTTGATTTTGGCAGTACAACTTTGAACCTGCCTTGACAACCGTTGAAAATGACTCTCCAGTTTTAACAAAATGTCTCCATCAGTAGCTGGCTGAACCTTGGACTTAGGTTCAGCAGGGATCTTTGTCTTTTGAGTCTTGGGCTCCTTAGACTTTTGAGGTAAAGGCTTATCACCAGCTGCCTTTTTAACTGGAGCATTAGCCTGATTGGCTCCAGTTTTGACCTCAATAGGGGTGGTCTCAATGGGTTCAGTTTTGACAGCCTTAGGTTGATCATTTGGAGTTTCAACCCTAAGAGCTGGAGGCAAGGTATGGATATCTGGTATGAGTCCTGCCATGTGCACATCTCCAGATTTGTAAGCATTTTTCTGTGCATCAATGGTCTTTGAAAATGCATCATAATTTAATCCAGATGCTCTTACCCAGGACTTGACAACCTTTTGTTCCTTTTCCAGATCAGATTTTAATTTTTGGTTTTCAAATTCCAAAGCCTCATTTTTCAAAACTGACTCCTTGAGAGCCAGCTGGACACTTTGTAAATCATTCAGTTGAGGTTTAAATTGTTTAATTCAGTTAAAATCATTACAAGATATCTTTCACTTTCAGTTCTAACGGTTTCAACAAACAATAAATCACCATTGAGTGATTCAGCAAGGTCCAGTTTTAGTTCTGTATCCATTTGATTATCATACTCACATACCTTCATCAGAATGATGTCCACCCATCTTCCAATAATGACATCATTTTTCACCACATGCTGCTGTTCTTCCAAAGCCATGAAACACATGTCCCTTTACTCTTCATCATCAACAGATGAGTCATCAGAGGGATCCCACTTCTCTTTTGTCTGGGCCATCATGCACTTATTCTTTTCATTCTCCAGTGACTTGAGGGCAATCTGGGCCTTAAGCTTCTTGTATTTAGCTTTATAGCTATCATCAAGCCTATTAAAATTGGGGACAGGGGGACCAGTTTGATTGTTTGACTGACTAGATCTGCATTCCTTCATAAAGTGACCTTTCTTACCACACTTATAGCAGGTAAGATTGGCTTTATCCAGAGAGTTGGAGCTGGAAGCATTGTTGGAACCATTAAATCTATTAGATTTATGCTTGAACCTATTAAAGGTTTTAGCAATCATGGCCACCAAATCATCATTGTCAGTTTCATCACAATCATCACTGATTTCAGTGGTCAGGCCAGAGTTCAGGAAAGTGTTTAACATTTCCTTCATAGAGTGTGGCTGGACACTCTCAGCAGACATTAAAGCAGCACAAGGTTTCTCAGTTAGACTAGAAACCTTGGAACTCTGAGCATGGTACAAGGCATCCTGCTCAGCCATCAGTCTTGTTGCATTATTATCTTCAGTGAATCTGAAGGCTCCATAGAGAGATGCAAGAGTGTGACTTTGCAGGGTCTTACCTTGTCTTAGGACAAGAATCATGTTAGCCCATTTGGATGGAAGAATATCACAAAACTTTTCAAGAAGAATATACTTATCCTTCTCAACGCCCAAGCCTCTCATTTGATTAATCACACTGGTAAATCTGGTATAAGTACCAGTTAGGCTTTCATTTGGCAAGGCAAAGAAGGATTCATACTTCTTGTTAAGTGCAACTTTACGGGTGACAACAGTATCATCCCGTCCTTCAAACGGGAGAACTAACTCATCCCACATTGCTTTCGTACTGGGATATAACACAAGTGTTGGAATTAATTCCTCAGGAACAACACTAAGGATCATGTTTTTCAGTCTGGTGTCCAAGTCCACCAGCCTGCGATCCTTATCAGACCAATGGTCTTCTGGATTTTCTCTGGTGCCTCTTCTAGATCCAGTTGGATCAAGAAGAGGACTAACCCCACTGGACATGGGTATATGCGGTCCATCATTGAGGATCTTCAACATATACCTCTCTATCCCACCAAAATGAAAAAGCATTCTGGCCTTCCATATTCCAAAGGTCTCACTGCTCCCTTCGAATTTGGGAACAGGAGTGTTGAAGTAATGAACATGGACATGGTTAGGGGTAGGAGGAGGAGGAAGATGAGGATTAGTGTTCACATTTTGTACAGGTGGAGTATTAGCATCAGTTTCATTGTGACCAGAACCATTCTCACCTTCAGTAGACATCTTAGCAGACCTAGGTTATAGAATTGATAAAATTCAACCTGCCTGCTCTGATACCACTTGTAAGTCCCAACTAGTTAAAGATGGTTACTGAAGACACCTCTATGTCAATGGTGAGATTACTTTGCAATACACACACTGTATCTGGACGTGACCAGTTGCAGTGTGTAGTATACCAGGTTAACTGGAATGTTATTTATTAAGGTGACAAAGTAAATAAATAAAGACAATACAATAAAGTAAAGTACTCGTAAAGTAAATTGGTGAGACAATATGTATTTTTCAAGTGTATTTTATTTATTATCTTTAAATAAAATACAAGGTTGTTGCGGAACCAAGATAATACACGAATGTAAATATCCCAACAACCTATGAATACAATTGATCTAAACTTGGAAATTCTCTAAACAATCGAAACAATTAAAGTTGTGAAATGTTCCTTTTTGCGATTGAGGGAATATTGCACAAGTCACCAAGAATGCAAATGTCTGAATAAGCAAAGTTGATTCTTGGTTGTGCAAAGACCACTATTTATAGGCAAAGGTTGGTATTGGGATCCCAACTTTGCCATACAAATATGGTTGAGAGCATTTAAGGAAGTATGTTGAATTCCTTTGAAATGCTTGATAAAATAAGACATAAAGTCACTTTATCCAACCTACTTTATGCACTTTTGTACTTTAATCAAAGACAAATGCTATTGTCCGGATAATAGTACATAAAGCAAAAAGGTCTTCCTCGTAATCAGTGTAAAGCTTTGTAAGTACTTTACACTAATGGCTCTCCAGTTCTTGATCTGGGTAGAATGTCCACTGGGCTTGGCCGCCATGGTCATTCTCTTTCTTCCACTTGATGTCTTCAACTTCAACTGGAATGTCTTCAGGTGTATGATCAGATCTTCAACTGGAGGAAGTCTTCAGTTACATTAACTGTACTTTGCAACTGGACTTCTAATATTTCTGGACAATTTCTTCAGGTCTCCAGACGCATCTGGAGACTCTCCAGTTTATCAGAAAACTGGACTTAACAATAACATGTTTAGAGCTTTTGAAACAAAGAGTTTCAGGGGTTTAGAAAATGTTAGGAGCTTTAAAGTTCGACTTTATTTGTTGCGAGCAGGGGCTCCAGCTGGGGAAGATCAAAATGTGGTCCCTCCAGTTGTTGAAGAGCCAAATGCAGAAGCAGGGGTTCCGGATGGAGAAAATCAAAATGTGGTTCCTCCAGCAGCTGATGAGCCAAATGCAGAAACAACAGCAACAGCAACCAGAACAACCACCTTCAGCTGCAGCAAAGGCTCCTCAAGTGTTGTTGATCCAGGAAGAGGTTGTTCAAGAAAATCCTGAGATCGTTGCTAAACCTAATGATGCACAAAACCAAGAAGTCAACATGATGTTTGATGATAGGGGTTTAGGTGCAGAGCACGTCGACAATATGGTTATTGACAACCAAGAAGACGTTGCTGATGACATTGGAGGAGATGTCAACCAAGGAGAAGGAGGAAACGGGGATGATGATGGAGATGATGACGGGGATGATGGTCAAGATAATGCTGCTGGCAGAGTACCCATAGGTCAAGGTGTTGGTAGTACGTCTGTAGCGGTAGATCTCCCCATGGCTGATGCTGATTCCCGGCCAGTTGTAGAAGAAGAAGATCCCTCTTGGTCGGGACGAAGTCTCAAAAGAAAGAGACAACGTTAGGACGAAGGGGTTTCTAATGCAAACAAGTCTCTAGGTCTCATTGCGGAGACATATTATTCTGAGGAGGAAGAGACAAGACAAGATTTGGACGAGGTAGAACCGAGTGTTCAAGAGCCTGCGCAGAACTTAAGCGAAGAATTGACTGAAGGGCCTCTCCATTATGAGGATAGAGGTAAAGGATTGATGGGTGCACCTTCCTCGAGTTCAGCAGCAACATCAACTCCTCAAGTTCATGTCTACAATCACACCAATCATGTCTTTGTCGACGACTCCACCGTCTACAATAAGACCATCAGTGACTTCTTCACAGCAAGGAGTGGCTCAAACTAACAAGGAACGTGTATCCAAGTTAGCTGATGGCATCCAGTGGATGAGAGCTCTTATTGCCGGCTTGTCTAACAAGCTTAAACAAAAAGAAGAGTCAACAGAAGAGATGCTGACCTTATAAGATAAAGTCACCTAGACTTAGAGAATCGCCAGTACGACCTGCAGGAAGCCTAGGAAGCAACAATCAATTCAGTCAATGGGATTGTTGACTCCATTGGGGTGCACCACAAACTGCTAAAAGGTCAAGCTAAGCATCTCGAGAGCTTAGGTAAGAGGTTTGCTGAGCTGCATAACAAGATCAAAACCCTTGAATCTCAGGGGGAGAAGTCTGGATGCAAGGATGACACTCTTAAACATCGTCAAAGGGATGATGAGGATGAGGATCCAAGTGGTTCCAGGCAGCAGGAGGAGATTCAGAGATTTCTGACCTCAAACGTCAATGCAGCTCAGGGGGAGCAGAGTCAGCAAGGTCAATCTGGCCAAGCTGTTGACACATCTAATGCTCCTTCATCTAATCCACCGACCGTAGAGGAAGTGGCTGGTATCCAGGAACAACCGACTGGAGGAGTAGGAGTCGACATTCAGGTCAGACCAACTATTGAGGAAGAAGTTGGGAGTGAACTCCTGGACGACGTTGCTGCATACTTTAATTTTGATGAGTATGGGAGCATGTTTGAAGATCTGTCAGACTCTTCAGCTCAAGAC
>CM067174.1:46365840-46393184 GCA_034093135.1 Erigeron breviscapus | reverse complement strand
GACACTCAGCACGTCCTCCCTCCAAAGACCAAGAACATCTCTTTAGTCCTAAGATACTTTCGAATGTTCTTGACTATCCATTGTGCCTTGCCAGGATTGGCCTGATAACGACTAGTCATGCTTAAAGCATACGACACGTCAGGCCTAAGACATATCATGGCATACATGATCGATCCTATAGCTGAAGCATATGGGATACAACTCATCTTGTCCACTTCTTCATCAGAAGAAGGACATTGAGACTTGCTCAATGGCATGCCAGGGTTCATAGGAACACATCCTAAACTTTTCTTTAAGATTGGACTAACGCTGTTAAGTCAACCTCATGTGTGTCGTTAAGTCTAGTGTGAATATATGCATATACGTATTTAATGTGTGTTATGTGTGAGGTTTGAAAACCTAAATGTTAATGTAGTATAAATGTGTGAAATATGAAGATTATGTCTATGTAGTGACATTTAATGAAGGTTAATGTTGTATATGGACAATAAAGAAGTTTGTGACCAAAAATGAAGGGTTAGGAAGCCTAGGGACTAGTTTTGACATGTGTGGAAAGTTAAAAACGGGTTTAGGGTGGGATTAGCCTAATCTAGGGTTAGTTTCCAGCCTAAACATAATTAAAAGACAAACACAAAGTATATTCCAAACCTTTCTTGAATCCTTTAGCAAAATCTACAAGTTTTGGGTCATACAATCAAGTGTTTTGCATTGAATCTGTTTGGCTATCATTGATGCAGGTAATCCACGATTATTATTTGTATTTCAGATTCAAAGGTCATATATTAACGAATTAAATCTGATTTTGAAAGGGGTTTTGATTAAGTTAGGGTTTATATTATGTTTAAGCCAATTAATGTTCTAAACGATGTCAAACGAGTTTGTAATCGATCTTGATGATCAAAAGAGGTCTATGTATGTCAAAAACATGTTTTGGGTGAAGCCAAAGTTGATTGATTTCTGGAAAAATGAAGAACGAAGTCGTTTTATGAATTCTGGTCGAAAATAAGTTTAAATCCGTTTGCTGATGACAAATTCGTTCCTGCAAATCTAAATTCGTTTGCCCCAACGAAGTTTAACTTCGTTTGAGGCCAAATTCGTTTGATGTTGACAGCCTAAAATCATTTGGAACTAATTTCGTTTGATAGGAGCTTATGTTCGTTTGTCAAAATGAAACTCAAATTCGTTTGCTCATATGAAGTTCAAATTCGTTGTTAAGGAAAGTCCAAATTCGTTCCAGTTAACCTAAATTCGTTTTATGAGGTCTAAATTCGTTTGGCAAACGAAGTTCATCTTCGTTTGAAGCCAAATTCGTTGGTTAAATTCGTTTTGAAGCTAAAGTGAGGTTTAAGAACAAAACTAAGTTCGATAAGGTCCCAAATGACTTATATTTTATATGTTAATGTACGATAGGTGTCGGGGATTACTATTAAGCACTGTTAGCTTTTGTTTGCGCGCGTACACTACTACCAGGTAAGATACACTACTTTGACACGCTGGGGGATCAACTAAAAGCTGGTTTCAAATCGTAAACACTTCCATTCGGTATCTTTATATTGCCTGTGGGCATATGGGTTACTTGGGAGGTATTATGGGTTATGCAGTTGACCATGAGACCTGAGATGCAGTCCTATTGTAGTGTAATGTAGTATTGCTTAATGTAGTATGTAGCTATGCAGTTGATGTAGTTTAATGAAGTATCTTGATATGCATGATATATAGAAATGAAGTTGATGTGTGATATGCATGCTTGACTTGTACGCCTAGTTCACTAGACTTGCTAAGTTACTATGTCACTTGCACGTTTAAGGATCCAAACGTAATGAAGTTAAAGTGTGTGAATGTCTAGGAATGTGTGTTACCTAGACTATATGTGTGTGAATGTTTGGAAATGCAGGGACCCAATCTATATGTGTGAAATTGAGCTCATAAAACTAATGCAGGGAGAGTGTTAAGCTTAACCCGTACTTGTCTCAGCCGGATGAGTGCGTTGATGCAGTTGTTGCTTGGGTGGCTCCTCGCAACATGGTCTTTATAACGCAGGGCGAGTAATGCGAGAGGTTTGACCAACCTCCACATACGGATTACTCTTGGATTGGCTTGCCACTCCTTAACGACGTAAGATGAGTAGTCTTTTGACTGATCATCCAGTCGGGTGTGATGCAGGGCACACTTATATGCAGTTAACAAAGATACGTGTGACAATGTGTGAACTAATGCAGGATAGGCACATTTAGGATGATTATCCTAATTAATATGAAGTCAAAATATAGTATATGTGTGAACGTGTGATGTGTGTTGTGCCTAATAAAACTTGTCTAATAATGAAGATTGTTTTAATTGGACAAATGCTTTTAATTAAGTGTTATCTTACTTAGCTATTCCTATAGCTAACACTTGCTTCTTTAATGTGGTTGTTCCCTCAGGTTTAGCTTGATGGAATTAGACGAAGGATGTGTGAGCTTGGGTAGATTCATTGAAGGAGCCTTAGTTATCCATAGACGATTCTTTGCTTAGACATTTATTTACATTTCGTACTTAATGTCGAATTTATGTGGTGACATGTGAACGGTTGTTTTATGTTGGGCAACCGTTGGGTTTTCATTTGAACTATTGTTTGATATGGCATGTAACACCAAATAATTGCAGCAACCGAAATGTTTTTATCGGTTTTGACTTTTACAGTCTTTACTTCGCAATTTAACACCGTTAGGTGAAAAGTTTTGAAAACCCATATTTTTAAACGACGGGTGTTACAAGTTGGTATCAGAGAAATGGTTTAAGTGAACCAAAATTCGACCATGGCCGTAGGATTTGGACTTAGACCGACGAAGACCATGTTAGGCTTAAGTAGGATGCCTAGCTTTGAGATGAAGTACTCTAGGACGGGTTGGGATTAAGTGAGAGTGTAGGATTAAGGCTATTTGATGTGTGTTTATTGATATGTGGATATGTGTTTTAGCCTTTATTCTTCCGTTTCTCGCTCCTCCGTCGCTAGTTATCCTATTGCTACGATAGAAGGTCCACGAGGTGATGTGCCATTTCTCCAACTGAATTTGATAAGTGTGCGATGTAGTTTATGTGTGAATTGGTTGAAAAGAAGGAAGGTTGGAAGAATAGATGAAATGGTATTCCATTAATGTCCAACCCATGGGGTTCGTGACATGGATCGTAAAAGAAGTGAGATGTATATATGTGAAGATGGTTGCGTGAATGTAGTTGGTGATGAGAAGGCGATACACAAATGCGGTAACGAACATAATTGCAAGCGTATCACGACACGAACGTGTTTGTATGGCCATGCTTGTGTTGACCGGTGTGCAAAGTAATGAAGTTGGAGAGGTTTCTATGTAGTGTATCCCTAATTGTCGAAAGTAAACACCATGTAGCAAACTTTAAATGACGTTAATGCCTCGAGAGCGTGGAAATGTATGAAAATTGGTGAAAAGTTTTGAAAACCCATATTTTTAAACGACGGGTGTTACAAGTTGGTATCAGAGAAATGGTTTAAGTGAACCAAAATTCGACCATGGCCGTAGGATTTGGACTTAGACCGACGAAGACCATGTTAGGCTTAAGTAGGATGCCTAGCTTTGAGATGAAGTACTCTAGGACGGGTTGGGATTAAGTGAGAGTGTAGGATTAAGGCTATTTGATGTGTGTTTATTGATATGTGGATATGTGTTTTAGCCTTTATTCTTCCGTTTCTCGCTCCTCCGTCGCTAGTTATCCTATTGCTACGATAGAAGGTCCACGAGGTGATGTGCCATTTCTCCAACTGAATTTGATAAGTGTGCGATGTAGTTTATGTGTGAATTGGTTGAAAAGAAGGAAGGTTGGAAGAATAGATGAAATGGTATTCCATTAATGTCCAACCCATGGGGTTCGTGACATGGATCGTAAAAGAAGTGAGATGTATATATGTGAAGATGGTTGCGTGAATGTAGTTGGTGATGAGAAGGCGATACACAAATGCGGTAACGAACATAATTGCAAGCGTATCACGATACGAACGTGTTTGTATGGCCATGCTTGTGTTGACCGGTGTGCAAAGTAATGAAGTTGGAGAGGTTTCTATGTAGTGTATCCCTAATTGTCGAAAGTAAACACCATGTAGCAAACTTTAAATGACGTTAATGCCTCGAGAGCGTGGAAATGTATGAAAATTGGTGAAAAGTTATAGCCGGTTAAATGTGTATGATGACTATGAAGTACATGAAGTTAAATGAAGTTTAAAGGTAGGAAAAGACTGAAGTGATTGGTAGACAATGTTGTTGAGTCTACTAGTTCCAAGGACTTGGACTTGAACTTGACAAGTAGAGTTTATGCTGAATACTTGAAGGGTGATAAGTGGATGATGCACAGAAGGGTTACCGGGTACACGTATGGAAAGATACAGTTACAATTCCGGTCGCGAACGTAATTGTAAATGTATCACGACATGTGTGTGTTTGTGAGACTGTGTCTGTGATGATCCAAATGAAGTGAAGATGACAATGGTGGAACCATTGAATGGTATCCCATTTAGCCATGTGAAGAGTAGACACGTACGAATGCAGTAAAGGAGGGCGAAGTTGAGGCAAGTAAAGAAGTCAATTCTACGGTGAATTCAACCATTAAACATGAAACTCATCCATTCCAAGAGCACTATGATATGATGTGAGGTTTTATTCGAGATGCTAAATGTGAAAGTAGTGCTTGGGATTAAGATTGAAGGTTTGAGTTCGTATGGAATTCAATTAGAGGATGAAATTTGATGAAAGATGTGGCGCATACTTTGGATTATTTTGGAATTATGACTCGTTTAGTTTCGATTTTGTTACGGGACGATGTGTGACAATTGAGACGAGTACCTACGGGGAGATTCTTCCTTATTACATGAAAGTATAAGTGATGTTGATATCCTGTATTTGTACGGAATCTTATATATGACTGTTTCTTAAGATGAAGAGTTTTCCCTTAAGAAAGGAGTAAAAAGTATATTGATGGGAACATTTATAGCTTCCTAAAGCATATGAAGTAAAAGCTTTCAAGAGTATTTGATTTCGAAGTGATCCACTAATGCAAGGCAAAGATTATACTTCTAAAGTCGAGCCTACTCGTAGTTTTGAGACGTTCTCTAAGGTTCTCGTCGTGAGGTAGAGCCTTCAAGTGATGTATGTCTAGTATCACTTTCGTGCAAACGCATCTTCCATTTTGGTTCTCCGTTATAGGAAGAAGTTATTGTTTCCGATTGTGGGATCTATTTATCTTATAAGATGGATTTACAATGTTGCTACCCGTTGTTGATAATGAAAGTTCCGATGAAGTTATGCATACGCTCATTATGACGACCCTATTGAGTTTCTGAAAATGCCTTTATGATAACGAAAGTCCTTGTGTATGAAGTTAAGGAATCAGGTTTGGAGTATTCTCTAGATCGCTCAGTCGTCATGTTAGTGATGACAATATTGCCTATTCTAAATATGACGTAGGACATCATATTTGTGTAGAGAGCGTGATTACAGATTTTAACTCGAAGAGGCTTAGTTTTAAATTCGTCAAAAGTGAGTAAAAGTTAAAGGAGCAGCTGCCATTTGATGTTGAAAGTAGCAAAGTTTTATTATTGGCTAAGTCCGTGGTTGTGAGGCTATGGTGAGTGCTTGACTACGGCAAAGCAGCTCGAGGTAATGTTCTTCGGGACAAGATTGTAGTAGTAATTGAAGCATAGTCAGAGGTGGTGAGACGATCCATCGTGAAGCAATACGATTAAAAGTAAGATCTCAGTATCCAAAAAAACAAAATGACCAAAAGTGGTACTTAAGGAGGCTTGTGAACCGTGGTGACATGCTTATTTAAATGCCGTCAGGAATGTGATACAACTTATTATGGTACGAGGTGTAATAAGATATTTGTCTTTTATCACGTTGGAGCCACAACAAAAGTAGTTTCCTTTAATTAACCTCTTAACTGGATTATCTTATGTGTATTGGGTTTTCCGAGTTATGCGGGAGGTTATGTGGGACTGTACGTAGGATGAAGTGGCTTACTATGATATGATGACGTTTAAAGTAAAGTGGTTATATGTATATGTAGTATGTCGATTATAATATGCCGCCATGAAATGATTGTTGTGTGATGACTTAATGTGTGGGGCTTAGGTGTGGAGTATCTAGTTCACTAGATACATATAGGCATTGTTATGAGCTGTGCACGTTAGTGGGATTAAACGTTGAAGTAGACGAGAGACTAGTTAGGTAATGTATATACCTAATGTTACAGTAAAGTGTGAAATGTGGGAAATCGTTCTAGCCTTAGTGCTAGTGCGTAAGACGTGGGAAATCGTGCTAGTTGTAAAGCTAGTGCATAATATGTAAGTTGTATGAATATGTTGATAAAGATGTAAGACGTGAGAATAAGTATGATGTACCGTTGAAAGGCACAAATAGGAGTATATACTCTGCATGTGCTAATGTGAATGCGTGTGACAAGTTTATGTGCGATATGCCAAGATATGATATGAAGCTACGTTTAAGTGGTAAGTCTATGTTGATATGGGCAGTAAGGTCTTATCCTTCAAATGAATAGACTTCGTTGAATGTAAAATGAGGTGATTACCTGTTGTGATATAAAGATTGAATCAAAGAAATGCCGAAACGAATGAAATGTAAGCTGAAAGAAGGAAAGACTATGTAAGAAGCGTAATGGGTTGGTCGTGCTAAGTTGAAGAGACCATAGGTCTTGATAGTATACTCATCCAAGCAGTACAAGGGTGCTGATTTGAAGTCCAATTTGTGATGGCTAAATAACGAAGGAGATTGTGTGTGTACAAAAATGTGTAACTTGTACACAAGTCAAATCTGAGCACCGAGCGCAATGTGGAGAGATGCAACAATCGGTTATTTCGAAGCAGAAATGTATTCATATGACAACTATGGATTGTGTGACAAAGTTGTATATATCCCCTTGGGGGCAATGATGTGATACGAGTCGGTGTAGACTAGTGATAAAAATGCTTCTTAACTCGTCACCCATGAGCATGCAAGTTCAAGCCAAGTCGGGTCTATTAGATCGAATTAAAGAAGCACAAGAGATGGCATTAATGAAGGATAATATTGATAAAGAGAGTATTGGGAAAAAGAAACGACTTGTGATGGAGACTAATAGCCGTGGGTTTAAAACATACAAGGGTCGTATTTGGGTGCCACTGCTTGGTGGTAACCGAGAGTTGATCCTTGAAGAGGTTCATAGAAGTAGGTATTCGGTGCATCCCGGTGTCACCAAAATGTATGCAGATTTGAAGCCGATTTATTGGTGGCCGGATATTAAAGGGGAAGTAGCTCATTTTGTAGCAAAGTGTTTGACATGTGCACGTGTGAAAACGGACCATAAAAAGCCGTATGGTTTGTTGCATCAATTAGACGTTCCCGAGTGGAAATGAGATCATATCACGATGGACTTTGTAACGAAGCTACCGAAAACGCCGAAAGGGAATGATATGATTTGGGTGATTGTAGATAGATTGACGAAGAGTGCTCATTTTCTAGCTACCCGACAAGATGTGCCTTTAAAGAAGATGGCAAAGATGTATATTGATGAAGTTGTCTCGAAACATGGAGTTCCATTGTCTATTGTCTCGGATAGGGACACTAGATTTGTGTCTAAATTTTGGAAGGGTCTTCAACGAGAATTGGGTACTAGAGTGAACTTGAGTACCGCCTATCATCCTCAAACTGATGGGCAAAGTGAGAGAACCATCCAAACCTTAGAGGATATGTTGAGAACGTGTGTACTAGACTATGGTGGAGCATGGGATGAACACTTGAAGTTGATTGAATTTGCTTATAATAATAGTCACCATGCAAGTATTGGAATGCCACCATTTGAAATGTTATATGGAAGGAGATGTAGGACTCCAAGTTGTTGGATAGAGCCCGGTGAAAAGCAGTTAACCGGTCTCGAAATTATTGAAATCTCCGCTGAGAAAGTTAATGTAGCTAAAGAAGCTTTACGTGTGGCCAGAGAAAGGCAGAAAACTTATGCAGATAAGAAAAGGAGACCAATGGAGTTTAATGTAGGTGACTTAGTGATGCTGAAAGTGTCACCATGGAAAGGAGTAATCCGATTTGGAAAGAAGGGCAAGTTGAGTCAAGATTTATTGGACCTTTTAAAATCTTGAAACGCATTAAGGATGTAGCATATCAGTTGGAATTACCTCCAGAATTGGATGGAATTCACAACACCTTTCATGTATCCTACCTAAGGAAGTGTCTAGCCGAGGAGTCAAGTGTGATTCCAATTCAAGATGTGAGCATTGACCCAATGAAGAAAATGGTTGAAGAACCGATGGCAATACTTGGAAGGAAGCAAAAGAAGTTACGCAGGAAAGTGATAGATCTTGTCTTGATAAAGTGGAAGCATAATCATGGAGAAAGCTTGACTTGGGAAACTGAAGCAGTAATGAAGGAGAATTATCCCGAGTTGTTCCTTAATGATGAGATTCCGGGGACGGAATCCTCTTAAGGGGGAGGTAATTGTAACATCCCAAACTTTTCTTTAAGATTGGACTAACGCTGTTAAGTCAACCTCAGGTGTATCGTTAAGTCTAGTGTGAATATATGCATATACGTAGTTAATGTGTGTTATGTGTGAGGTTTGAAAACCTAAATGTTAATGTAGTATAAATGTGTGAAATATGAAGAAATTATGTCTATGTAGTGACATTTAATGAAGGGTTAATGTTGTATATGGACAATAAAGAAGTTTGTGACCAAAAATGAAGGGTTAGGAAGCCTAGGGACTAGTTTTGACATGTGTGGAAAGTTAAAAACGGGTTTAGGGTGGGATTAGCCTAATCTAGGGTTAGTTTCCAGCCTAAACATAATTAAAAGACAAACACAAAGTATATTCCAAACCTTTCTTGAATCCTTTAGCAAAATCTACAAGTTTTGGGTCATACAATCAAGTGTTTTGCATTGAATCTGTTTGGCTACCATTGATGCAGGTAATCCACGATTATTATTTGTATTTCACATTCAAAGGTCATATATTAACGAATTAAATCTGATTTTTGAAAGGGGTTTTGATTAAGTTAGGGTTTATATTATGTTTAAGCCAATTAATGTTCTAAACGATGTCAAACGAGTTTGTAATCGATCTTGATGATCAAAAGAGGTCTATGTATGTCAAAAACATGTTTTGGGTGAAGCCAAAGTTGATTGATTTCTGGAAAAATGAAGAACGAAGTCGTTTTATGAATTCTGGTCGAAAATAAGCTTAAATCCGTTTGCTGATGACAAATTCGTTCCTGCAAATCTAAATTCGTTTGCCCCAACGAAGTTTAACTTCGTTTGAGGCCAAATTCGTTTGATGTTGACAGCCTAAAATCATTTGGAACTAATTTCGTTTGATAGGAGCTTATGTTCGTTTGTCAAAATGAAACTCAAATTCGTTTGCTCATATGAAGTTCAAATTCGTTTGTTAAGGAAAGTCCAAATTCGTTCCAGTTAACCTAAATTCGTTTTATGAGGTCTAAATTCGTTTGGCAAACGAAGTTCATCTTCGTTTGAAGCCAAATTCGTTGGTTAAATTCGTTTTGAAGCTAAAGTGCGGTTTAAGAACAAAACTAAGTTCGATAAGGTCCCAAATGACTTATATTTTATATGTTAATGTACGATAGGTGTCGGGGATTACTATTAAGCACTGTTAGCTTTTGTTTGCGCGCGTACACTACTACCAGGTAAGATACACTACTTTGACACGCTGGGGGATCAACTAAAAGCTGGTTTCAAATCGTAAACACTTCCATTCGGTATCTTTATATTGCCTGTGGGCATATGGGTTACTTGGGAGGTATTATGGGTTATGCAGTTGACCATGAGACCTGAGATGCAGTCCCTATTGTAGTGTAATGTAGTATTGCTTAATGTAGTATGTAGCTATGCAGTTGATGTAGTTTAATGAAGTATCTTGATATGCATGATATATAGAAATGAAGTTGATGTGTGATATGCATGCTTGACTTGTACGCCTAGTTCACTAGACTTGCTAAGTTACTATGTCACTTGCATGTTTAAGGATCCAAACGTAATGAAGTTAAAGTGTGTGAATGTCTAGGAATGTGTGTTACCTAGACTATATGTGTGTGAATGTTTGGGAATGCAGGGACCCAATCTATATGTGTGAAATTGAGCTCATAAAACTAATGCAGGGAGAGTGTTAAGCTTAACCCGTACTTGTCTCAGCCGGATGAGTGCGTTGATGCAGTTGTTGCTTGGGTGGCTCCTCGCAACATGGTCTTTATAACGTAGGGCGAGTAATACGAGAGGTTTGACCAACCTCCACATACGGATTACTCTTGGATTGGCTTGCCACTCCTTAACGACGTAAGATGAGTAGTCTTTTGACTGATCATCCAGTCGGGTGTGATGCAGGGCACACTTATATGCAGTTAACAAAGATACGTGTGACAATGTGTGAACTAATGCAGGATAGGCACATTTAGGATGATTATCCTAATTAATATGAAGTCAAAATATAGTATATGTGTGAACGTGTGATGTGTGTTGTGCCTAATAAAACTTGTCTAATAATGAAGATTGTTTTAATTGGACAAATGCTTTTAATTAAGTGTTATCTTACTTAGCTATTCTTATAGCTAACACTTGCTTCTTTAATGTGGTTGTTCCCTCAGGTTTAGCTTGATGGAATTAGACGAAGGATGTGTGAGCTTGGGTAGATTCATTGAAGGAGCCTTAGTTATCCATAGACGATTCTTTGCTTAGACATTTATTTACATTTCGTACTTAATGTCGAATTTATGTGGTGACATGTGAACGGTTGTTTTATGTTGGGCAACCGTTGGGTTTTCATTTGAACTATTGTTTGATATGGCATGTAACACCAAATAAATGCAGCAACCGAAATGTTTTTATCGGTTTTGACTTTTACAGTCTTTACTTCCGCAATTTAACACCGTTAGGTGAAAAGTTTTGAAAACCCATATTTTTAAACGACGGGTGTTACACGAATGATTGAAATACATATTGGCTCATTAGGCCCAAAGATTAGACGGATAATTTATATAAAGCTATTGAAAGGTAAGAGAGCCATCTGTCCATCTATACATACATACACATGTTCATACTTGTAATTTTCGTTCATATCATCTTCTGAGTTAAAAAGTAACCTTTGGTAATCACTTATATACAGACTTGTCCTGTTAGATCCAGATGAATGATTGAGAAATATACTGGGCTTATTAGGCCTGATGATTAGACGAACACTATAATGTTTTATATCTTGTGTGTATATCAATATGCACAACATGAGTTTATGTAGAGATGTATATTAGACTTAATGACAAGACAAACAACATAAATGAAGCTTTTAAAAGTTAAAAAAGACATACTCACATACATACATCCATCCATCCATAAATTATCTCGGATTGAATTATTATAAAAATGTGAAAAAAAATGATTAAACTTATAGATTTTTCATAAGTAAATTGAAATTTTATTTATTTTAATTACAAATTTGATATCTATAAATATATATACTACAAAAAAAACTATTATTTATTTTATAAACATTTTAAATAAATACAAATAAATCTTATATATATAAAAAGGCCTAAATACCAACATAATCGGCCCAATATACTAACCCAAAGCCCAAACCCATAAAAAAAACCCTAACTATATAAACCCTACCCCACTCCTCATTTTCTCCCCACTAAAACATACACCAACATATCTCCCTCTCTCTCACCCCCATCTTGAATCCGGTCGGCCAACCGCCGCCTTCAATCGCCAGATCTGATTGCCGCCGCCTTCATTCGCCGGAATCCGCGAGTTTCACCACGATTTGACTCTCTCCATCCTCTTTACAACCATCTAACCTTTCTCCCACCCTTCACTACTGCTGCCGCCCTCCACCACCGTGGCCGCCTCCAGTCGTCGGAAAATAGACGACAGCCACCACCATCTTACCGGTAAGTTTTTTTGTTAGGACCAGTTCACCTGGTAAACTGGCCAGTCTCCAGTTGCATCTGGAGACCCAGTGAAACTGGCCAGTGAAACTGGAGACCTAGATGATTTGTCGAGAAATATATTGAAGTCCAGTTGCACCGTACAGTCAACGCAACTGAAGAATTCCTCCAGTTGAGAACTGACCAAGTTGAAGAATCATTCCAGTTGAAGTCGAAGACAACAAATAGAAGATAGAGAATGGCAATGGCAGTGAAGCCCAGTTGACATTCTAGTCAGTTACAAACTGGAGACCATCAGTGGAAAGCTCTTACAAAGCTTTACACTGATTACGAGGAATTGACTTTTATGCTTTATGTACCTTTACCCGGATAATAAGATTTATCTTATTATTTAATTGCAAAAAGGTACATAAAGGTGGTTGAGTAAAGTTGCTTTATCATGCGACTTTACACTGCTTTTTAAGGAATTAAATGTTATTCCTTAAATGATCTCAACCACATTTGTACGGCCAAAGTTAACATCCCAATATTAACTTTGCCTATAAATACAAGTCATTGCACACCAAGAATATTACTTCTTCGAATACACTTCGATAGAATTCACACTTTGCAAACCTGCAATATTCTTGGTGAACTTGTGCAATATTCTCTCAATCGCTAAAAGGAACATTTCACAACTTTAAGTGTTTCGATTGTTTAGAGAAATTCCGAGTGTAGATCAATTGTATTTCATAGGTTGTTAGGATATTTACATTCTTGTATTATCTTGGTTCCGCAACAACCTTGTAATTTATTTAACATCAATAAATAAATTACACATTCAAAATTACATATTGTCTCATCAATTTATCTTACAAGTATTTTGTATTATTGCATTGTTCTTTACTTATTGTCATTTAAATAAGTAATCTATCTAGAACTTGGTATATACTCACTGCAACTGGTCGTCTCCAGTTCAGTGCATATATTGCAAAGTAACTCCACCATCGACATAGAGGTGTCTTCAGTAGTACCATCTATTGAGTTGGGACTTACAAGTGGTATCAGAGCAGAAGGCTAATAAACTTGCCTAGATCTGCTAAGATGAACACTACTGAAGGTGGAGATGGTTCTGGTTCAGGTGAAACCCCCTTGAATAATAATGCACAACCTTTTCAAAATGTTAATACTAACCCTCCTCCTCCTACTGCCCCAAACCACGTCCATGTACACTATTCTAACACTCCTGTTCCCAAATTCAATGGAAACAGTGAGACTTTTGGTACATGGAAGGCTAGAATGCTTTTGTATTTTGGTGGGATATAAAGGTATATGTTGAAAATCCTTAAGGATGGTCCATATATACCCATGTCCTCTTCTTGATCCAACTAGAAGAAGAGGTTCAAGAGAAAAGCTCGAAGACCATTGGTCTGATGAGGATCGTAGACTTGTTGATCTAGACACCAGACTCAAGAACATGATCCTTGGAGCTGTCCCTGAAGATCTAATTCCAACACTTGTGTTGTTCCCCAGTGCCAAGTCAATGTGGGATGAATTAGTTATTCAGTTTGAAGGAGGTGATGATACTATTGTCACCAGGAAAGTTGCCTTGAACAAGAAGTATGAATCCTTCTTTGCCTTGCCCAATGAAAGTCTAACTGGTACATACACCAGATTTTCTAGCCTCATTAATCAGCTGAGAGGCTTGGGTGTAGAGAAGGATAAGGATATTCTTCTTGAGAAGTTTTGTGATATTCTTCCTTCCAAATGGGAAACATGGTTCTTGTCTTAAGACAAGGTAAAACCCTGCACATACACTCTTGCATCGCTCTCTATAGCCCCCGGGTAGAACGACTATATTCCGGGGTCTTAGGGAAGTGATGGGGGGGAGGAGAGAGGAAAACGGACGCGTGACCCGCGTGAGGAGGGCGTGAAGAATTTTGTAAAAAAAAAGCTTAAGGAGGATTGTTCCATGGAAAAAAGGAAAAGGATCAGTGCTTAATGGCACAAACTGAGGGAAAATGGGAGTACTCTGATGAGTCATCAGCTGATGAAGAAGAGGAAAGGGACATGTGTTTCATGGCCTTGGAAGATCAACAGCAGCAGAACGTGGCAAAAGAAGATGTCATCACTGGAAGATGGGTTGACATCATCTTGAAAAAGCTATGTGACTATGATAATCAGGTTGACCCTGAACTGAAACTGGACCTGGCTGAATCATTAAGTGGTGATTTAGCTTTTGTGGAAACTGTTAGAGATGATAGTGAAAGATATCTTGACATTATCTTAATTGAACTAAACAATGTTAAACCACAACTGAATGATTTACAAAGTGTCCAGTTGGCTCTCAAGGAGTCAGTTTTAAAGATTGAGGCTTTAGAACTTGATAATCAAAAACTATTTTCTGATCTTTAAAAAGAACAAAAGATTATCAAGTCATGGGTAAAAGCATCTGGTAAAAACTATGATGCATTTTCAAGAACTATCGACGCCCAGAAGAATGCATGGAAATCTGGAGATCTGGAGATGGCAGCTCTCATACCAGATCTTCATGCATTGCCTCCAGCTCTCAAAGTTGAAACACCTTATGATCAACCTGAAGCTGTTGAAACTGAACCCATTGAGACCACCCCCATTGAGGTTAAAACTGGAGCCAAACAGGCTAAAGCTCCAATCAAAAAGGCCACTGGTAACAAGCCTTTACCTCAAAAGTCTAAGGAGCCCAAGACCCGACAGACTAAAACTCCAACTGAACCAAGGTCCAAGGTTCAGTTGCCTGATGAAAATAATATTTTGATTAATCTGGAAAGTCAACTCCAACTTTTGTCTCGACAGGTTCAGAGTTGTACTGCCGGATTAAAAATCTGGAAGGAGGTTCATTACCTCCAGTTTTCAAACAAAATATTAAACCACTCCCTTCAAAACATAATCAAAAGAATGTTCCATCTGGAACTAAATCTGGTAAAAATAAAAAAAAAAAAAAAAAAAAAAAAAAAAAAAAAAAAAAGAAAAAAAAAAAAAAAAAAAAAAAAAAAAAAAAAAAAAAAAAAAAAAAAAAAGAAAAAAAAAAAAAAAAAAAAAAAAAAAAAAAAAAAAAAAAAAAAAAAAAAAAAAAAAAAAAAAAAAAAGTTGCCTTGAACAAGAAGTATGAATCCTTCTTTGCCTTGCCCAATGAAAGTCTAACTGGTACATACACCAGATTTTCTAGCCTCATTAATCAGCTGAGAGGCTTGGGTGTAGAGAAGGATAAGGATATTCTTCTTGAGAAGTTTTGTGATATTCTTCCTTCCAAATGGGAAAACATGGTTCTTGTCTTGAGACAAGGTAAAACCTTGCACAGCCATACTCTTGCATCGCTCTATGGAGCCTTCAGATTCACTGAAGATAATAATGCTGCAAGACTGGTGGCTGAGCAAGATGCCATGAACCATGCCCATAGTTCCAAGGTTGCTAGTGTACCTGAGCGACCTTGTGCTGCCTTAATGTCTGCAGAGAGTGTCCAGGCACACTCAATGAAGGAGATGTTGAACAGTTTCTTAAACTCTGGTCTGACCACTGAAAACAGTGATGGTTGTAATGAAACTGACGATGATGATCTGGTAGCCATGATTTCTAAAACCTTTAACAGGTTTAAGCATAAATCTAAAAGATTTAATGGCCCCAACAATGCTTCCAGCTCCAGCTCTCTGGATAAGACCAATCTTACATGCTATAAATGTGGCAAGAAAGGTCATTTTATGAAGGAATGCAGATCTAGTCAGTTGAACAACCAAACTGGCCCCCCTGTCCCTAATTTCAATCGGCCTGATGATAGCTACAAAGCTAAATACAAGAAGCTTAAGGCCCATATTGCCCTCCTGTCCATGGAAAAGGAAAAGGATCAGTGCTTAATGGCACAAACTGAGGGAAAATGGGAGTACTCTGATGAGTCATCAGCTGATGAAGAAGAGGAAAGGGACATGTGTTTCATGGCCTTGGAAGATCAACAGCAGCAGAACGTGGCAAAAGAAGATGTCATCACTGGAAGATGGGTTGACATCATCTTGAAAAAGCTATGTGACTATGATAATCAGGTTGACCCTGAACTGAAACTGGACCTGGCTGAATCATTAAGTGGTGATTTAGCTTTTGTGGAAACTGTTAGAGATGATAGTGAAAGATATCTTGACATTATCTTAATTGAACTAAACAATGTTAAACCACAACTGAATGATTTACAAAGTGTCCAGTTGGCTCTCAAGGAGTCAGTTTTAAAGATTGAGGCTTTAGAACTTGATAATCAAAAACTATTTTCTGATCTTTAAAAAGAACAAAAGATTATCAAGTCATGGGTAAAAGCATCTGGTAAAAACTATGATGCATTTTCAAGAACTATCGACGCCCAGAAGAATGCATGGAAATCTGGAGATCTGGAGATGGCAGCTCTCATACCAGATCTTCATGCATTGCCTCCAGCTCTCAAAGTTGAAACACCTTATGATCAACCTGAAGCTGTTGAAACTGAACCCATTGAGACCACCCCCATTGAGGTTAAAACTGGAGCCAAATAGGCTAAAGCTCCAGTCAAAAAGGCCACTGGTAACAAGCCTTTACCTCAAAAGTCTAAGGTGCCTAAGACCCGACAGACTAAAACTCCAATTGAACCAAGGTCCAAGATTCAGTTGCCTGATGAAAATAATATTTTGATTAATCTGGAAAGTCAACTCCAACTTTTGTCTCGACAGGTTCAGAGTTGTACTGCCCGGATTAAAAATTTGGAAGGAGGTTCATTACCTCCAGTTTTCAAACAAAATATTAAACCACTCCCTTCAAAACCTAATCAAAAGAATGTTCCATCTGGAACTAAATCTGGTAAAAATAAGGGGAGTAAGTATCAACTACCAATCGTTTTTACTCCTGCACCTGGAGCTGGTGAAAAAGTTCCAGATGCAGCCTACGGTTCAACACCACAACAATCTACTGTGACTTCTGTAGAGAAGTCCAGTGAACCCATCAAGAAAAGATGGGTTCACAAAAATAACTAATGATTTTTGTGGTTGTGAAGGGCGATCGAAAGAAGAATATCTGGTATCTGGACAGCGCTGCTGGCCGGACTATGACCGGATGTAAGCCCCTGCTTGAAGAGTTCACTGTCCAAGATGGACCGACAGTGATGTTTGGTAATGATCAATCTGGAAAGACTGAAGGATATGGTGTGCTCAATAATGGACAAGTCGAATTCAAAAGAGTTGCATTTGTGAATGGTTTGAAATACAACCTGATCAGTGTCAGCCAACTTTGTGATGATGGCTTCAGAGTTTTGTTCGATATTGCACAAGGCACCATATTTAACAAGGATTGGAAAGTGGTGATGGTTGCACCAAGAAAAGGGAATGTGTACATCATGGATATGGAACCAGCTCCAAAAGAGCAATGTTTCTATACCAAGGCTGATGAGGACACCAACTGGCTATGGCATAAAAGATTATCCCATCTTAATTTTAAAAATATTAACAAGTTGTCTCGCAAATAACTGGTTGATGGGATACCCCAGATTTCTTTTAATAAAGAAAAGCCATGTCCAGGGTGTGAGATGGGCAACCAGAAAAGGGCCAGTTTCAAAACTAGGCAAAATTTTAGCATCACTGAACCTCTTCACATGCTACATACGGATCTCTTTGGTCCAGTGAATGTTCAAACTAGAGCTGGAAAGAAGTACACTCTAGTTGTGGTTGATGAATTCACCAGATACTGCTGGGTGGTATTCCTCAGATCCAAAAGTGATGCACCTGCTGAAATCATCTCTCTCATCAAAAGAATTGAACTCAAGTACACTCGAAAAGTTTGTCAGTTGCGAAGTGATAATGGTACTGAATTCCAAAATAAGGTACTTGAAACATTTTGCAATGACACTGGCATCTCTCAAAACTTCTCATCAGTTCACTCTCCAGAGCAAAATGGAGTTGTGGAAAGAAAGAATCGCACACTGATAGAAGCGGCCAGAAGTATGCTATCTGAATCTGGTCTTCCCACCAGTTTTTGGGCTGAAGCAGTTGCAACTGCTTGTCACACCCAAAACCGGTCAGTCTACATCAAGAGACATAAGAAGACTGCCTATGAAGTACTCAGGAATCGTAAACCAAATATTGGATACTTTCATGTATTTGGTTGTCCAGTTTATATCTTAAACGATTCCAGTCAGCTTGGAAAGTTTGATGCAAAAGCTGATGAAGGGGTATTTTTAGGTTATTCAGATATTCGAAAGGCCTTTAGAGTTTATAATTATAGACTCCAAAAGGTTCATGAGATAATTCATGTCACATTCGATGAATCAACTGAAGCAATCAACAAGAGACCAAGCCTTGATATTACTCCAGTCGTTCCAATCAATTTTGGTGAAACTGACCAAGTTCATCAGTCAGTTGTTTCACCAAAAGATGTTTCCAGTTACAACAAATTGGAACCAGTTAAGAAGAAGAAAAGCACCAGTGACACATCATTTTATCCCTCCATCAATTTCAACTTACCACAAGAATTGGTGATTGGATCTGATGTACGTGCCACTCCAATATCAGCACCAGTTCAAACTCCAACTTCTCCAGTTCTTCAAGAAATGCCTTTGAATGAAGAATTTCATGATGCAAATCGTGACCTCATTGACTCTGATGAGGATGTAGAAGTAGTTTGGACTGATCCTCCTTCAGAAGCTACTGCAACTGAAGCAATCAACAAGAGACCAAGCCTTGATATTACTCCAGTCGTTCCAATCAATTTTGGTGAAACTGACCAAGTTCATCAGTCAGTTGTTTCACCAAAAGATGTTTCCAGTTACAACAAATTGGAACCAGTTAAGAAGAAGAAAAGCACCAGTGACACATCATTTTATCCCTCCATCAATTTCAACTTACCACAAGAATTGGTGATTGGATCTGATGTACGTGCCACTCCAATATCAGCACCAGTTCAAACTCCAACTTCTCCAGTTCTTCAAGAAATGCCTTTGAATGAAGAATTTCATGATGCAAATCGTGACCTCATTGACTCTGATGAGGATGTAGAAGTAGTTTGGACTGATCCTCCTCCAGAAGCTAATGCAACTGAAGAAGATCGCCAGGTGACTTGCACTGATATTGTTGTGCACCAGCCTAGTCATTACACTAGATGGACTCGAGCACATCCAATTGAACAGATTGTGGGAGATCCAAATAGTGGGGTTCAGACTAGAAGAGCCACCAGTGAGCAATGCTTAAACGTCACCTTCTTATCTTTAATTGAACCAAAGAAGATTGACGAGGCTATGGCAGACCCAAGCTGGGTGGAAGCTATGCAAGAAGAGCTCGTCCAGTTTGAAAGGAACAATGTTTGGGAGCTTGTTCCTTGTCCACCAGGGTTAAAGAAAGAACCCATTGGTACCAGATGGGTCTACCGAAACAAAATGGATGAAGATGGCCATGTTGTAAGAAACAAGGCCAGATTAGTTGCCCAGGGTTATTGTCAAGCAGAAGGCGTTGACTTTGATGAAACTTTTGCTCCAGTTGCAAGACTTGAAGCCATCAGAATATTTCTGGCTTATGCAGCCCATCTGCAGTTCAAGGTCTTCCAGATGGATGTCAAAAGTGCGTTCCTTAATGGAACATTGGAAGAAGAAGTTTATGTTAAGCAGACTCCAGGTTTCATCGATGAGAAGCATCCTCATTGGGTTTATAGACTGAACAAAGCATTGTATGGTCTAAGACAAGCCCCAAGAGCCTGGTATGATACTCTAACTAAACATCTTCTTAAAAATGGCTTTCAAAGAGGTGCAATAGATAATACCTTATTCATCTTGAAAGAAAGAGGTAATATCTTATTGGTACAAATTTATGTTGATGATATTATATTTGGTTCAACTGATGATGCAATGTGTAAAAAGTTTTCTAAAATCATGTCATCTGAGTATGAGATGAGTTTAATGGGTGAATTAACATTTTTCTTAGGTCTTCAGATTAAGCAAACTAAAAATGGAATTTTCATAAACCAAGGAAAATATGTCAGAGATTTGTTAAGAAAATACAAATATGATTCAATCCCATCGAAAAACACACCTATTGCAGCACCATTAAATTTGGACTCTGACCCAACTGGCAAACCAGTTAACATAACTGACTATAGAGGTATGGTTGGTTCACTGATGTACTTAACTGCCAGTCGACCAGATATAATGTTTGCAACATGTTTATGTGCCAGGTTTCAGGCTAACCCTAAAGAATCACATTTGCACGCTGTAAAGCGTATCTTTAGATACCTGAAAGGGTGTCCTAATCTTGGTCTTTGGTACCCCAAAGGCTCAGGATTAGATCTAATGGGTTATTCAGATTCAGATCATGCAGGTTGTAAGATAGATAGAAAATCAACAACTGGTGGTTGTCATTTCCTTGGAGGAAAACTGGTAAGTTGGACCAGCAAGAAGCAGACTTCAGTCTCTATGTCCACTGCTGAGGCAGAGTACATTTCTGCGGCAAGTTGCTGTGCCCAGATTCTCTGGATCAAGAACCAGTTACTAGATTATGGTCAAAAGTATACAAGGACCCCAATCTTTTGTGACAACACCAGTGCAATTGCTATATCTCACAACCCAGTGATGCACTCAAAAACAAAGCATATTGACATCAGGTATCATTTCATTCGTGATCATGTTATGAAAGGAGACATTGAAATTCATTTCATCCCCACTGACAAACAGTTAGCTGATGTTTTTACAAAACCTCTCGATGAGAAAACCTTTAAACATCTCATCAGCGAACTGGGAATGTTAAATCCTTAAAACTGGAGCTTTCTTTGTTATTGAACGCGTCAGTGACACTGATGAAGTTCTCCAGTTGAGGAGGTCCAGATAATCTTTGCTCGCCAGGCTATCGAACGCCGTTGTGATACTATCCTGGCACTAATCGATTTCTGGATCATCATTTTAGGGGGAAAGACTCAAAATAATTTTCTGACTAAAATTCGTTTTTGTTTGAAAATGGCAACTGGAGAACTCTCCAGTTGGAAACTGGCACTGGACTGATCCTCCAGTGACCAGATTCAGTCTTGTCTTAATTTTTATAACGTTAGAAATACTTGGTCAATTTTTGTGACACGTGATGGTACTCGAGTGTTTTAAACCACTTGATATCGTGATCTGACGTGTTTAAAGCTATTTTAGTACTTGACAACTGTTTGTATTGGGAAAATAAAAAGTGAGTGGGCGCGTGGGTAAGATAAGCCGTCGTAGCATTTAATGTTGACATGGTAGCATTTAATGCTGACATGGTAGCATTTAATGTTGACATGGCAAATTATTATTTTATTTCAAAATTCAAACTCAATTTGTGAAAATATCTACAAAAAGGATTTTGTTTAATAAAATATAATTTTTGGTATTTCATTGGGATCTTGAATCCATTATAAATACCCTTATTTACTCCGAACTCATTTACTTCTTTCTCTTACATTCTTTCATTTACTTCCCAATCATCAAAATTGCTTCATTTTTCTCTCTGCTTCACAAATCAAGAACCCTAAATCCCAATTTTCATTTTCATTTTTCTATGGCTCCTAGATCATCCCGTTCAAGAGATGTAAATCTCTTGACTGTTCCATATGCTCCTTCACCAGATGTCAAACCGGCATCTGGTGCTCCTAGTAATGCCTCTGTCATCAAACTCAATCCAAATAATCCGATGGCAAGCTTACAAGGATCTCAAGGGTCCAATACCCTTATTGGTAGAATCCAAAAGTTTTTGAAGGATTCTCCAATAGGACCCTCATTCTCTCTAAACCCACGCAAGTTGTTTCACAACTACTTGTGTGAGTTTTGGTACACTGCCATTCTTTCTTCCGATTGTTCCTCCATCAGTTTCACATTAAAGGATGGAACAATCCAGTGTACCTTGTCCGCCGACGTATTGAGGGATGCCTTACACCTCAATTATTGGAGAGAGGGTGAATCTCCAGTCGTCTTACCCTCAAATATAAATTTTCGCCAAGTACTTCTTGAAATGGGACACAAAGAGTGCTTGGAGAATGGTGTATTGAAGACGAAGGGTGCGATGACCATGAAGGGTCTTACACCTTCATGGAGGTATTTTTTCATCCACCTGGTGGAGAGTATGGGTGGGAGTTCTGGTGGTCTTGACCAGATTAACTCCTCACAAGCAGAAATGGCTTACTGCTTGTGGAATGGATTGAGAGTGGACTTTGCAGATATTCTGTTTAGAAGCCTAGTTCAAAAGCTGAAGGGCACCAGGGGTGTGTGTATCCCCTTTTCAAGGTTCCTCTCTCTCTGTTTTAAACATATTCTGGGCAGAGAAGCATATTTAAGTACAGATTCACCGTACACTGCTCCAGATATGTTAAGGAATTTAGACTCTCTGGTATCTGAAGCTGGAGAGGTCGAGATTCCAGAACGAATGCAACTGGCATTCGCTTCAACTGATGCACCTATTGAAGGTGAGTCAGAAAGGCAACTGGGCGGGCCTCAAAATAATGAGGGACCCTCCAGTTCGTCTAATGTTGTGGTTGAGGATAGAGCAACCATAACTGAAGCAACTCCAATCACATCTATCCCTGGTGAAGATACTTCGGTATCTGATCCTCCAACAGATGTACCCATCCAGGAAACTGGGAAGGTCATCTGGAGACTGACCCTTCTGGTCAGCCCTCAGTTACATTCATGGATCTGGACATGAATGTTAATGACGAGGAAATCCTGATAGAGTCTTCGGATTCTAAAGGAACTGAAACAGACTTGGAGATTTTTGAGGCTTCTGTACAAGCTCAAAACCCTTCATCTCCAGTCTCCCTTCCAGACGCATCAATTTCACTTTCACCCTCCCAAGAAAATGTGCCTACTGATATATCTTTCCAAACTTATACCGCTCCTTCACCAACTGGGCAATTCTCATTTGCTCGAGAAATGCCACCCCCACCACCTCCGTTGTTCACACCTGAGCATTCTCAGCATGAACAACACTTTGATTTTCCAGTCCTTTCTTCATCCACCACTCCTATTATATCTTCAACTGCTGGCATGACAACTGGGGAGACTTCCTTAAGTTTGCCTCCTCCAGTTGCTCCAGTAGTAACTGCTGCTGGTCCAGTGACACCTTCTCCTTCGTCACTGGACAGTCAAGTTGTCTCTTTACAAGCCGATCTCCAAAACCTTCTTACCAGGGTGGAGGAGATTCAAAAGACACTTGACAAAAACACCAAGTCTTTCTCCAGATACCACAAAGATCACTTGACAAATATTAAGGTGGTTGATCTGGGGATTAACAAGTTTTCATCAAATGAAGACTTGGTGTTCAAGAAGCTAAATGAGTTGGTCACTGGCTGCAACAATCTGGCTGGTACTTTGAAAGAAGCCTTTGACCTTACTCAGTCCAAGGTTACAACCTCAATCTCTAATCTGCTTGGCAATACTATAAGAACAACTGAAGTAGATTTGAGGGAGATTGAAAGGCAGGTGAAGGAACTGAAACAGACTTGGAGATTTTTGAGGCTTCTGTACAAGCTCAAAACCCTTCATCTCCAGTCTCCCTTCCAGACGCATCAATTTCACTTTCACCCTCCCAAGAAAATGTGCCTACTGATATATCTTTCCAAACTTATACCGCTCCTTCACCAACTGGGCAATTCTCATTTGCTCGAGAAATGCCACCCCCACCACCTCCGTTGTTCACACCTGAGCATTCTCAGCATGAACAACACTTTGATTTTCCAGTCCTTTCTTCATCCACCACTCCTATTATATCTTCAACTGCTGGCATGACAACTGGGGAGACTTCCTTAAGTTTGCCTCCTCCAGTTGCTCCAGTAGTAACTGCTGCTGGTCCAGTGACACCTTCTCCTTCGTCACTGGACAGTCAAGTTGTCTCTTTACAAGCCGATCTCCAAAACCTTCTTACCAGGGTGGAGGAGATTCAAAAGACACTTGACAAAAACACCAAGTCTTTCTCCAGATACCACAAAGATCACTTGACAAATATTAAGGTGGTTGATCTGGGGATTAACAAGTTTTCATCAAATGAAGACTTGGTGTTCAAGAAGCTAAATGAGTTGGTCACTGGCTGCAACAATCTGGCTGGTACTTTGAAAGAAGCCTTTGACCTTACTCAGTCCAAGGTTACAACCACAATCTCTAATCTGCTTGGCAATACTATAAGAACATCTGAAGTAGATTTGAGGGAGATTGAAAGGCAGGTGAAGGAGTTAATTGAAAAACCTGGCCTAGATGTAACTGAACTTGGATAGCAGTTGATGACTTCAGTTGGTCAGAAGATAGAGGATACGCTGGGTGCTAGAGAAGCACAATTGATTGAAAGGGTGATGTCTGAGATCACCAAGCTGGCCACTCCTCAGGTTGATCTGGCCCCACTCACCAGTGAGATCAACCAGTTGAGAGGCAGCATTGAGAATTTGAACACCCAGGTATCTCTACATGCTCAATCTTTAGATAAACTGACAACTGAAGTAGAGAATTTGAAGAAGAAGGATGATGAAGTGAAGGAAAAGGTTGTCTCTGGTTTGGATGAAGACTCCAAGATCCTAAATGAATTAAAAACTGGTCAAGAACAAGTTACTGCCAATGTTTTGACCCAGTCAAAGGAGACCAACCATTTATGGAGGTCTTTCAGAATGATGTGTGGGATTTTCAAAGAGTGTAAGGACATGCAATCATGGCAGCCTCTTGACCGGTTGCCATCTCACCCCTCTGAATGGGAAGGTATTCGGGCAGGTCTAGATGCTGCCAAGGGGGAAAGAAGTGCAGTCCTTCCACCAGTTTCACCTGGAAGAACTTCATCTGGAAGTCAAGTTGGAAGAGAAATGGTTGTAGCTACCAGTCAAGATGTGAGGGGGAATGTGTTGGATAAGGGAAAAGGTTTAGCTGTTGATGCATCTGCCCAGCCGGCCACTGATGTAATGTTAGAAACTGGCAATGCTGATATACTTCCTCCAGTTTCAGATAGTGATAGCAGAAGACTGGCCAGACTTGGTAATGATATTAAAGAAAGAAAGAAGATGAAACAAAGAAACCAAGCTGAAGCCAGGGCACATCTTGCACAGATCAAGTTGCTTGATATGAGTGATGCCAATCTTTTGGGTATCACTAAGGAGGAGTATGCCAGGGTTAAGAATGATCCCAGGATAGTTGACCAGTTGAAAGAAATGCTGGATGTAGAACTGGACAGACACTATCCTGAGGATGAAGCTGAATTCGATGCCAGAAGCTTGAACATTTCAGTGGAGAAGGCTAAGGAGAATAGGGCCAGTGGGATTCTTAAACGAATTGCAAATGTTAAGAAGGTTGTGAAGAAGGTTTTGAATCCACCAAGAAGGATTCCACAACCAAGAAGACCACTGTCAAGAGATGCTGACCTTAGCACATTTGTTGAACCAACTGGCGAGGTATCTAATGAAGACATCAAGTCCGCTGTACTGGCTGCTGGTGCTGGGAGTATAAAAATAACAAATGAATCTGAAGCAAGAAGCTATTACTCCCAGATCATGTCAACCAGAAGACATAGTGGTACTATCAATGGTGTAAATGTGACAATCAAGCCAGGCACCAAAGTTTTTCAAGTTGAAGTTAGTTATACCAGAGGGCCACTGGTTAAAACTGACAATCCTGGTGCTATGCAATATGGGTTCAGCGAATGGGTGGAAATGGTGAATGTGTTGGATGCGAAGGCACAAAAGAATAGGTTTGAGAAAGCATGGGTGAACTTCTTAAGGGGCAAGATTCAACATAAAGAAAATCTTGAGCAAAAGTTGAATATTGATCCTGAAGACTCTCAGCCTATTTCTTCAGTGACCAAGAGAAGAAGAACTGGCGAAGGGCCATCTCATTAAGTTCTTTCTTTTCAGTTATCTACTTGTATTTTGTTTTACATTCTGTAACTTGTATAAATTTCATTTCCTTGTATAAATGAAGTTACCAGTTTGTAACCACAAGGTAGATAATAGATTAAAATCTAACAAACCTAAAAGAAAAACCTAAGGCATTTATTGATCTATAAAAATGCCTTGGAAACTTAGATAGATTTAATCGAACAAGTCTCTCCAGTTCACACTTGTATAGATACAAGAACTAGAAAAAGACTTGGCAATATTTCTAGACAAATAGGGGGAATTTGTTAGGACCAGTTCACCTGGTAAACTGGCCAGTCTCCAGTTGCATCTGGAGACCCAGTGAAACTGGCCAGTGAAACTGGAGACCTAGATGATTTGTCGAGAAATATATTGAAGTCCAGTTGCACCGTACAGCCAACGCAACTGAAGACTTCCTCCAGTTGAGAACTGACCAAGTTGAAGAATCATTCCAGTTGAAGTCGAAGACAACAAATGGAAGATAGAGAATGGCAATGGCAGCGAAGCCCAGTTGACATTCTAGTCAGTTACAAACTGGAGACCATCAGTGGAAAGCTCTTACAAAGCTTTACACTGATTACGAGGAATTGACTTTTATGCTTTATGTACCTTTACCCGGATAATAAGATTTATCTTATTATTTAATTGTAAAAAGGTACATAAAGGTGGTTGAGTAAAGTTGCTTTATCATGCGACTTTACACTGCTTTTTAAGGAATTAAATGCTATTCCTTAAATGATCTCAACCACATTTGTACGGCCAAAGTTAACATCCCAATGTTAACTTTGCCTATAAATACAAGTCATTGCACACCAAGAATATTACTTCTTCGAATACACTTCGATAGAATTCACACTTTGCAAACCTGCAATATTCTTAGAGAAATTCCGAGTGTAGATCAATTGTATTTCATAGGTTGTTAGGATATTTACATTCTTGTATTATCTTGGTTCCGCAACAACCTTGTAATTTATTTAACATCAATAAATAAATTACACATTGAAAATTACATATTGTCTCATCAATTTATCTTACAAGTATTTTGTATTATTGCATTGTTCTTTACTTATTGTCATTTAAATAAGTAATCTATCTAGAACTTGGTATATACTCACTGCAACTGGTCGTCTCCAGTTCAGTGCATATATTGCAAAGTAACTCCACCATCGACATAGAGGTGTATTCAGTAGTACCATCTATTGAGTTGGGACTTACATTTTTTTTACTTTCTTTTAATTCAGTTTTTCTTTTCTTTTTTATTTATTTTAGTTTTGTAAACTTCCTTTTTTATTACTTTGTACTTTGTAGCCACCACCACCGCCCACCAACCGCCGTACCACCGCTACTATACAACCCAGCCGGACCATCGAACGACGCACCACCTACCCCCCCCCCCCCCCCCCCCCCCCCCCCCCCCCCCCCCCCCCCCCCCCCCCCCCCCCCCCCCCCCCCCCCCCCCCCCCCCCCCCCCCCCCCCCCCCCCCCCCCCCCCCCCCCCCCCCCCCCCCCCCCCCCCCCCCCCCCCCCC
>CM067174.1:46350840-46355840 GCA_034093135.1 Erigeron breviscapus | reverse complement strand
ATGATTATGTTATCGCAAATGATTTATTAACAAGCATAAAATAAAGTAGCACTTTATATATACTCGTTTTTCCCAAATACGTTCCTTTATAAACAATTATAAATAACATACATAGTACTTGCACAATGATTTATAATGAAGAAAATACAGTAAAAGTTCGATAAACCAATATGTTATCTAATGAAAATGTGCCTAGGACTCAGTCACCGATCACCGAAAATGCATGGTCCTCCTTGACTGTGTCCTCCGCACGAATGATAAGCGCCTAGTTGCGAAACGGCACCCAAGCCTCAATAGACTTGAATTTACCGTCCTTATCTTTCACTGAAACATTCGTCCAATATCCATCACTCTTAGTGGGAGTCCTGGATTTTGAAGTCTGTCTTTTGTTTCTCGGCACCCTCTCAGGAGATAGCTCAATCTTTCTCCTGGGACTATGCTTCTGAAACATTGAGGAACGACCAGTCTTTACCGTTCATGTGAAGCGATCATAAAAACATGTATCATCTTCACCAACATGATTAAAGACTTCTCATTTTGGAGTGGGATTCCTCTTTGGTGTCTTGCTCTGAGTATGGCTACCACTTAAAGGTTTCTTCGGAGATACACTTCTTGGCTTTCCTTGCTCCTTAGCACTATAACCCAAAGAACTTCCAGGAGATCCACTACGTGCGAGTGAGTTCCTTTGAGAAAGTATTTTAGGTGAAACACTCGTTGACCTTTCTTCAACGTGTTTACCCTTGTTCTTTCTCAACTGAACATCCATATCTTCAACATCTCTGTCACTTGAGTCATTAGACTGCCTTGATCTGCTGGATTTACCCTTTTGTGGACACATACTTGCCACATGTCCCTTTTCTCTGCAAATGAAGCAAGAGATCTTATTAAGATTTTTCATTCTCTGCCTTTTATCCTTTGCATGGAAAGATGAATGCATATCTTGTTTAGACAAGGTGTAAGAACTTTGATCTTTTGATGTCATCTCTTGTATCTTCAATTTTGCATATTGTTTGGGAGCAACTTCTGATTGGGCAGTTGGATCGGTTCCTGATTTTACAAAATGAGAACTTCTAATGGTTTTTATTAATGACAATCTCCTAGGACTCACCTTTCTGATTTGTCTTTTTTGCTGCCCAAAATCAGCTACATCAACTTCCCAAACCTTGTCAATTAAATCTGGTTCAATACTTTCCAATGAATACTCCTTTTCGGTAAACATTTTCCTACACTCTTTAAGAGTGTAGTGTGTGATTGAACCCTTATCATGAATGTAGTTGGTTTGTTTTGATGATTCTGGTTTCTCTCGTTGTTCTTGGATGCTGTCAGAAAAGGTCCTCTTGTCATCATCACTCACTTTAACGATAGGATCATAGATATGGTTGATAGGATGAGGAATCTCAAAATTATAATTCCTTTTGTTTGAGAGTCCTTCAAAACTATGACAGTTTCCATTCTTAATGCTTTCATAAGCATGACTTGTCATAATTTGAATATCTCTCATTTTGTCAATTCAGGACTGTAACTCAATCTCAAATTGAGCTGAGAGTAGTTCCTTTTGTAAAGAAGTATAATCATCACTCAATTTTTTATGATTTTCTTGTCCCAATTGTTTTCTAAGAGTGATCTACCTCAACTCATTCTTTATACAATCATTCTCTCTTTCATTAAGTCTAATCTTGTCTGAGAGATCTTTTTCTCTTCTGGTCAAGATGTTCACTTGTTGTCTCAAGAGAGATTTTTCTTCTTGATCCTCATCCATCCTCTTTTGTAAATCATCAACCCTTAGATATAGCTCGCATGCCGTTTGAGACATTTTAAATTTATCCTTGCAAAAATTAATTAATGAATGCAAAGAAAAAACTATACGTTGCTCTGGAGCATGCAAATCTATCATAAAGGTAACCAGATCCTTTACTCCCAAGTTTTCAGGAATCTTCACATTTTTGACATTTGAAGTTGCTTCCTTTGAACAATTATCACCATCCTTTATACTTGATTCTCGACCTTTTAAAGATGAACTTTAAAGTGGGGTGAAAGGAACATTTTCATTAGTAGGGTTTGTTGATTCTTGAGAAGATGTTTCATCAGAATGAACATTACTATTTCCTGAATCAACTTCAGCAACATAAGCATTATCTTCTTCATTGACCTTCAAACTCCAGTCATATGATCCATCTTGTTGTTGGACCACCAAAGCTCTTGACATAATTTGGTCAACTAATCCTAGTTTTCCATTAGATCCATCATAGAATGACCTTTGTCTTGAGATATTAGAAGATGAAGGTACTGTTCCACCTTGATTGAAGTTTTGATGAGTCACAATAGACCTATCATCCTTCTTAGGTCTCTGGCATTCCCTAGCAAAGTGTCCAATGCCCTCGCAATTGTAACACTTTATCTTTGACTTATCAAAGCCAAGCTTGGAACCCACGACCTTTCGCCCTGTTCTTGATAAGAACCGTTTAGCCCGAAGAGTTAGCATAGCCATTTGCCATTGCAAGTCCATCTCTTCTAAGTCCAAAGGATCAATCTGCTCGTAGTCTTCATCTATAAGACTCAGATCTTGAACCTTTCCTTGGATAAACTGTTCATATGATGTCACAAATGACGCAAGAACGGATAAGTGACTTTCCGCACATTTGACACTTATAGGCACGATGGAACTAGCACTGGAGGTAGGATATCCGTGGTTGCCTAGATTGTCGCTCTGACTTGAAACAAGACATATGTTCCCCTCAGAGTCAAACGAGATCTTTTGTAAGTCAACATCTTCACTCAGGAAAGCCCTTGTGCTTCCTTCAGGGGAACCTGGACTTACATTGATCGTAGGCCTACCGTAATAAAGCTCGGGAATCTGAGCATTATTATATCCTGCTTCCCTCCTTTTTAGTTTCATTTCTTGTCCCCGAAACTTAGCAACTATCTGAGTTAAAGACATATCAGAGAAATCTGCTTTTTCCTGCAAAGTGGTAATGTAATTACTCCACTTTTCCGGCAAGGAACTCAAAAATTTCTGGACTTTTTCTTCCTCAGAGTAGGTAACCTCAAATGCTTGCAACTCTGCTAACAAATGATACCTTGTAATTAGTTGATCTAAGTTTTCACTTCTTAACCCATTAAATACATTATACTGATGTTTTAGAAGGTCTCTACGATTCTTTTTAAGTGTTTCATCCCCTTCACAATGATTTTTAATGCTAACCAAAGTTCTTTTGATGTATTGAATCCATTAAATAAATGTAATATTTCTTGTGGCAATGACATTTTTAAACATGATAGTGCCTTTTTCTCTGCCTCATACAATTTTTTATTAGATTCAGTCATATATTGGTAAGCATATACTTTGTTAACACCACTGTCCTCATATGTTGGGGCACTATATCCTTCAGTCATACAAGTCCACATTCTAATATCCATGAATTGCATAAAGGATTCGAATCGACCTTTCCAAGAAAAGTATTGGTCAATGATCATTAGCTTGGGTGGTGAATTACCCTTACCGGTCTCATGGTCCATAAGTATTAATTGGTTAAGATAGTTTGCTGCCATTGTGTATGTGGTTCAACCTATGAACACGCAAAACACAGGAACACGCAAATGGGAACACTCAAATGAAACGAGCAAAAGTGTACAAAACACGCAAAACCACCAGAACTCTCAAACCACAAGAACACTCAAACAGAACACGCAAACCACTAGAATGCGCAAACTGCCTAGGTAGTATCGAAAACACGCAAATGGTACTGTACCTCAAAAACACGCAAAAGTACAAGTACAAGAACACGCAAACCACCACTTTTTCAATCTTTCTTAGATCTAGAACCAATTTTGTTACTTGATCAATGAAACCTTGAAAAAATGGTTTTAGGAATGAGATGTGTTTACTTTTGGTGTCAAGTTTGAACCTTTATTTCAAACGAACCCGAAAACAATCTCCACCTAAGAAACACGCAAAAATGGGATATCCAAACCGTGATCAATCTCGAACCAAGGTTGTTAAAAACCTATGGCTCTGATACCAGTTGTAAGTCCCCCGGGTCTTATTCTTTTATCGAACCGAGATTGACTTAAGGATATGTCGAGGTGCGGAATTCCTCGAGATAACCCACGGTTTTTATATCTACCTTTTATGATATATATATATCTTTTTGCGTGAATATAAACACTCGTATTTGGTTAATATAGTGAGGCGGCTCTCCGGACAAACCTTACCAACCAACGTGGTAATCTAAGTCTACAAGCCAACCAAACCGGGTGTGTGTTTGCGGTTCGTGCGTGAGTCGAGTACCACCCACAAGATAAACCGTGCGTGTTCTTTGGTTTCTCTCTCTAGGTTTTGCTCGTTTCTCTCTCTACACTCTTGTTGAGAAACACGCATACACACACCCCTATTTATAGGCAAGGACCAAGAACTCTCAAATCTAATGGATTTGAGTGTTCTCATGTCAAGCCCATTAGGGTATTGGCCTGTTTGAGAGTTCTTGTGTACAAGCATGCTTTTGCTTGTTTCCACAGAAACTCTCAAACCATTTGAGAGTTCTTCTGAACAAGCAAACTTTTGCTTGTTCCCAAGAAACTCTCAAACCATTTGAGTGTTCTTCTGAACAAGCAAACTTTTGCTTGTTCCCAAGAACTCTTAAATGACACTTAGGAATATTTGAGTTAATGTTCCTACTGCTATAAAATGCAGAACCAACATTAACTCAGCCAATGTTTCTACTGCTGTAAATACGCATAACCAACATTAACTACGACAATGTTTCTACTGCTGTGAATACGCAGAAACAACATTGGCTGTATTACCTATTGGAAGTATTAATTAAGTTAATGTTTCTCCTGCTGTTAATACGCAGAAACACATTAACTTAACTTCCCTATGGAAGTACATTAAGTTAATATTTCAACTCCTGTTAAACGCAGAAACAATATTAACTTAATGACTCTTTACATGTAATGTCTGCATTCATATTAAGTACCTACAAAACATAAATAAAAAACAA
>CM067174.1:46323340-46343340 GCA_034093135.1 Erigeron breviscapus | reverse complement strand
ATAAAGTCGAACTTTAAAGCTCCTAACATTTTCTAAACTCCTGAAACTATTAGTTTCATCGGCTCTGAGAATGTTATCAACTTTAACCATCGACAAACAAGTTTAACGATAAAAATCTTAGTGTTTTCCAAGATATTGAAACCCTTTGTTTCATAATCCTCCAAAACAAAACCAATTTTATCGAATCAACAAGTCGAAATTAAAACCGTCAACGTTTTCCAAGGTTGCGAAACCGTTTGTTTCATAACCTTCCAAAACATTTAGTTTTAATAATCGACCAATTGAACATTATCAAATTTAACCAAAACCATTTGTTTTTCTCAAATTTTAAAGTTCAATATTATAAGGTAATTCGCACTTTCTAATTTGACTTATTTGATAATTTTCCCATTTTGAAAATTTTCCGAAGTCCTAGAACAAGCAAATTCCTTATACACACACATATGGTGACAATACACACATATGGTGTCGGGTTTGACTGGTTAGAACGTGTTTTAGTTTCATATTTTACTTTATAAAATTTTTCCAATTTTAAAAATTTTGAAGTCATGAAACACGCAAATGTCACAACACGCAAATGGTGTATTTGACATAAGAACACGCAAACTATTCATATGCGTGTTCTTCATGATGACGTCATCATAAACACGCAAAGTCTGGAAAGAAAGATTGGGAAGGATCTGGGTCATGAGAACACGTAAAGTTCATCAAAAACACGCAAAGTTCATCTAGAACACGCAAAACCAAAAACTTCAACCCCCAAATCTTATCCAGAGATTTTGAACACTAAAAACTTCTAAAAAGGTACGATTAAGTTCGTATATGTCCGATTTAACTGTTTTTAGGTTCCATTTCTTGATCCATATCATGTACATAGACCCATTTAGTGATTTATTTTTCGAAGAAAGAAAAACAAAACCTAAATATTTGGCCATTAATCATGAAATCTGGATCTAGAAACTTTGTTAATCTTTTACCTTTGTTCAATAAGTGTTAATGATTGTGTTTCTTATGTATATAAACACGAAAAATCAAGTCTTGTGAATCGAAAGTGTGAACAGTGCAGGGAACGCGCAAATGGAGAGGGTTTTATCAAGAACACGCAAATGATTTGAATTTAATCATTAAATGCGTATTATTGTTCTATATATACCCAATACAACATGCAAACCCTATTCGGTCACTAGAACACGCATATGAGGCCCATTTTACACAACATGCATATGAGGCCCATCAATGAAACACGCAAAGTAAGCCCACTTGACAAACACGCATGTTGGGCCCTTTTTGCAAAACACGCATATGATGTCCACTTGGCTAAACACGCATATTTCACTTAGCCTAATTTCAACTCATGTGAACCTTGACTTTCCAAAAAGTCAATCTTCGTGAACTTGATTAACACTTTGAAAATTCACAACGAATTTTCTTGAACTTGGTATGATTAACGAAAAGAATTCTTTAGAGAACACGATGAAACAAATACAAACCCTATTTTGTATTATAGTTATTCATATTTTTCTCGATAAAGGAATTCTTGATAGTTTTCACCACTTAATCAATCTTACAGTGTAAAATCATTAAATCAAGACCCGATATGTCAATATCTAATGAAATACATAGCACGATTGTTAAGTATTGGACAATAACAGACATTGGACACAACAATGCTGTTTTAATAAATTCAAATACGACAAAAATAAAGACACAAGATTGAATAACACTATAAACAATCTCTCCATCTATATCTTCGTCTCCATTTGAATTTTACTGAGTTGTTGACGTGTAAGTGTACTCTGCTTTCTTTTTAAGCTTGAGCTTTCTCCATTCCAGACTGGATAGACTCAATTTTCATACACTTTGGAGATCCTTTATCTTAACGGTTGACCCACATCCAGTTAAGATAAATAATTCTACAACCACATCATCAAACTCATGAGATCCATACAACACATGTATTCATCTCAATAGTAAATAATTGATCCTGAAAATACTTAAACAGATATAACTGATAACAAACAATAGATTCTCCCAATTAAGATTAGAATCTAAGCAATTATCAAGTTAACTCATACAATAAGCAGTTTCTATTCAATTATTCAAAGTAAATTGCAAATCAAAATATCTGTCAAATACATCAACTCAGTGACTCCGTTTGACCTATTTTGACCAAAACCTTAAGTATTTCACTTAATCTTTCGAGCAATTTACATGCAAGACCTAATTCAAGGTGTACCAAACACACTCAAATTAGAGTCTTTACTTACACTACATCCTTATCACGATACACGCTTATTCAGTGTTCACAAAGAACACAGCTAACTCCCCCTGGAAACCAGATACCCTAAATAGCATTATCTCTCGTGCAATAGAACCCTTTTATTATTAACAAGAACCTTATGGAGCATAAAGTTACAAAATCGATCACAGTAATTTTAGAATCAAAATTACTCTAACAAATCTTGTAATAGTCATGCTTAATACTGTCCTTGCAATATACCTTATGGAGCATAAAGTTAAAAAATCGATCACAGTAATTTTAGGATCAAAATCACTCTAACCAATCTTATAATAGTCATGCTTAATACGGCATATTTGAGTTGTTTCTAGAAGGACTAATTACTACAGAAGAGATCGGATATAGCAAATGAGTAAACTTAAATGCCATATGTTTTCTTCATTTCTCTTGCAGTAACGACTCCCCCTTAAATCATTTTGGTACACTGAGTAGGTTTTAGAAGGACTAATTACTTACAAACAAGATCGGATGTAGCAAATGGGTAAACTTAAATGTCACATGTTTTCTTCATTTCTCTTGCAGTAACGACTCCCCCTTAAACCTTTATTATATTTTTGTGTTGCATTTTCTGAATAAATGATGGTTCTTGAGAGATAGTGACTAAGGGATACTCATTCCAGTCAACTGGACTAGCAACTCGAAACGCGATCGATCAAGGCCTTAGTGTAGCCATCACAAATAAATCAACTTTGCATATTCATCATAGGATAACAACCATTATATGAATAATCATGATATCGCAAATGATTTATTAACAAGCATAAAATAAAGTAGCACTTTATATATACTCGTTTTTCCCAAATACGTTTTTTTATAAACAAATTATAAATAACATACATAGGACTTGCACAATGATTTATAATGAAGAAAATACAATAAAAGTTCGATAACCCAATATGTTATCTAATGAAAATGTGCCTAGGACTCAGTCACCAATCACCGAAAATGCATGGTTCTCCTTGATTGCGTCCTCCGCACGAATGAAGGGAATTAGTTTTCTTCAAGAACCCAGACCTTCTTTGTCCGGATTCTTCCCGAATCATCTTGATATGCAAATTCTCCCTATCCTCCTTTACCCAAAATCTCATTTAATTGACTTGAATTATCTTGATGCCGCTTCTTACGAAAGGCATTGGATGATTCACCAACATTGTAGCTCTGAGATGTTGATCTAAAATCGCTCCCACTTCTTCCAGCTAATCGATCATAATAAGTACTGTGATACTCTGTAAGCTTGGCAGATGATCTCACTTCATATGAGTATGAAGGATTCCTACTACTAGAGTTCTCTGATCTCTTTCTTGAAGAAGGGTAACTTGAAGAAGTCGCATGATTGGACACTTGTCCTAAATGATATTCTCCAACTGATCTCTTCTCTGAATCTCTTGATCTTTGAGTGGATAAGGCATCCATGGGAAGTCTTTGAGAAGAACCTACAAGGTTTCCAACTGATTCCCTGTATTATTCTTTCATCATATCTTTTCCCTTCACTTTCTGAGAACTATTTCTCGGAATTCTCTCATTAATCCTGGATAGATTGTCTAATGAATGACCATCACTGCTTGAGCATATCCTAGTATCTGAAGGTTTTGACCTTGAATGAGTCAAATCTCTATTCATTCCTTTACTTGGACACCTACTAGCAACATGACCCTTCGTACGACATATGAAGCAGGAAATCCTCTTGACATTTTTCTTCGTCTTGAATCTTCTGAGATTTTCTTCTGTAATAGGAATTCCATACTCAGTCATCTCTTCAATGCACGAAAGTCTTTCCAAAACTTCTTCCATTGTTTTCACAGGTTTTAATGGAGTTGACTTTGAGTGTCTCAAATGTAATGTCTCGTTTTCTTCCAGAATTACTCCTCTATTTGTTGATGACTCATCAACCCTGGAAGCTTCAGGAACCAAACGAGGAACATTTTTATGATCCTTGTCCCACTCATGACATACATCATGCATTTGACTAACACTCAAAGTATTTTGACTAAGATGTTCAATATGATACACCTTGTCAAGATAAAGATTAGTGATGCTCACTTTACCATGACCAGTATCGATTCCCTGAGCAGGTCTGGCAAAGTTCACCTGAACATCAGAAATCTTAACAAAGTCTGACAGAACACTACTATCTCCAGTGGCATGAATAGAACATCCAGTATTGATATTCCACATGTTGTCAGTCCTTTCTACTAAAACTGGATACTTTGTGATAGCTAAGTTCGTCATGAAGTTCACCAGACTCGATATTGTCTTTTGATCTTCGACTTTGTTTGAACTGCTCACAACTAGTGATTTTTTAGGATTATTGAATGGTTTAGTGTCATCACCTTCTGGAATCTCTAATTTTGAATCTGATGACACATCTGAACTAATCTCAGCCAGGTAGGCATTGTCGGCTTCTTCAACAATAGAGCCCCAGTCATATGAACCTTCCTGTTGTTGAACCACCAAAGCTCTTGACCCATTTTGGTTATTAGAGTTTGGACTTTCAACCTTGGAACCTTGATAACTGTTTTGTTGAAAGGAGTTACTAGCATTCGAACTTGACCCTTGAAAATATCTTTGTTGTGGAGCACCTGGAGGAGTTGCTGATCCACCTTGGTTAAAGTTCTGACGAGTCACAATAGTGTTATGCCTGAGATTTTCACCTCCAAGATCTTTGTGGTCCAAGATTTTGTGGTCCAAGATCTTCATGGTCCAAGATCTTGGGGCTCTAAGATATCTGACCGTTATTACTTTGACTTAGTAGTACAGGAACAGGTAAAACGGAAGACTTGCCCCCAAAGTCGGAATTTATGTTGAAAACGTGTGAAAATGGCTCCATAACGTCCATTTACCAAGTAATCAAGTCAAAGAGAAAAATCTGCTCAAGATCCCTGATTGCCAGCTCAAGATCCCAGATTTTTAGGATAGTTAGTTAGGTATTTTCTCTATAAAAGGGGCAAGTGATTGCTAGGCTGAAACACTTCGACTCATCTCTAAAAAACATTTCTTTCTCTCTATTTTCTTCTATAAACACATTACACTAAACACTTTTCATCATTGTAACACTTAGATCAATCACTTGGGCTCTCGAATTGTAATTAACTTCGATTTATAATAATAAAAGTAGCATGGAGGGACGATTGCTTCCTCCCGGAGTTTTTATGCCAGCAATCCAGAAGGATTAAGGGCTTTTCCTCATCAACAAATCACGGTGTTCTTACTCCTTTTATGCATTTTACTTTATATATATTTTATATAGCGTTTTTCTTACGATTATCGCTCATATCTTGCATTTTCCTTACTTTAGATCAACTTTTACAAAGTAATCTTTTTATTTACGTTCAAGTACTTTAATTAAACATATTTCATGCTTTTATACTTTTTCTCAACGGATTCTTAAGTATTATCACGTTTTAACGTTATTTATTCAAGATCTTGACACTCTATTTGTTAATTTGTTAAGTATTACAAGTAGATCTTTACTTTTACAGTTTTATCGTGATAAAATCATTCATTTTAGCATTATTTAACGTGATTATTCAATATTTAGCAAATACGTTACATTTTCGCAATTATCTTAACAACTCAGTATACTGACCTTTCAAGATCTTTAAGCACACAACCTCACGAACGAAAGTTTGGTTACATAATTAATCTAGGTCTTCAACGTATATTATCTTAGGTAAATTTTTGACCAAAACAAATAGACCTATCATCCTTCTTAGGTCTCTGGCATTCCCTAGCAAAGTGTCCAAATCCCTCGCAATTGTGACACTTTTTCTTTGACTTGTCAAAGCCAAGCTTGGAACCAACGACCTTTCGCCCTGTTCTTGATAAGAACCGTTTAGCCCGAAGAGTTAGCATAGCCATTTGCAATTGCAAGTCCATCTCTTCTAAGTCCAAAGGATCAATCTGCTCGTAGTCTTCATCTATAAGACTAGGATATTGAACATTTCCTTGGATAAACTGTTCATATGATGTCACAAATGACGCAAAAACGTATAAGTGACCTTCCGCACATTTGACACTTATAGGCACGGTGGAACTAGCACTGGAGGTAGGATATCCAAGGTTGCCTAAATTGTCGCTCTGACTTGAAACAAGACATATGTTCCCCTCAGAGTCAAACGAGATCTTTTGTAAGTCAACATCTTCACTCAGGAAAGCCCTTGTGCTTCCTTCACGGGAACCTGGACTTACATTGATCGTAGGCCTACCGTAATAAAACTTGGGAATCTGAGCATTATTATATCCTACTTCCCTCCTTTTTAGTTTCATTTCTTGTCCCCAAAACTTAGCAACTATCTGAGTCAAAGACATATCAGAGAAATCTGCTTTTTCCTGCAAAGTGTTAATGTAATTACTCCACTTTTCCGGCAAGGAACTAAAAAATTTCTCGACTTTTTCTTCCTCAGAGTAGGTAACCTCAAATGCTTGAAACTCTGCTAACAAATGATAATACCTTGTAATTAGTTGATCTAAGTTTTCACTTCTTAACCCATTAAATACATTATACTGATGTTTTAGAAGGTCTCTATGATTCTTTTTAAGTGTTTCATCCCCTTCACAATGATTTTTTAATGCTAACCAAAGTTCTTTTGATGTATTGAATCCATTAAATACATTATACTGATGCTTTAGAAGGTCTCTATGATTCTTTTTAAGTGTTTCATCCCCTTCACAATGATTTTTTAAACATGATAGTGCCTTTTTCTCTGTCTCATACAATTTTTTATTAGATTCAGTCATATCTTGGTAAGCATATACTTTGTTAACACCACTGTCCTCATATGTTGGGGCACTATATCCTTCAGTCATACAAGTCCACATTCTAATATCCGTGAATTGCATAAAGGATTCGAATCGACCTTTCCAAGAAAAGTATTGGTCAATGATCATCAGCTTGGGTGGTGAATTACCCTTACCGGTCTCATGGTCCATTAGTATCAATTGGTTAAGATAATTTGCTGCCATTGTGTATGTGGTTCAACCTATAAACAAGCAAGTACACAATAACACGCAAATGGGAACACTCAAATGAAACGAGCAAAAGTGTAAGAAATACGCAAAATACAAGAACTCTCAAACAGAAACACGCAAACTGTTTGAATAACACGCAGATCTGAGGTGTACTTGAAACACGCAAACTGTTTGAATAACACGCAGATCTGAGGTGTACTTGAAACACGCAAATGGTACAGTATCAGAACACGCAAAAGGTACAGTACCAAGAACACGCAAAACACGATATATACTATGTTTTCAATATTTCTTAGATCTAGAACCCAATTTTGTTACTTGAACAATGAAACCTTGAGAAAATAGTATTTAGGATTGTGATATGTCTTATTTTGGTGTCAAGTTTGAACCTTTATTTCAAACGAACCCGAAAAACAATCTCCACCTCAGAACACGCAAAAACGGGATATCTAAACCGTGATCAATCTCGAACCAAGGTTGTTAAAAACCTGACTCTGATACCAGTTGTAAGTCCCCCGGGTCTTATTCTCCTATCGAACCGAGATTGACTTAAGGATATGTCGAGGTGCGGAATTCCTCGAGATAACCCACGGTTTTTATATCTACCTTTTATGATATATATATATATATATATATATATATATATATTATAATATATATGGGGAAATCTTCCCTGCAGTTGACTGCAATTTTATTTAGCTGCAGCAGTGGCAAACTTGTAATATTATGTCATTTTATATTGGAAACTTCAATCACTCCATTCTCGATCCATCTATTCCTCCCGCCAGAATGCTTTCCACAAAATTAGGCGCCTTCTTTCCCCAATCAAACCCCAAAAACCCTTCTTACCCAATCAAATTCCAATCTCTATCCTTCTATTTCTCCCACTGAGATATGACATGAACAATAATGGATGCTATAGTTAATGAAGAAGATTTTCATAACCCAGAAAACTTGGAGTCAGGTTTGATTTAGTTTTCCTTTTTATAATATCAAATTAGTACTTGATATTAAAAATATTTTGTTAATGGGTTATGTATATTTGTGCGTATGTCAATGATCTTTTGGCCAATTCAAGGCTAAATATGTTTTTTATAAAGAAGAAAACAGAGATGGAAAAGAATATCAATATTTGTTCATGTGATTATTCGAGGTTTTTGCAACTAAATCAAATCATATTAGTTAGGTGTATTAATTAAATATAAGTTGCGCCATTTGTAGTACAATATGACAAGCCTGTGTGTAACCGAAGAAATGCAGAAGAAGATCGTGATTCCCCTGCTGAAATTGAAAAACTTAATGCATTGATTGATGATTTTATTGAAGAGCAAGATAGAAGAAAGAAGACAAGAACTGATGAGGATTCTGAAATTAATTGATACACAAACTGAAACACAAGTGGACACATCAGAACATATATTAGCTTATGATCCAAAAAATCCCGTTAAGACCAAAGGGCGTCCGAAGGTTGCTAACAGAATGAAGTCTAGTGTGGAAATGGCTCTGAACTTGAAGAAGAAGAAAAAGTGCGGTTATTGTAAAGGAACATATACCGGGTGTCAAAAGAGAAAGGTATCATGTGTTTTATACTAATTTCGGTATATTTATCTCCTTAAGTTATTTTGTATCCATTAAAGTCCATATTGTGGTTTGATTGAAATTTGTATATATGGATTAGTTTTAAGTTAAATATTTAACTGAAGCTATTGTGAATTTAAAAAAGGAAAGAGGATTTATAATGGAAGCAGTATCATAAATCTTGTTAATGAGTGAAATACATATTGATGGAAGTGTAAAGAGGAAATGGAGCTGAATGGAGAAGAGACTACAGGAATTTTGAATATAAATGACAAAAAATTACAAGTTTGCCTGCAGAAGATTTCCCATATATATATATATATATATATATTATATATATATATATATATATATATATAGGGGAAAGATAATTATAGTACATGTACTTTTTATAGTACATGTGTAAGTTAACTTACTTCCTTCTTCTTTCTTCTTCCTTCCATCTCCGACCACCACCACCACCACCATGATCCTCCGGCGACGGCGACCATCTCCGGCGAGACTTACACATGTGTAAGTACAACTTTTTTAGCATTTTAGGGTTAAAATTTCTAGGTTTTTTCCTTCGCGAGACAACCACCACCAGCCACCATCATCTCCGACCACCCCAACCACGGCGCCGGCAGCAAGGGCTTCGCCCGTACCGTAGCAAACCGTCACCATCTCTTGGATCGCCGCCCATCAAATCCATACGATTCTCATATGCGTCCCTTGACGGTCAGTTTATAACGGATAAGGGCCTCTGGCCCATACCGTATCCACCCGAAAACGAACCTGATTCTCGCCGGAAAGTTAACTTACACATGTGTAAGTCTCGCCGGAGGATCATGGTGGTGGTCGGAGATGATCATGGTGGTGGTTGGCGGCGGCAGTCTCGCCGGAGAAGAAGGAAGAAGAAGGAAGTAAGTTAACTTACACATGTACTTTTTGTACTTTTTTCCCCCTTGTACTACAAATAACCCACCCCTATATATATATATATATATATATATATATATATATAATATATATTCTATATATATATATATATATATATATATATATCTTTTGCGTGAATATAAACACTCGTATTTGGTTAATATAGTGAGGCGGCTCTCCGGACAAACCTTACCAACCAACGTGGTAATCTAAGTCTACAAGCCAACCAAACCGGGTGTGTGTTTGCGGTTCGTGTGTGAGTCGAGTACTACCCACAAGATCAAACCTTGCGTGTTCTTGGTTTTCTCTCTCTAGGTTTATCTCGTTTCTCTCTCTACACTCTTGTTGAGAACACGCATAACACTCACCCCTATTTATAGGCAAGGACCAAGAACACTCAAATCCAATGGATTTGCGTGTTCTCATGTCAAGCCCATTAGGATTTTGGCCTGTTTGAGAGTTCTTGTGTACAAGCATGCTTTTGCTTGTTTCCACAGAAACTCTCAAACCATTTGAGAGTTCTTATGAACAAGCAAACTTTTGTTTGTTCCCCAGAAACTCTCAAACCATTTGAGTGTTCTTCTGAACAAGCAAACTTTTGTGTGTTCCCAAGAACTCTCAAATGACACTTAGGAATATTTGAGTTAATGTTCCTACTGCTGTAAAACGCAGAACCAACATTAACTCGGCCAATGTTTCTACTGCTGTAAATACGCAGAAACAACATTGTCTATATTACCTATTGGAAGTATTAATTAAGTTAATGTTTCTCCTGCTGTTAATACGCAGAAACAACATTAACTTAACTTCCCTTTGGAAGTACATTAAGTTAATATTTCAACTGCTGTTAAACGCAGAAACAATATTAACTTAATGACTCTTTACATGTAATGTCTACATTCATGTTAAGTACCTGCAAAAACATAAAAGGATCCCAATATGATCTACAATATATGCCAAGGTAATATTATTAACAAACGGTAATTACAAGATAAATTACAAGACTTGAATATATATAAATATACATCACACATCTAGAATGCTCTTGTCACCGAGAAACATGCACCAACAGTCATAGTTCCAATGTGCCTTATGATAGAGCTTGACAATACAACTTTCTAATGTCACTTGCTTGTCCTCCTTTAGTATGAAAAGGGGGATATATATTGAGTGAGTTGAAGTCTTTCAATGTGGCAGAAAATAATAAGTAATGAGTCAAATTGTTCTTTTGTTGCTCTCATATGGGTAGCCGAATTTTATAAGAAAAAGAAGGGGATTTTGGTCTCTTGATTGTCTGTCAAAGTAAAAGAGTGTAGCAGTTTTTTTATTATGGTTTATTGTCTTTTATTTGTAGTGTCAGATGTGTTAACCTTAAGTAATACGAACAAGAAAATATGTATAATAGTGATGGGTTGTTATGTTCATTCCATGTCAGTAGCCTATCATCCAAATACATAGATTTGTTGGTCATTGTGTAAATGAGGGCAGCACTTTTGTGGTCGAATAGACTACTGCTGGGTTTTTTAATTAGTAACTTAAGATTTACTAGTATTTAATTTTTATTCTTTTATTGATTTATTATAATCATTGTTGGTTAATATAGGTTGTTGGGAATACATAACAAGCTTGGTAAACTATTATTATTTGTGGTTTGTGAAGCGTAAAGGTAAGATAACTTACTTTTGACACATGCGGGACACAACAAAACTTAGTTTTGATAATTAAACTCCCTTTTATGTTCTTATAATTATCTCATGCATATGTTGGGTATGAGATATATGAGGGAGGTTGAATTGGGGTATTGTTTACGCATGTTTATGTTGAAATGAGATTGTTATCGCATGATTGATATATGTAGGGATAGGGATTCTCTAAAGTTGTACCAACTTCGACAACCCTTGACCCTTTGATTGAAATCAAAGGTCAAGATTCAAAACTCAAATTTGAATCTTGATCTTTGATTTTAATCCAAAGGTTGAGATTGTACCAACTTCACCTATGAAGTTGGTACAACTTGAGGATCCTTATCCTATATGTAGCTAGTTGTTTGAGCTGTGAATGCATTATGTGGACTTGTACACGTAGTACACTAGACATGATTTAGGTTTCCATGTCACGTGCATACTTAAGGGCCCTAAAATATTATGTAGATATTGGTGTGATATATTTTTAATATATCTTTTGGTGAAAGTCTCGAGCATTGGTGTAAGAGTTAAGCTTAACCCACATGACGTCTATTTAGGCGGAGTGTGCTATGGCGTCACTTGGAGCACTGATCATGTTCTCTTGTGAATACAACCTGGTGTTTAGAGTATTTTGGGTGTCGTGGTTGACCACCTGGTGTTAACGGAATACTCATGGATTTGGTTATGCTATCCATAACGACATAGATGGACCACCGTAAGGTCTACCCATCAAGTCGGGTGTGAGGTTCCATATTTGGCTATTTAGCCGCCTCGCACAACCTTTTATGTAGTTTATCAAGGCATAACCTTTGGTGATTTATGTAGCTTATGCAGTTATGTGGGTATTGGTGATTATGGAGGATTGCTAGGCACATTGTAGGATTTGATTATCCTTATTATGCAGTTTATGTTGCTTTGGTGTTTGTGCCTTTATGTATGCATTAGTTGATTTGTTAAAGTGTTTTAATTGGCAATCCTTTTATTTATACTAACCGTTATCTTACTCAGCTTTAATAGTTGACACTTGTTTTGTAAAATGTGTTGTGTCATCAGGTTAGGCATTGATCAGTGGCTTGGTAGCTTGCTTGTGAGATGGGTAGCTTTTATTGGAGCTTTTGGACGTTGGCTTTAGTGGCACTATTTAAGTAGACTTATTTATCTAGCCGTTTTGGCCTTTATTATGTTGACTGTCTTTATTGAGGTTGATTGTGGATTTCATTTATATTATTGTGATGATACTGGTTGGTAACACCTTTTTGAGACATTCATTATGTTTTATTGATTCCGTTAGGAATCAATTGGGATTTTTAAAAGTCGCTTCCGCATTTTATTAACGGTGTTATGTTTAAAGTTGGAAAATTTTTGAAATTCACATTTTTATAAACCAGGGTGTTACATATTGATATATGATCTCTTTATATAACTAAAGAGGATATGTTTTTTATTATGTGACAATTATCTTTATTTGTCATCTAAGATTTTGGCTTAGGTGCATTTTTTTGGTTTTTTAAGCAACTTTTTTTATTAATTTAATTTATAATTAAATTATTAACTAATCCTATCTTAATCTTAATCGTTCATAAATCAAAAACAAATATATATTATTTATCTTTATTTTTTACCTCAAGATATCAATGTTTATTTCAACTTTTTTTAAATTATTTGATCTCTATATTCAAAAAACATAAATATTATTCAATCAAACTTTTAAGTTTCATCGATAAAAATTATATTTTGTTTCGCGTTAAAAATTACGGTTAGCAGTTATATGTGTTTTTATCTTTTTTATTATTATTAAGATAGTTGTTTACTATCTAAATATAAATATATTACCTATTACTTAACTTACTTTTAAATATAAATTTAGTCATATTTCCTTAAATACAGGAATTTTATATTTTATTTTTGAAAGATTATAAGAGGAATTAGTTCTCTATAATCACATCTCATACGTATATTATATAAACCATTTGTATTGTTCTGTTTTTATATAGTGTTTTCATATGTAAACATAAACTTTGACCCATTTTTATTACAACAATTATTTTTTAAATCAATATATAACTAAGAGAGGATATGAAAAATCATATGTAGTATATTTTTTTATATGACAACTATGATTTTTGCTTAGTTTATTTTTAAATAGTTACAATATTATTTTTTCATGCCATGTAGTTATTAATTATTAAAGTCAATTTTGTACTTATCTCTTTGTAATCTTTCAATCTCTTTATATCTAATATGTATCTATAGTTAATTAATTTAATCTCTTCTATCTATACTTCTTTATAAAAATTATCACACCCCCCATTTTTAGAAATAGTTACACAATAGTTACATACAAAATTACTAAATTACCCTTAATAAACACCCACTATGGAAAGAGTTTTTATAAAATACCAAATTTGCCCTTAATAAATTAATTTACACTCTAAACCTTTATTTTAATAATTAACACTTTAAGCCCTTATCTTCTAAAATTTTCACTATCACAATTACATCAACCTACACCACTTGACACCGCCACCACCACCAATAGTACCATCACCGACACCACTAGACTGCCTTCCCCACCACCGCCGCCGCATTGCGCGGGTACCATGCTCGTACTTCTTTATAAAAATTATCACACCCCCCATTTTTAGAAATAGTTACACAATAGTTACATACAAAATTACTAAATTACCCTTAATAAACACCCACTATGGAAAGAGTTTTTATAAAATACCAAATTTGCCCTTAATAAATTAATTTACACTCTAAACCTTTATTTTAATAATTAACACTTTAAGCCCTTATCTTCTAAAATTTTCACTATCACAATTACATCAACCTACACCACTTGACACCGCCACCACCACCAATAGTACCATCACCGACACCACTAGACCGCCTTCCCCACCACCGCCGCCGCATTGCGCGGGTACCATGCTCGTTATATTTAATGTGGATAAGTCATGGCTAATGTAACTTAAGTCTTTGACTGTCAACTTAGTTTTTTGCTTATTTGTTATCGTTTACTCTTTTTAGTATTTTGTGATATTATTTAAAGAAAATACTTAGTCAAATCAATTATTAAAGGATTATATGATGAATAAGAACTTCCAAATTTTAAACTTAATCATGTACTTATTTAAGTTATAATTTAGAGTAATATTAACATATCGATTATATCGAATTATTTTAGCATTGAATTAAATATGATATAGTTATTTTTTATCTTTTGAACTTTAAAAAATCTTATTTTACATTTTATTTATGAAATAAAAATCCAATCTTTTACTCAAATGCAATAAATTATTCATATATTTTAGAATCAGCCATTTTAGTTTTTGCTTTATGCATTAAAATTAACTTATGTTGATGATTTATTTATAAGTATTTTTTATATACCTTATTCTTTAATTTCATTTGTTGTTACATGATTTCATGATTTAGACATTATTAAAAAAACAAATCCATTGATTAGTATTAAAATATATTCATTTATGATGTAACTATCTTTAATAAATAAGTTTACATTTGCATATATTGTTGCTACAATTTTGTAGTCTTATAATTTTAGTTTGAAATATGCATTAACAATTAAATACCACGCAATATGTGGGTTTAATCTAGTTTGTTATATATGTATTTTTGCTCATAACTTGACATGATTTTGATAAATAAATATTGAAACTTGTTGGTTTTGTTTGTATGTGATGTACTATATTGTTTGATTTACTAGATTACATATTTGTATGAGTACATTGATTTACTAGATTACATATATTAGATATTTCTTTCTTTTGTATATTATTCATTAATTGTTATCAATATCTTGTTGCACGATTAGGAATTACATTGGATATGAACAATCATACAGATAAGGAATTGATGAAACTTGTAATATCTTAATTTATGATGTGATCTTAGCTTGCCTCTTTAGTTTTTGATACATGAAAGGGTTTCTGTTTTGATAAATAAAAGTAAATAATAAAGAAGCAAAAGATTGTAGGATGTGTAAAACGTGATAGTTTGGAATTATCTTTCACTACAAGGTTAGACCATCATTCATGGGTATGAATCCGCAAAAACCACCCAACCATGTGCACTTTTTGATATCAAGAGACCTTGTTTAACCTTCGAACGGCGGATAAAGTCATGGTGTGACGCAGAACGACTTACATGCCTTTCTCTGCCCTAGCAGACAACCACCCCCCTCCTTATTCGGTCTCGTCAAAGTATCTCCCACGGCCCTTCGACCCTACCCCGTGCATCTTTCTCTTTTTTCTATTCTTCTCTATTTTCTAGCAACTAATTTTTATGATTTTCATTATCGGAATTGTTATCTCATACAACATTTAATTATGTATTTTATTTTGTTTCGGAAAAGAAAACTTGAACAAATGGGTAAATATTTGAAACTTTAGGGGTGGTTATATATGTAATGGAAAATGATATCTTACTAAGAAAATAAGTGCAATTAATCTTTCGAACAACTTGATCGTGACTCGTGATAAAATCAAAGAATGGAATTAAAAGAAAAAATTGGTAGATTGCACTTGGCTTTAGTCCATTTGGTTTGACGCCCTTCTCTTCTATTTCATTGGTTGCGCGTTTGATTCCCGACTAGCTATTTAATTTTTGATTATATTCTTTAGGGTGAAGTGGTCCATTTGATGACAAAGAGAAACTGATATATTAGTTAATACTGACGTGGCTGGCCGTTGACACTAATGCTAATGTGGCTGTTGACGTCTCATTCGAATGAATATGGTGATGTCAAAGTGCCACATTTTATCTTTTATATATATATATATAGTAAAAAGATAAAATGAGAACCAAAAAATTATCGAGAACTAATTTTTAATTAAAAAGTATAAGGATAGTATGGTCAATTTATAAATGCAATTATATTAATTATCATATGAATAATAAAACCCCCCTAAATCGCTCCCCTCGCCCTTGAATCACTCCGATTATCAACAAATAACTGTTATTAAAAAAATATTCCTTTTTATTTCCATGATGATGAAGCCACGATAGAACAACAGGATTTAGTTTCAAAATTATCATATTAAATTTAACAATTACATTTACAAATATTACTTCTAACACTTTTTCTTGATAATTAGGCTAAAACTTGTATATAAAAATTAATTAATAAATTTCATCTAGTTAGTCTTTACACAACGGTTTTACATTTCTAAATCTACATATTTATTTAAACATGATGGAATTAAACATCAACATGTAAACTAATTATCTTATATTGAGTGAATTAAAATGTATCATACACCACAATTCTACCTATTAATTAACTAGTTTACGGTGATCCGACTTATTGATTTTCTCAATTGTTTACAAGTACAATACAAAAAAATTAAGATCCCAATATATGTAGAACATACAGATTTTTATATGAAGCCTTGGAAGAGCTACACGCATCCCACATCACCAAGAAATGGAATCAAACGAACTTGCCTATTTCTAATCAAACGAAATATTATTTCTGTTACCATCCATTTGGAGAGTACACATGAATACTTATAAGTACCTCAACTCTTTATTCCCTTTATTCTTAGTTAGTCTTATTTACAGTTATATAGTTTTTCATTCTTCGTAATGTCCATATAAGTATACCAAATCCGCAATTACTTCTGATTCTCATATGTAAAGTCGTAACACTGTTTGTATGTCACTGAAACACATGACACTTCTTTACAAACATATGTGTACACCGAAACACACATGTGTTTATATCCCATTACCAATTATGATAGCTACAAACACATGTGCCCAACACATAACATATAAACATGTGTCCGGATAGTTTTACCACAAAAAAACATGTGTACTCATTTCTATAATCATAATGAATTAAAAGATGTCCTAATTCTGAGTGTAGGGTGATTTTTCCTCGTTGCCTCCTCTTTTGATACTTTTGTCTTCCCTGCCTCCTCCTGACCTTGTTCCATCAAACTGTTGTTGATATCGCTAACAATCATTTTAGGCCTTGGTGACTTTCTTACGGTTTGTTCATCTCCAACCATCATATTTTTTTCCTTCAGACCTCCCCCAACTTGTTTTCTTATACTTTCGCTTCCCATATGTTCATCATTGATCCGTTGTCTTTCCTTTTAAGCCTTTTGCCTCTTTTTTTGTTGGACTGATTGGCCTTGTTCCCGTTTAATTCCTTCATTAATATCCTCACCCAGTCGTAATTCTCGTGTATCTGTTCACATTTGCCACACACATGTCAAGAATTAAAAAATTCTCAAATATCCTGGTTAAAATGTGGCCATATGCATATACAACATACCAAAAGGCAAACAAATTAATATGACATTCCCGTATATGGGGATAAATTTGTAGAAACACAGTTGTTTAGTCTAACACAAAACGAACATGATAAACGTCATTTTCACAACACAAATACTTATTCCACCACACAATACACATGTTAAAATCGCAGCCTCATACGTAATTAGTCACAACACATTTGTACCACTTTAGAAGAAGTCATCCGACTCACATACAAGATAAAGTAGCATATGAATTTGTTCGAACACAGGTGCACATGATCAGAACATGTGTTAAGTTGCACAAAATTAATAAACTCTTACGTGTGTCTAACCCATTATCACCATCTTACTACATATAAAAATAAGACCATTAATATGACCTCCAACCATAGTACTAGCAAGCTACTAAAAACCAACACAGTTTTAACTCCATCAATATATCATTAGAGCAAGTATTTTACGATTTGGAAGATATTTTTTTAGTCCAAATGCATGATAACAAATGAATGAATTGCACTTTAGCTTGGGAAAACAAAAGCAAACCATATTAAATTCCATTCAAATTTTTTTGAGTTCCCATCCCTATGAGACTACATGAACCGTATGAAACTAACACATTTGTTTATTCAACCACACAAGACACATATGTCCAAATTAATGTCAACTGTTAACTACATTTAGACTAATTATTCAATAGCTTAAAAAATACAGAAAACCCCAAACAAGGTAGTCCTGTGTTTTATCATACACACTCCAGAAATTTCATATGTTTTTTATTTTTAAACCCATATTTCGAATTTTCTATGTCAAACACATGTGACCCTAAATCAAACAGAGCTTACATTAACAAGTAAATATGCCCTAATTACCAAAAAAAAACTTTATTTAACAGTAAATACATAGTGTTTCAGGAGTACCTTCTTCGGAATCACTTGAAGGACTAGTTAAATCAACCGCCGTTTCTTTTTTGTTGGTGAAATTGCTAAGCGATTTCAACATTATTACTCTGTCACTCTTGCGATTTGTTCCTACCAATGGAAAAAGAAAAAAAATGAAAACCATGAATCAAACTTACTATTAAAAACACATGAATCGATTTTAGTTATAAAACCAGATGAATTGAACACATGATTCGAACAATTTTTTTAGGTTAAAAAAAACCTCTTTACTCCCCATCATATGCTAATCCTGTATCTATACTTGAAATATACTCGTAGTGGATCCCTGATTCTTAGTTGAAAACACAAACACCACGGATTTTTAGCTTCAATTGGTGATTTAGTTTTAATTTTAGGATTGGATTGAATCTTCATAGAAGTTTTTGGAGTTATTCAAGGAGTATTTGGGGCAGAGCTTTCGAAAAGGGATATTGCTTTTTTATTATTATTATTCTTTTTTGATAATATTAGTGTTTCTCTCTCTGCCGTCTCTCTCTACCCTCTCCCTTCTCAAACGGTAACATTTTTCAGATCTGAGATCTGAATTTGTGCTCCGGAGATTGGGATCGAGCTTGAGATTGAGAGTTTGAGATCGAGATTATCACCATCCGGTTAAGGCTTCCACTCCGGTGTATCTAACCCTATTTTCACTTCGGTGGATCTGGAAGCAGCCTCTTTACCGTTGAGTAGGGGTAAGTTCTGTCTACGTCATACCTCCCCCGTACCCCGGATTTTGCCGGGATTGGGTATCGTTGTCGTTGTCGTCATTCTTTTTTCATTAATACTTGTGATTTTTTATACCAATAATGCCCTTTACACATGTTCCAGTATTTAATTTTTATCAGTATTTACACAAATGCCACTGCAGATTTTTAACCATTGATCTACATGAATGGATCAGATTAGTTCTCGCAGTTCTCGACCTTTTTCTAGTTCTCGCAATAACTGCACTCTATATATATTAATAGAGAATGACACATACTGACAAAAGATAATAGCGCCATACTGACAAAAGGTACCGGTGTAAGGTTGCAACAAGTCACATTGATTCTAACTGAAACCGGACTTGGCATCCCTAGTTTCACTCTCTTTGGACTATGGCAACTGTAGCACTGCAAAAAGGACTTGTACCACTGCGAGACCGGGCTTGGCAACCCCGGTCTCGATATTCGAATTTGAGACCGGGTTTGGCATTACCGGGTCTATGGTATGTTAACGGGATCATGGAAAATATGGAGAAAAAAAATTTAGAACGGACATATTTGCGGGTGTTTTGGCAAAAAAACAAAACAAAAAAAAAAAAAAAAAAAAAAAAAATCATATTTTC
>CM067174.1:46176712-46322340 GCA_034093135.1 Erigeron breviscapus | reverse complement strand
ATCAAAATCATCTTTCGTGAAATCTTTTGAAAAAGAAAATTTCAATGGAGATTGATTAATTTCAGATTTAGTTGAAAATTTTGAAAAATCAGGAATCTTGGTGTCCAACTTCACATTATGGTCAACTTGAACTGATACATCTTTGGTTTCACAAAAAAATTGAGTAGAAGTATCAACACCTATACTAGCACTAGGCTTAGGGTGAACAACTAACTCATCAACATTGTTGCATGTGAAAAACCTATAGAAGTACCATATCAAAACTAAACTATGTGCAAGTTCTTCATTAGAAAAATCAGATTGCACATAATCCTCAAGAGAATCAGTCAAGGTCTGAGTAGAGGTATTGGTAGATGAATCACAAGTAGTTTGTGTAGAATTGTCTACTAAAGCACTTTGGTCAGTTTGAGTAGAAGCAATCTCACAAACTTTCTTAGTATCAACAACAATACATTTATCCTCTGAATTCGGACTTTGAGACTTGAGATGATCAATAACGTTTTGTTGAGATTCTACCTTTTGTTGTAAACCTTCTATTTGTTTTTCCAAAAATGTGGTTGGAAAATACATTTTAGTTGGTTTAGGTGGAGTACAGACAGATTCTTGGTTTTGAAAATTTGATTCAATTTCTTCCAATTTGAAAATTGAAGATTCTTTTGTTTTGTATGAATCATTTATTGCATCATAATTAACCAAAAATTCTTGTTTTGGTATTCTCTCAACTTCATCAGTCTCAAATTCGTCATCTAATGGACGAATAAATTGTTGTATCATACCTAGTCGTAGGAATTTTTCATCATACAAGGGTTCAATTTCCTCTTTGGCTTTTTGCAATGGTGTGATATTCTCAAATCCCAACCCGAGAAGAAGTTCTGTTTTGTCAATTTTTGACTTGTTGAAATAGGCAGTGAAATTCAAGAGAGGATTTTGTTCAACTTTATATAACTTTTCTTGATAGAAAAGTATATTCTTTTTAAATTCCTCAACTTGTTTTCAAGATTCTCAATCTCAATGCCTTTTAGAAAACAATTATGATTTAAATCAGAAATCTTCCTTTCGAATTCAACATTGTTTAGTTTAGCTTCTTGGAGCTTTTTATTAAGAATATATCAACATCCATTTGTCTTGCATTTGCCCGAAGCCATTCATTGGTCTTTTGAATTTCAAGATCTTGATTGGCCTTTTCAAGATCATGAATGGTCTTTTCAAGATTTTGACATTTTTGTAATAACTTAGAATCAGGAGAGACATTCAACTCACATTCTTTGACCAACATCTCATCTTTGTATGCTTGAAAATCTTGTTTAATAGCATCATGTTCAAAAAGTAATTTGGAATGTTCTTCCAGAAGTTTTAAAAATTCACTTTTAGAAAATGAAATACTATTTTTCAACTTTTTGTTTTTGTTGGCTAAAGAGTTGATATGAGTTATCAAATTTGATAGGGCTAATCTACATGACTCTTTGTCCTTAATCAAAGAAAAAGTAGAGTCGAGATTTACCTCATCATCTGGGTATTCATCATCAGTGCTTTCTTCTTCAAAGACTTTGTTTTTGGCCAACCTTGCCATATAGCAAACATTAGCAGAGAGATCTTGATCTTCATCATCTGTGAGTAACAGCCATTCGTCATCTTCAGCTAGCAATGCATGTCCTGCTTCGACTTGTTTGGCTAACAGCATCTTCTGCTTGTAATACTCATAGTTCCGCTTTCGAGGTTGTTTGCAATCAACAGCAAAATGTCCAGGAATACCACAATTGTAGCACTTTTTGTCTGATGCCTTACCCTTCTCAATAACTTGTTTCTCATAAATTTCCTTCTTTTCACCATATCTTGATCCATTAGCTTCATCTTGCTCATTACTCCTTGGATGATAGTGTTCCTTCTTGGGAAATGCACTTATAGAAGAAGTGCGGAGATTGTTGTTTGTTGGCCTCGCTTTGTAAAATTTCCTCTTGAAATGCTTTGTTACCGTGGCAAGAGCTTGATATAGTTCATCTGAAACACCATCTCTTGTAGCCATCAGATCATCTCCCTCCTCATCAGACGAAGAAACAACTACCATTTGTCTCTTAAGAGCTTCAGAAATCTTCTTCTTAACTATCAATGCCAAAGGATCAGAAGATACAATTTCTGGCATTTTGTTTGATAAAGCTTTGTTTTGGACTTGGTTTTCATTGAGTTTAAAAGATTCATAAAGAGTATGAATGGTGAATTTGGTCAGATTTTGATGTTGCTTGATCTGTGTTCCAAAATCTTCCCATTCTGGACCAAGAGCTTTGATGAATTTGATGTTTAGCTCAATCTCTGTTTTCTTGACATTGTTCTTCCTCGGCTCATTTATGACATTGCAGAATCTGTAGTAGACAGCTTCAAGAGATTCATTAGGCAATTTCGCGAAGTTGTCAAACTCAGTCAAAATATTGGTCAATCTTATCGTCGAAGTCACGTCAGCTCCTTCCATCTGTCTAGCCACCTCATCCCATATCTCCTTGGCCGTATCATAAGAATCAATAGAGCCATAGATTTCATCCGGTAGAGCTTTGTATAAGCATGACCTAGCTCTGTTATCTGCAGCTGTTCGATCTTTTTGTTCAGCATTCAAAAGATCAGGAGTTAGAATTATTGCATCAGTAGTTGGATGGCGATGAACGGCAAGTCCATTAAGGATGGAATCTTTCATCATATGACCATTTGTTTGACTTTCCACATAGTCCATAAATCTTTTCTTCCATAGTCCATAGGAACCACGATAGAGAACTGGAGGTCTTGTATCTGAACCCAATGCCAATGCTTCACGAGAAGCCATTTGAGATTGATTTGATTTGAAAGATTGGATTGAAATAAGAACAGAAAATGAAACGATCTTGAGAAGATCGTCCTGGGTGAGATCGTCCTAGGTGAGATCGTCCTAGTAAGATCGTCCTGGGTGAGATCGTCCTAGGTGAGATCGTCCTAGGTGAGATCGTCCTAGGATTTTGATGAAATTTGGTTAAGTCTTGAAATTGAAACGATCTTGAAATGAAACGGTCTTGAAATGAAATAACTTTGAACTAAATGATTTTGGATAAAACGATCTTGAATTGAAATGAATTTGGATTGAAATGATTCAAGGAACTGGGACGATCTTGGTTGAAGATCGTCTTAAGTTCAGAGGAAATGGGACGATCTTGGTGAAGATCGTCTTAGGTTTCGAGGAAATGAAACGATCTTGGTGAAGATCGTCTTGATTTATTTCTCAAAACTTATAAGTATTTGAGTTGACCCAACCAATCCTTTCGGATTAATTAGCCAGAAACAAACACTACACAACACACTCTTGTCTAGAACGATCTTGTGAGGATCGTCCAACAAGCCACCTAGCACAAGAATGAAAAACGAGCTTTCAAAGACTAAGACGATCTTGGGAAGATCGTCCTAGTGAAGATCGTTTTGGTGTTATCTTCTTCATCTCATCAGTTTTCCAGAAAAAACTCCATTAACAACTTCAGAAAGCTTCAATAACTTTTGAATTACTGGGAGTTAAATCATGAAATCACTTGCAAACTGATTGTATTCACGTCCGCAACAGATTTATGAACAAAATTCAACACAAAACACAACAAATTCAAATCCCTCAAATTCGCGCCTAAAAACACAAAATTCAATCTCGAGAATTAGTTTGAATTGAAACTTGAAACTTGACAGGATTATGTTTTCAACAACCACGAATCTATTGGTGAACTAATAACTGTGATTTTATGTGATTTGAAGTGTGAATTTTGATGAACCAGTAGGTGAAAAATACGAACAAAAATTGTAAATAAATTTGATTTCGATGAATTTGTGATTGAATTCAGTTATGGATCGTCATCAGATTAATGTTTTTCTCTGATACCACTTGTTAAAACACGATTTCTATTACTGAATTCAATTCATCAATGGCGGTTTGGATAGTGTGTGTTCTTAGTGTTTGTGTGTGTTTTTTTGAGAGAGAATCGTATGTAAAAAATGTGTGTGTTATTGAGAAAATGTATGTAAAAAATGTGTGTGTTTTTTTGAGAGAGAATCGTATGTAAAAAATGTGTGTGTTATTAAAAGTTATGGAAAAGTTATACAAAGGTTATGTGTTAGTTATGATCTCTAAGGTATGAGAGGGCTATTTATAGTCTAATTATACAATTATGCTAATTGTCACAATTAGCCCCTCAACCTTAGTAATCATTTATCTATGAATTAAAAACAAGAAATTCCTCTAATCTAGATTACAATTTATCACTATTTTTGGATTTCTAACAGGATTCATACTTCTTGTTCAAGGCAAATTTTCTGGTGACAATAGTGTCATCACCTCCTTCAAACTGAATAACTAATTCATCCCACATTGACTTGGCACTGGGGAACAACACAAGTGTTAGAATTAGATCTTCAGGAACAGCTCCAAGGATCATGTTCTTGAGTCTGGTGTCTAGATCTACAAGTCTACGATCCTCATCAGACCAGTGGTCTTCGAGCTTTTCTCTAGAACTTCTTCTTCCAGTTGGATCTAGAAGAGGACTTACCCCAAGAGACATGGGTATATATGGTCCATCCTTAAGGATTTTCAACATATACCTCTCTATCCCACCAAAATGCAAAAGCATTCTGGCCTTCCATGTACCAAAGGTCTCACTGTTTCCATCAAATTTTGGAACAGGAGTGTTAGAATAATGTACATGGACGTTATTTAGGGCAGGAGGATGAGGAGGGTTTGTATTATCATTTTGAAAAGGTGGTGTATTAGTATTCAAAGGGTTTTCATCTTGACCAGAACCATCTCCACCTTCAGTAATAGTCATCTAAGCAGATCTAGGCAAGTTTATTAGCCTTCTGCTCTGATACCACTTGTAAGTCCCAACTCAATAGATGGTACTACCTGAAGACACCTCTATGTCGATGGTGGAATTACTTTGCAATATAAACGCTGAACTGGAGACGACCAGTTACAGAGAGTATATACCAAGTTCTAGATAGATTACTTATTTAAGTGACAATAAGTAAAGAACAATGCAATAATACAAAATACTTGTAAAGTAAATTGGTGAGACAATATGTAATTTTCAAGTGTAATTTATTTATTAACTTTAAATAAATTACAAGGTTGTTGGGGAACCAAGATAATACAAGTATGTAAATATCCTAACAACCTATGAACTACAATTGATCTACACTTGGAATTTCTCTGAACAATCGAAACACTTAAAGTTGTGAAATGTTTCTTTTTATGATTGAGAGAATATTGCACAAGTTCACCAAGAATATTGCAGGTATGCAAAGTGTGAAATCTTTCGAAGTGTTTTCTCACTTATTATTCTTGTTGTGCAATGACTTGTATTTATAGGCAAAGTTAACATTGGGATGTTAACTTTAGCCGTACAAATATGGTTGAGAACATTTAAGGAATAGCATTTAATTCCTTAAAATGCAGTGTAAAGTTGCAGTATAAAGCAACTTTACTCAACCAGCTTTATGTACCTTTTTGTACTTAAATAATAAGATAAATCTTATTATCCAGGTAAAAGCACATAAAGCATAAAAGTCAATTCCTCGTAATCAGTGTAAAGCTTTGTAAGAGCTTTCCACTGACGGTCTCCAGTTTGTAACTGACTAGAATGTCAACTGGGCTTCGCTGCCATTGTCATTCTCTATCTTCCACTTGTTGTCTTCGACTCCAACTGGAAGGATTCTTCAACTGGTCAGTTCTCAACTGGAGGTAGTCTTCAGTTGCGTTAACTGTACGATGCAACTGGACTTCAATATATTTCTGGAAAAATCTTCTTGGTCTCCAGGTGCAACTGGAGACTGGCCAGTTTCACTGAAACTGGTCCTAACAGTATCGCCTTAGGCGTCTGGCCGCGTGGACCAAGGCAAGAGCCAATTTTTCCAAACATGGATAATTTATTTCGGGGCCTTTTAAGGCTCTGCTCACAAAGTATATTGCATTTGGCCATTGCTTCTTTCTGCAAGTAACACTGCACTAACACATTCTTTGGAAGCAGCAAGATATAGAGTAAGTGTTTCACCTGCTATTGGAGCTGTGAGAGTTGGGAGATCAGCAAGGAATTTTTTCATATCTTGGAATGCTCCTTCCGCCTCTTGTGACCATGAGAAGTCTTGTTTTCTTAAGCATCCCTTTAAGGTTCTGAAGAAAGGTAAAGACCTTTCGACAGACTTAGAAAGGAATCTTGCCAAGGCCGCCAACTTTCCATTAAGGCTTTGTACTTGCTTCTTGGTTTGAGGAGATGGCATGTTTATCACTGCTTGAATTTTCATGGGATTTGCCTTAATTCCCTTTGGAGTGAATATATGCCCAAGGAACTTTCCTTCTTCCATCCCAAAGCTGCACTTTGATGGGTTTAATTTCATGTTGATGCTTCTTAAAGTGTCAAAGGTTTCTTGTACGTCTGCTAACATCATTTCCTCAGCATGACTTTTTATGACAATATCATCCACATATGCCTCTACATTTCTTCCAACCTGATCCTTAAAAGCTTTGTCTATCAAACGCTGATAAGTGGCTCCAGCATTTTTTAAACCGAAAGGCATTTTCTTGAAACAATAAATTCCTTGATCGGTGTGAAAGGCCGTTTTGTCTTCGTCCATCTTCTTCATTGAGATTTGATGATACCCTTTGTAAGCATCCAAGAAACACTTTAGTTTGAACCCATCAAGAGATTCTACCTTCCAATCAATCTCTGGGAGAGGATAGTTATCCTTTGGACAAGCCTTGTTGATGTCTTTGAAATCAACAAAAAGCCTCCAGGAACCATCTGGCTTCTTTACCATGACTGGGTTGGCTACCCAAGTCTGGTATTTTACTTCTCTTAATATCCCAGCTTCAACCATTTGGTTGACTTGCTCAATTGCAGACTTGCTCCTATCTTGAGACATTCCCCTCTTCTTTTGTCTTATCGGCAAGATGTTGGGGTTGGCATTTAATGCATGCTCCGCGAACTCTCTTAGGACTCCGGTCATATCTGAAGTTTGCCAAGCAAAGATGTCTAAATTGCTTTTCAACAAGTTTATCAAATCTTCCTTGGTTTTTCTTGGGAGTTGTGACCCTATGATCACGGGTTGGTCGGGAAACTTCTTGTTAATTATGACTTTCTCTTCAGGGCCGTCTTGACCTTGGCCTTCTTGTACTTTCTCTTTCTTCTTTGGCAAGGTTTTTTCCACCTACTTACATTCTTCTGGCCAAGTCATACGTCCACGAATGGTGGCTACACCTGAAGGAGTGGGAAACTTTACCATTCCATGAATGGTTGAGGGAATAGCTCCAAATTTTTGCATTGAGGGTCTGCCCAATATAACATTATACGCGGATGGGGCCCTTATTATCATGAAATCAATAAGTTCAATTCTATAGAAAGGGTATTCTCCCATCATGACCTCTATAGTAATCTCCCCCACTGGCCTGTTGGATTCTCCCATAAAACTAACAAGTTGCGTCATTGATGGACGCTTGAGATCTCTGATTCTTTGGGGAAGCTTTTGGAAACAATGGTCATACATTATATCTGATGAGCTTCCATTGTCTAAGTATACCTTCCCGACTTCAAAGTTTGCTACTCTGGCTTGTATCACCACTGGATCAGAAGAAACAACTTTTACCGGTGGAAAGGAGATTGAAACCATCCTCCACGGTTCAAGAACTTCTGCCTTTCTTTTCTCATACTTATGGTTTCCTTTTATCATGTACACATGGCCATCCGGAGGTGGTGGTCTATCATTCCTCTCATCCTTCTTTTGCCAAGTGTAGGTTTACTTAGCTTGAGCAGCTCTTTTTCCTTGCTTTGCTCCAGGGACCAAGTGTTCTAACTTTCCCTCGTCCAGAGCTCTCTTTATTTCTATTTGGAGTTCCCTACTAGTATTTGTTTCATGACCATGATCTTCATGGAATTCACAGTATTTAGACATATCTTTCTTTCCAGTCCTGTGTATCATAGGACGTGAAGGTTTAAAAGTTTCGCCAACCCTTTCTGTCTTGAGGATTTCTCTTGGGGATTTTATCAGGTTGACTGTTATGTCAAATGGACCATTCCTTCTTTCCCTTCTGTCATCTCTTCTATCATCTCTCCTTTCCTCTCTTCTTTTGTTGTCACGATGGTGGTCAAACCTTCTATCATTTCTTCTAATGTCATATATGTTGCCACTAGAGCCTCCTGCTGCCCCTGGACCTCCTCCAGGCCTATCCTTCCTCACCACTTCCTTCACAAGGAGGGCTATTTCCTTGGAACGAATAAAGTCATATACTGTATTAATAGCTTCTTGAAATGTTAATGGAATTCTCTTGCTTAAATCATCTTGGAGTTGGCCAGGGAGCAATGCCAAGGTGAAGCCCGAGATTTGCTGACTTTCCAGGAGCCCAGGTATCTTCTGGCATTCTTCAGTATATCTTGCAATGAAATCCCTTAGTGGCTCGCTTTCTTTTTGTCTTATTAGGTGAGCTTCCAAATGACTTCTTTGACGCTTCTTCTGTTGGACGAACTGAGCTATAAACTTCTCTTTCAAATCTGCATAGTCTTTGATGCTTTTCTCTGGAACCTTAGTAAACCACTCTAAGGCGTAACCTTGCAGGGTGCCCGGGAACAAATGGCAAGCCACGGGATCCACCCACTTTTCTGTTAGCACAGCTTGGTCATAGATTGCTAGATGATCTTCCGGATCCCTAGTGCCATCATAAGTACCAACAATGGTAGGGACCTTCTGGCCATCTGGGAAAGCATAATTTGCCACCCAATCACAAAACCTTGACTTCGTAGCTAACTTTGGCACCTTGGCCACTCTCACCTGCTCATCAGCTTCCTTCCCCGCTGCTATCTTTAACATTTTTAATAACTCTTTCGTTGGATTGGCCGGCTCAGGAGCAGGCTCGACTAGCTTTTGCTTTTTCATTTCGTCTACCAACAACTTCATTATGGACTCCATGCCTGTAGGCTGCGGGGGAGGTTGTGGGGCCGGTTGAGGTGGAGCTGGCCTTAACGCAGCAGAGAGTTGAGAAAACCAATCAGTTGGAGGAGGGGTTGGTGTTTATATGTAACACCGAACTATATAAAAATATGGATTTCAAATTTTTTCTTAAAAACACAGAGTATTGCGGAAGTTTCCATCAATTATTACATTTCCAAATAAAAATGTTCAACTTAAATGACGGTGTTACTCGTCGGATCTAACCATAATCAAATGAAACCCATAAACGTCAAATAACGATAACGGTCAACGAAATATAATAAACGAGTTTGAATAAATGAGGCAGTCTAGGTAAAAGCCTTCAGCTGTATCTTCTACCCATCCTCACTCTAAACTGCATCTCAACTAAGCATCAACCTGAGGTGGCACAACATTTTCAACAAAAGAACAAGTGTCATCTTTAAAGCCGAGTAAGATATACCACAGGTTAATATAAATGATTGCCAATTTAAAACAACTTAATAAAGAATCATACGCAGTCGAGCATGTAACAACAACAACAATATATAGCAATCGAATACCCATAAGAATGATTAACAATCCTACGTGTGCCTATCGACTTAATCAACAATATTCAACTTTTTCTACGTATTCCATCTAGCAACTTAATCAACTTCAACAACTTTATTCAACAATAGGTTATGCCCTTTTTTATTACAACTAAAGGTGGATGACTCGCGTCACCACAATGAATACAACTACAAATGTGTGCAAAGGCGGCTTTAAGGCCTTTAAGGGACCTTGAACCCGACTTGATGGGTAGTCCTATCGGGGTCCATCAGTGTCGTTAAGGATAGGCATAACCAAATCCAGGAGAAAGCTGTTATGCAACTTGTAGTGACTGGACCTAGTCACCCAGCTAATCTTAAACTTCGAGGCCGTGCCATTGGAAGCAACTAGTCTACTCCCGCTGACCAACTAAATCACACTGGTTCCTACGCGGTTCCAGTATGGGATAAGCTTACCACTTTCAACTTAGATTTATACTCGAGTTTTAACAACGATATCAACTTTAGCAACTTTTATTTCAACTTTAAGTTTAGGGCCCCTAATCGTGCACAGTGTTAACATGGCAACCTACACAAGTCTAGTGAACTAGTGTAAAAGCCAAACCAACTCAACAACTTAGCATTCCAACGAAAACAACTTTACAACTAAAAACGACATTAATATCAACTATAATTCAGCATGTACAAGCATAATAACAACAATATAAATCAACCTAATCATGCAAATCTACCCATTTCGCAAAACCCTCCAAAAGTCCCATTACCCAAACTAGCGTATGAGAAAGAAAGGTTTTAAACCACTTTTACGAAATCACTATTTTCGTTGTGCACCCCAGCGTGTCAAAAATGATATATCTTACCTTGATAACTGCAACTCAACGAACAGCAACCTATATCAAAATAAATAAATAAAAAAAAAAAAAAAAAAAAAAAAAAAAAAAAAAAAAAAAAAAAAAAAAAAAAAAAAAAAAAAAAAAAAAAAAAAAAAAAAAAAAAAAAAAAAAAAAAAAAAAAAAAAAAAAAAAAAAAAAAAAAAAAAAAAAAAAAAAAAAAAAAAAAAAAAAAAAAAAAAAAAAAAAAAAAAAAAAAAAAAAAAAAAAAAAAAAAAAAAAAAAAAAAAAAAAAAAAAAAAAAAAAAAAAAAAAAAAAAAAAAAAAAAAAAAAAAAAAAAAAAAAAAAAAAAAAAAAAAAAAAAAAAAAAAAAAAAAAAAAAAAAAAAAAAAAAAAAAAAAAAAAAAAAAAAAAAAAAAAAAAAAAAAAAAAAAAAAAAAAAAAAAAAAAAAAAAAAAAAAAAAAAAAAAAAAAAAAAAAAAAAAAAAAAAAAAAAAAAAAAAAAAAAAAAAAAAAAAAAAAAAAAAAAAAAAAAAAAAAAAAAAAAAAAAAAAAAAAAAAAAAAAAAAAAAAAAAAAAAAAAAAAAAAAAAAAAAAAAAAAAAAAAAAAAAAAAAAAAAAAAAAAAAAAAAAAAAAAAAAAAAAAAAAAAAAAAAAAAAAAAAAAAAAAAAAAAAAAAAAAAAAAAAAAAAAAAAAAAAAAAAAAAAAAAAAAAAAAAAAAAAAAAAAAAAAAAAAAAAAAAAAAAAAAAAAAAAAAAAAAAAAAAAAAAAAAAAAAAAAAAAAAAAAAAAAAAAAAAAAAAAAAAAAAAAAAAAAAAAAAAAAAAAAAAAAAAAAAAAAAAAAAAAAAAAAAAAAAAAAAAAAAAAAAAAAAAAAAAAAAAAAAAAAAAAAAAAAAAAAAAAAAAAAAAAAAAAAAAAAAAAAAAAAAAAAAAAAAAAAAAAAAAAAAAAAAAAAAAAAAAAAAAAAAAAAAAAAAAAAAAAAAAAAAAAAAAAAAAAAAAAAAAAAAAAAAAAAAAAAAAAAAAAAAAAAAAAAAAAAAAAAAAAAAAAAAAAAAAAAAAAAAAAAAAAAAAAAAAAAAAAAAAAAAAAAAAAAAAAAAAAAAAAAAAAAAAAAAAAAAAAAAAAAAAAAAAAAAAAAAAAAAAAAAAAAAAAAAAAAAAAAAAAAAAAAAAAAAAAAAAAAAAAAAAAAAAAAAAAAAAAAAAAAAAAAAAAAAAAAAAAAAAAAAAAAAAAAAAAAAAAAAAAAAAAAAAAAAAAAAAAAAAAAAAAAAAAAAAAAAAAAAAAAAAAAAAAAAAAAAAAAAAAAAAAAAAAAAAAAAAAAAAAAAAAAAAAAAAAAAAAAAAAAAAAAAAAAAAAAAAAAAAAAAAAAAAAAAAAAAAAAAAAAAAAAAAAAAAAAAAAAAAAAAAAAAAAAAAAAAAAAAAAAAAAAAAAAAAAAAAAAAAAAAAAAAAAAAAAAAAAAAAAAAAAAAAAAAAAAAAAAAAAAAAAAAAAAAAAAAAAAAAAAAAAAAAAAAAAAAAAAAAAAAAAAAAAAAAAAAAAAAGACATAAAAAAAAAAAAAAAAAAAAAAAAAAAACCCATTCCATTCTCACCATTCTCTCCAATTTATAGAGAATGGTGAGAATGGAAACCGTTTCCACTCCTCTCTTTCCCTTTCCATTCTCTAGTGCAACCAAACTAGAGAAGTGATTCCCATTCCCTTTCTCCCCTTTCCATTCCACTCTACCAAACACCCCCTTATGGCCTGGATTAAGACTAATATAAGACTCCAACATTCAGATCTCAAATGGTAAATACTCATATTACCTGTAGATCGCTATAGGGAAGCAAAATACTAGACTAAACTCTCTCGAATCACACGTTGGAAGACTTTTCGGTTTGCAATTGATGAAGGGATGATATGGGGCTGCTAGGGTTTGTTTAGGGAATGAATAATCTGTAATCGACAACCTCAAGACACCCCCTAACTCCTTAAACCCGTTTTTAAGTTTGAGCACTTGGCAATTTTGACCCCTAAAGTAACTAATGCCTTCTTTATATCTCTAAATGACCCGTTATCATATACCTAACATATAAGGACCTTTTTCTACTACAAATGAGGCACAATAATCATTTTATAACACAATTTTCAGTCAACGATAAATTTGCAACTTTCAACTTAGCATATATATCGATTTATCGAAATAAATCAATAAATGACCGACAACCACGAAGTGAGCAACGATTTAACTATTTCAACTTTTTGGGCAATTAATGTTTATAAAACATTTAATTTATAATAAAATTCAACTAAATCAACTAATGGGTCGTCTAAATACTAACGGAGTTAAGAGTCAACTAATAGGTCAACTAACAGAGTTAACGGTCAACTAATAGTCAAAGATCGAAAAATGATTAGGATGTTGCATTATACCTGCTGAGTGCCTTTGGCAGCTAATTTTATCAACTCCAACAAATGATTTTCTTGGATGGTTACAACTTGAGAGGAACTGGCCTGACCTCAATCACAAAAGGGATTTAACCATGAATTGTCAAACTCAATCACAAAAGGGATTTAACCATGAATTGTCAAATGTTTGAGCATGAATTGTCAAACTCAATCACAAAAGGGATTTAACCATGAAAACCATTATAATCTCCTACTATGTAGTGCAAACCTACTAGATTCTTCGCGAATCTAAGGTGAATAATGGTTTTCCCAGAGAGATGTATCGATCTCTGGAGGATATCGAATGTTGATGATTGATTGATTGAGAGAGAATTGAATGAATATGTGTGTATTGTAATGAATGAATATTGAATGATCTGATATCCAATGATTGGATATTTATAGGTAACAAATTAGGTCACATCGTATTTTGGGCCTTATCAGATATGGGCCTGCATTTGAATCCAAAATGTCAGTACGAGAGGAATAGAACCTTCGAGAATAACTAATATGCTTTGTGTGCTTCATCTTCATTCTGTGATTGGATATCTTGTATCCAATCATAAGCGATATATGACAAATGTATTGAGGGATGGACATAGCCATTATACTTTAGGGGATCCTTGTCTAGGAATAGTCTCGGGAAGCTCTCGACCAACTCTTATCATATTTTATATGTATATGTACATATATTTGTTAAACATATGTATATATTAAGCAGATGTGTATATATTATATATATATATATTATATATATATATATATATATATATATATAACATATGAAAGTGAGCTCTCTACAATCTTCCTACTTGATGGGTGTAGAATATACATATGTCACGCTTAAGTTTGGCCCAATTGATCCTCTCGATATGCTTTAGGTTAAGTGGCCCTTGAGCCGTTACCTCAATGCCATTTGGGCTTTTAATTCATTTGTTCCTTCCGTATCATTCTCTAGGCTCTCGACTAAAGGTATCCTTCCTTCCTTTCTATTCTCCTCAAGCACCTCTCGGCTGGGGCCCACACAAGCTCTCGATTCTCTCCCCTCCACAAGGAGCTCTCGGCTGGACCCCACTTTCTCTCCTCAAGGTGAGTCTCGACCTCTTCCATCCATATATATATATATATAGCTCTCGGCTATTTTTCACTTTGTGGCTCTCGGATCTATTCTCATCCAAGGTATTCACTCTCGTTTCTCTCTCTTCCTCATCTTTCTCTCGACTGTCTCTCTTCTTGAACACACTCTCGGTCCTCTCTCCTCCTAGATAGGTCTCGTTGGGTAGGACCTAGCTCACTCCCGTCACAAACATATTATATATAATATGTAGCTCTCTTCCTTCTCTCTTCCCTTCCGTACAAATTGAGGTAAGGATTTATACCTTACCCCTTCAAAAGTTACATGGAAAAAAATATCTAAAATACCCTTAATGATTATATTACAATATCAGTCTTTTATCTTTTAAAAATATTTCCATTAACCATTTACATCAATCACTTTTATATTAACTATCTACACCATTCGAGGTCGCCTCTACCACCAACAATTGTCCCCTACCGCCATACTGTCACCGTCACGAATTACACCGCATTTCGCGGGTACCGTGCGAGTGTTGTATAAATCCCATGTGTTTTATACGGGGGAGTTTTATAAAAGAAAATGATTAATGTGTCTAAAACATAGGCCTAAAAGTATGCCTAATAAGTGTAACATCCTAAATTTTTTAGGTCAATGAAAATTAACCTTTAAATTTGAGATATGGGATTGTTTTAGATTGAACTTTAGCTTATGGCGGGTAAAATACTCACTAAAATTTGGAAGAAGGCGTGGCATCTCCATGGAGTGCCAGCCACTCTTTTGTTTAGTGAGTCACCATTTCTCTAGTATCCTTCTTCTTCTCCTTCCTTTTTTTTTCTATTTCATTCAAATTCTAATTCTCTTAACAACTCAAGAATTCCTCAAAGGCAAACAATAATTATAATAATCTTCAAGCACCTAAGAAATTAAAAGCGGGGATTTGAGTGTGGTGGTGGTGGTGGCCGAAAATTATGAAGGAAAAGGAAAAGAAATTGTGATTTGAATCATTGATTTTATTCCTTCATCCCTTAAGGTAAAGATTTCTTTAACCTAGTTTGATTATATCTTTAGAAATTAGGGTTCCTAATATGAACTAAATTTTGGGTTTTCATAAAATGGGTCATTTTGCTTTTATTCAAGTTAGGGTTATTGAGGTTTAATCAAATTGGGAATTTTTAGTTGAGATGATTATATTCTTATGGGTTTCCCTACTTTATCGTTGTTTTGAGTGTATTGTTAATGAGTTAAAATATGAATTTTTATAGTGATAATATTGTTGGTGGTTTCTATTGTCAAATAAGAAATAAGGATTTTATGATAATGTGGTGATGACTTTTTGAGTCAAGAAAAGGAAATATTGATTTTGATGATATTTGAAATCATTACATGAAAATGATGATCTTGTTATTGTTTCTCCAATTTCTACTTGTAATATTGAATATGGTCATGGAGTTGCATGAATGCTTTTGATAAAGAGTTATTGGTGACCTTTATGGTCAAGATGAGAATTTGATAATTGGAAGTAATAAAATGGAATGGTCATATTATTGTGGATATAAAATGAGATTTTCAAATGAACCAACTCAAAGACATTATGAGTTTTGAAACGGGTTGGGAGTACTAACGAATGATTGTTGTTATGGCTAGGCTTAGTTAGCCATGAATGTGCTATAACCTTATATGAATTTGTGATGACTTGATAGGTTGGAAGCTTGTTAATTGTGTTCTTGCATTTATCTTGATTTGATTAATTAGGTCGCGAAGGAGGTGAGTATTCTTGCATACTTTTATATATACGTTGGGTCGATTACCATATGATGGTGGATTCCGTGTGTGTAATCGATTTGGCGTTAAGCCTAAGTAGGGGCTCTATTTGATTACGGGCCTAAGTAGTGGCCATAGCCTAAGAAGGGGCATTTGAGATATAGCTCATGTGGAGCATTGTTTATTTGAGATTGTAATCATTAGCTTATATGGATCCATGTAATGCGTTAGTACAAAGGTGAGTATATAGGTATGGTACGACGGTGCCATAGTCTAACGCCCTAAAGTTTAAAATTCTTTTTAATTATTAATTTAATATTTTCAAAAACCATTTTAAAGACAATATATAAAATTTAATGTATAAACCACCTTAGAAAGGTTATATCAAATATATACGTAAAAATGATCCAATATATAATTGTTCAAGGCGTACATGAATACCAAAAGCCACAAGGTACAAGGGATCACTATCCCATAATGACAAGTACGTTCTAAGATGCCACAACCTCCAAAGCACTTTTACACATCAATCCTCTTATTGTCTCAGATTTCTCGGTTGCCTATAAAAAAAATGGGAACAACTAAACAATAAGCGTCACAACTTAGTGAGTACACTCATATACATATACATATATCATGGTCAACACATCAACAGCCTTAGGAACATAATGCCAACCCGGTCTTACATAATGTTTCTAAGCAAATCAACAAATAGCATATGAATCCATACCAGTGCCACTAAGTACATCGAGTCGTCACCCGGTACCGTGGTCTCTACCAATCATCAACAACATAAGTTAACATGAATTAATGCCCACCGGTCTCACATAATTCATGTTAACCCCCATGGTACAAATACATGTAAATAGATATACTTGTTAGGATTCAAGCACAATAATCACATAAACAATCACGAGTACGCAGCGGAAAGAATCATATGCAATATAATTAATTAACAAAGTAAAGAATCGGATGTATACCTTTTAGCTTAGCTTCCAATAATATTAATAATAAGATTATTATTATTTGTTAGGGTTTAAAGTAAAACCCCTCTACGATCGCACACACGACACGTCGAACAATACCCGAAGATTGCTAGATCTTGAATCACCAAAAGCCAAAAGCTCCTAGCTTGCTTTTAGTTTTATTCGATACAAAGAAGAAACAAAAATGTTTCTGTCGAAGTCAAGAATATAAACCCCACCAAAGTTACTTTCTAATTATCTATATAATAAAGTGTATATATGGTCTTTGTTCGTTTGATTTTCAACGTATTCCGATCGAGAGAATGAATGTATTATATTTGAGTTATATTTTTAGGGTTAATTATTAGGATATATATAGGGTATAAATATATACCTAATAACTTAACCTTCAAGCTAACATCTTTTGACTTGGACTAGGGTTTAATTAATAATTACATTAATTATTAATTAATATTTAATAATTAATAATTCATATTTATTAATTAATAAATAATTCTAATTAACATATCCAGTTAATAATGTCCAATTATCATTTCTCTCAATTTGGTGATTATAAATATGTAGATACAATATATACATATTACAGGATATCTAAGTGTCAACGTGTGTGACCCCGTAGGCTTAAATATTTTCCGGACATGCGTTTATTTAACGTGATCATATTTCAACAGCTCCCACTTGAGCATGTTATATAAAGGCAATAACATTGGTTAGCGTCTAGCAACACGCCAATGCTCTCGGAAATACTTAAGTATAGTTTCTTAAAGTATTTTGAAACGGTTTCGGAGTTTATTATCCCTTTGTTTCAGATACCTTGTTAATTATGGATGTGGATCAATGTCATTCCATAATTTAACGATTATGTTTCTCATTTCTTTAACTAATTAAGATTACCAAATTAATCGAGACCACATCTGGAGTTCATTTGGGTACGGCCGTACAAACATCTTAATTAATCAATGAGGGGCCCAAATGGTATCATTCTTCAGTTGCAAATTGAAGGAACAAATCCTATTTTGACTACACGTGTTAGTCATGTCATTTCACTACATTTCTGAAAATAGCCCTTTATTACTACCTTATTCAGGATAGTTAGAACTATATCAAGAAAATGCAATCCACACATGCATAACCTGCTTGTATCTCAAGTCTAAGGATAAATAAAGCAACCATTTCACGAATTTCACTTAATGACGCCGATCCATAAAGTGATGATTCGTTAAGTGGGGTAGTCTGATATGCATCTCTATGGATATCATGTGAGTTTGGTAGGACCATCCTCAAATATTCCCAAAATATTACCAATCACTCAGATTTGTCTTAGTTTAACTATATTCCCATATAGTTAATCGACAATGGACATTTAGAATATTTAAAAATATTCATGGATTTAAACATGCAAATATAGGATACAATCATTATTGAAATGAAATCACGCATACCAAGTATATAAATTCATTTATGAAAATAATAATTTTTCAACATCTCTTATCCAAATACCAATCACAGATTTACATGATATAACTAGCTAGTTTATGTCCTCTGCCCTCAGCATGCTTATTGAGCTTTCCTTTTAACAATGCCTTTGTAAAAGGATCAGCTAAGTTATAATTTGTGTGAACTTTGAGTATCTTAATTTCTCCTAGTTCGATTTGTTCACGTGCAAAGTGATATCGTCTAGGATAATGTCTGGCACCTTTCTGAACTCCGGGTTCATTAGCAATAAAGATTGCATCAGTATTGTAGCAATACATATATAAAGGTGTGTTATTTGAGTGCATCACGTTAAAACCCAAAAATAAACTTCCTAATCCAGACAACTTTCATGGCGGCATCTGAGGCGGCAATATACTCAGACTCTGTCGCATACATAGCAACTGTGGTTTGCTTCTAACTCTTGCAATCCACCGTGCCTTCATTTAAAATAAAGACGTATCCCGACTGAAATTTTGAATCATCTTTATCAGTCTGAAATCCAACATCACAGTATCTAGTCACTTTGACTTTTGAATCGGGATTTCAACCATACACCAGAAAATATTTCAAACATCACAGTATCTAGTCACTTTTACATTCCATTCTTCCCCAAACTCATTTAATGGATCAAATCATACAAAAAATTCACCTAGACATTTACACAAACAGTGTGTGAGCATGATTTTGAACAGAAATCTAACACAACCCACAACTTTATTATTGCAAAAATTAAGTTTCAAATTTTTACTTTTACCATCAACTTTTTTTAGTATAAGAAATCATCAAACAGAAATATAGATTGATGAAATATACCTTGATTCACTTTCTTCCAAAGCAAGATCTATATGAACAGTACGAACGACAATCTGAAACTGATTCATATTTTCCGATTTATATCATGGATTCAAATCTTTTCCTCAAATTAAAATCATTCACTTTCTGATATATATATACACACACATATATATACGAACGGTTTTATGAAATAGAGGAGATGAATAAATAGATTTGAAACTCAAAAAAGTAGATCTGAAACAAGAAGATTAGATTTGACTATTTGAGAGAGAGGGGGAGACATTTGAATCTGATGAAAGAATATGTTTTTTCTTTTTTAGTATAAGAAATCATCAAACAGAAATATAGATTGATGAAATATACCTTGATTCACTTTCTTCCAAAGCAAGATCTATATGAACAGTACGAACGACAATCTGAAACTGATTCATATTTTCCGATTTATATCATGGATTCAAATCTTTTCCTCAAATTAAAATCATTCACTTTCTGATATATATATACACACACATATATATACGAACGGTTTTATGAAATAGAGGAGATGAATAAATAGATTTGAAACTCAAAAAAGTAGATCTGAAACAAGAAGATTAGATTTGACTATTTGAGAGAGAGGGGGAGACATTTGAATCTGATGAAAGAATATGTTTTTTCTTTTTTAATAGACATATAAAACAATAATAAAGCTTCTCAAAGAAGCTTCTTCACACACTTACACACCAAAAAATACATACAAATATCATCATTCATGACATAAGAAATCTGATGTGGCAGCCCTCTCTTGCTCCACATCAGATTTAGTGATATATACCCCAAAGCTCCTCTAATAAGAGAGGGTGATTAACTTATATAGATAGGTGGCTTCCATTCCCATAAATTAAGATACCTGGCTTTTCATTCTTAAGTGAACTATTAAAAATTGTAAAAGGTTGATATTATAAGCCAGTAAAAAAAATTGTAAAACAGTTATATTATAAGTGTAACTATTAAAAATTGTAAAAGGTTGATATTATAAGCCAGTAAAAAAAATTGTAAAACATTATTTATACTCGTAATATTTTAACCACAATTAAATCAAACAATATATTCATCCAATTAAAATCTAGCGGTTTATCAAACTAATAGATTAATCTTTTTATACGAGGTAGTAAAAAGGTGGAAAATAAGCAAATAACACCAAAAATATTCTATTCAAAAAATGAATAATATTAATCGCATATCTACAGGGCCGGACCAAACATATAGGTCGCGTTTGGTTCGCAGAATGTTTTTTGATGGAATGGAATTTAATGGAATGGAATTTAATGGAATGGAATCTGATGGAATGGAATTTGATGGAATTGAATTTAATTCCTTTGGTATGTTTGGTATGCAAAATTATTTAAAGAATCATAATACATATATTAGAAAATGACATAAGTAGCCTTCTTACTAAAAAATAAAAAAATCAACCCAGCTGTATCTTTTATGACCTTTTCTCAGTTTCTGCTTTTCATCGAGACCATCTATCATTCATTTCTTCAATTTTTCTTTATGTCTTTTTTTACCAATCCATCTATAAAGCAACAAAGAAGCAACAAAGAATTAAATCAAAGGATAAATCACCCTTATCTTTATGGCTTTAGGGTGGTTATGTGTGGTGGTGGTGGTGGCGGTAGAAAAATGTTGGCCGGAAGTTTGTTTCTTTTCTTCCCCAAACCTTCTCTCTTTTTCCGGCCATCACAGATCGTCGGCCACCGCTACCAAGTCGACTGGGTTGCCGCAAAACACTCCACTGATCTAAATAGGTGGTTGTTGTTGTTTTCCAAATAGGTGGTGGTGGTTGTTTTCGGTTGGGTGGGTGGCGGTAGTTTCCGGTTGTGTGGTAGCGGTGGTTGTTTCCGGCTGTGGAGGTGGCAGTGGTGGTGGTGGTGGTGGTGGTGGTGGTGGTTGTTGTTGTTTTCCAAATAGGTGGTGGTGGTTGTTTTCCAAATAGGTGGTTGTTGTTGTTTTCCAAATAGGTGGTGGTGGTTGTTTTCCAATAGGTGGTGGTTGTTTTCCAAATAGGTGGTGGTGGTTGTTTTCCGGTGGTGGTGGTTGTTTTCGGTGGTGGATGGATGTTTCCGACGGGCTTAGGTGGTGGTGGTTTGAGGAAGATGATGGAGAAGGTTTAAGGAAGATGATGTTTGTAAGGATAATATGGTATTTTTCAGATTCAAGCCTTGATGGAATTAAAATCCATCACACTTACCCAATGAATTTGATTCCTATGAATGAGGTAATCTTAACATTCCATTTGAATTGAATTCCTTCCAATATTTGCAACCAAACATGAAATGGAATGGAATTAGATTCCAATTCCATCAAAATCCTTCAAATTCCATGAACCAAACATTCCCATAGTTGGGTCAAGCGGGTGCTTGAGGCCCCCATATACAATAGGCCCCCAAATTTAGCTATCATAGGTAGGGATATTAAAAATACTTAATTCTATTTCTATCGGTTAATTAAAATAAAAAAAAAAGTGAGAAAGTCACGGCCTCACAAGTCACGCCCCTCAATTCTTGAACCCTTAAATCCTTGAAAAGATTTTCTCTCTCAAATTATGATGTTACCGTTCCTGTCTTATGATTATGAAGAAATTGAAGGGCCTCCAAATTCGACTATAAATCTGGGTAAGCTTATTCACTAATTTTCCTATTCTTCAAAAATCATTCACTGATGTTCTTACTTCTTATGCTATAAAATTCTGTTTTGGTGTAGATTATAAGCCTGAACTAGCGATTAAAAGGAGAGACTTTAATATTCACCAATATTTGTCATTAAATTATTTCTGTGAACGGTGAACCAACGGCGGCACGGCGCCATCACGGTCAACCACCACTCCACCAGTCCACCAACGCAGTAGCAGTGCAGCACAACGGCACCACCAGGCTCCAGGCACCAGGTTCACTTTAACCTTTTGTGATTTTTTTATTTTTATGTTAATGAATGCGTGAATATGAATTTTCTGATTTATTCCTATTTAATTTCAGCTGTTTATTTTGTTAATCTGTGATTTTGTGAAATAGTGACTTCTAACTTTCTAAGTTTCCTTATAGAAAACTAAAATTTAGTTGACCCTTAAGTTTGTTTTTCCTAAACTTACAATTAACTGATTAGTGATTCAACGTTAAAAAAAGTTTTATTACACAATTTCCAAACACCATAAAAATATGTTAAGGAAAAATAATGGTTGGTTTGGGAAAAAGTCATTGTATCATCGAATAAGCCAATACAGTACTTAAAATGTTGTGTACCTTATAATGGTATTATGCCATTTTCACTAAAAAGAGATGTTGTATTGCATATATATTGAATATTTAGAAAGTGCATGTGTATATAGCAAATAATAATAGTCGTATATTAAAACAAAAATAATGAATTCCGCGGCCAAGCGCGGACTGGTATATATCTAGTCTATATCTATACCTTCTTATAAAGCGATTCAGACCTTCAGCATCTTTTTCCTTCCCAAAATACCCCTACCAAAAACAAAACCCTGCGCGCCCTCTCTCACCACCGCTTCTGCCATAACACACACACAACAAACACACATGACACATATCTCACAATCTCCACCCATCGCCCTCTACCACCGCCTTCCATCTCCACCGCCGCTCTGTCCACACCATCTCCACCGCCACTATCTTCTGCAGATCTTTTGCAGATTTTTTATATTTGCAAATCGTATTCTTTTTTTGATTATAATTGCGGTGATTTGATGTATGGGAGTCTTCTTTTGATTTTCTCCCCGGCCAAAAATAGTGTGGAAAAACATATATTCAAGAATCCCAGTAAGTTATTCTTCATATTCTTCAATAAAGTCCCTATTTTTTTGTAGAAATTTTAAAAATAATATTATAGAGAAATTTGATAGCTTTTCATCATTTAAGTCATACCCAGATAGGATTTGTGAAGCGTTTATTTGATATTAAAGCGTTTATTTGTATATATGTTTTCTTTGGTATTATAAAGTACCAGTAGCATTCGATGTTTAGTGGTGTTTGGGTTGAAATTATTAATGCTACTTTAGTTATGTTTATGATTTTATATTCTATTATTTGTGAATGAAAGTATAACTTCCCGTAGTCCTTGTGAAGACATTGAGTAACTCTTCACTCTGCAATATGCATTTGGTGATCAACTTTAGATTTTGAGTAGTCTGAAAAGGTTGATTTTGAATTTGAGTTGGCAAGAATGCATGACCTGGGGATTAGTGAAGCGAGATGGGCATCTTCATCTTGGTTAATTTTCATTTGCGGATCGTATCCTTTTTCTTACAAGTCTGTTTTTTTAATCCCAATTACATGTCTCTCTCTCTTCTCTCTCTCTACTCTCTTTCTCTCTCAATTCTATAGGCTTTTTTTTCTCCGATCTAAGATCTGAGATTGAAAATCTTTTATTCTTGAGATCGAGATGAGAACGTGAGATCGAGAGTTGAGATTGAGAACTGGTTTAGACCTCCAATCCGGTGGATCTAACCCTATTTTTTACTTTCGGGCCGGAGGTCCCTTCCACTTCGGTGGATCTGGAAGCAGCCTCCCTACCTTTGAGTAGGGGTAAGGTCTGTCTACATCATACCTCCCCCATAGCCCGGCTTATGCTGGGATTGGGTACCCTTGTTGTTGTTGTATATTCACCTGAAACAATTAAAATCACAATTTTAGTTTTCCAGTTTGGTTTTGCTAAACCCTCTAAATGCACATCGAATCACCCCATTATTGTTCGAAGAAGATGCAAACTATATTTACCTTTTTTTGGTTATGATTTATCATTATAGTGTAAACTCTTTAGTGATTTCTGACTATCTGCTGCTTTTGGTATGTATCAGATTAGGATACTCAAATTTTTAGAGAGAACAAAGACAAAAAAAAAGCAAAGAAATATGCTAAAGTTGAAGAACAAGATTTTGATACTGTTAGCAAGGAGCAGGAGGGATTACATAAGAAAGTGACCAACCTGATGAAAAAACATAAGCTGCATGCTGTAGGGTGTATTGTGAAGGGACACGATGATTCAAAACCATGGACACAGGCTGTTAAAGCTCAGGTTTGAGGTCATAGGTTCATATTAACACATCTCAATTGATTATACATGCATGCATAGATTCATGCAAATTATTATATTCTTATTCATTGTTGTGTCTTAATTTTAGGTGGGAAGTCGTTTGATTGAATTGCTTTTGGAGTCCGCTTTTATACAGCCTCCAGCTGATCAATCGGGTGGTGAAATGCCACCTAATATTTGCTTGGCCTTTGTTCACACATCTAGAACTTCAGTGAAAGACGGACAGTAAGTATTCATTCTCTATGTAGGTGTGAAGGAGGCGATTGGATAACGGGTCATGATAGATTTATTGAAAAACCTTTCTAGAATTGGTCAAAACAAGCTTGGGTTGACCTGCCAATAGTTTTTGAGTCCGTTTTTTTATTAGCTACCATCAGCAATAGGAGGTGAGTTGTATACTAATGGGTAAATTCATGTTTGTGTGATTACAGTGATATAGCAAGAGGAACATTTGCATGATAAGCATCATCATTGTCTATGTCCGATTGGGGATGGATGGTGGTATTACTTGCAGATCGTATTACCAGCAAGTTATGGATTGCAAATTGGTAAATGACTTGATAACCACATTCTGTTGAGTAAATTATTGCGTTTAATTGCTTGGTACTTGCAAATTGTATTTAGTTTTTTGATAAAAAAAATGTGTCAAGGACATATTGTTTTTCTTTAGTATAAATGATTTGTTTTGATTTTTACATGGGTTTGATTTGTGTCTTTTGATCACTTCATCAGATCCCATATAAGTTTTTAGATAGCAACGTCTCAATTCAAGTAGAATGTTCCAGAAAGTATGACTGACTCCTTATTATCATCTTTTGGTCATTTTTCAATGTAAGTTTTATAATTTGTTGACTACTTCCAGATATCTATACTCTTTATTTAGCGCTTTTGTTTACCATTTTTTTTATTATACTTTTGAATTATCGTGCGGTTTCTTGCTATACAACAACTGAAACGGGAAAAGGAATGACAGTTAATTCACGAATGTCATGAAATGGAAATCCTATTCGTGCAGGGTTTCAATCTATGACCACAAACACGATGGCTTGGGAAGGATTATATAACCCAATGTTAAAGGCGGTGATCCAACCCTGCTTATGGTGTCCCCGTATTCAGTACAGGTTAGAATATCAAAAAGTTTGTAGTGCATAAATCTCACTTGGATGCATGTGTGAATCTCTGATTTATGTGTATGTGATTTTGTGAATATATATTTCGTGAAATAGCTTTAGATGTATGAGTGAATCTGTGATGATACATACTCATGCATCTGTGATGATATATATAGTGATATATGTTTAATGATTTAGGTTGTAGGGTAGATTACTTTGTTCGAGTTTATTCCATTATTGAGGTGATAAAAACAAAACAATTGTCGCATGAAATCAAAAATCGATCAAATGATTGAAGAAATCTCTATAAATGTATAATCTTTAAGAAATTGTTTTTTAAATAACAAATATGCATGTATAACTTCGTGGGTATGTCGAGATTGAACGAAATCAGGTTTAGTTGATATTGTGTGTATTGTGTATAGTTTTACACATCTGGATTATGCACATAACTTGAGTTTCTTAACATTCCTGAAAAGAAAGTATGTGCCAAGACGTAAGATTATAATTTATGCCAATTAACTTTGATCCCACTGGTGAATGCTAATTATTTGTGACGTTATGCATTTTGTTAATAGAGAGAACTATTCCTTCAACTACCGCCATCCGTGTTCGTCAGGAAAATCACGCACAAGTTTACAAAGACCTTGCAGGTAATAAGCTTCTCCCGTTCTCCATACATTTACTTTTTTGTATGTAGTTTTCGACCCATTCTATTCTTAGTTTGATTGTTGGAGCCAAAATTGGGATATAAAGATCTATGAATCCTCATCGCAGTTGGAGCTAAATTTGGGAGTAGGAGGAACATCATATGCTTGATTTTATGACCATGCTTTTAGATTTAGTTTTTAGATTTTGTTTAAACATCAAATGACTAGGAATATAAAGATGCATTTCTATGGAGATGGTTGGTAGGGCAGCCCGTTTATGCTAATTACGGGTATTATGTGTTTATGTCTATCTTAGAAAAAAAGTATTCTTTATGCTAAATAGATGCCTTTAGTTAGCTTTTCATAAGCAACTGCTCTGTAGTATACAACACAAACTTTTCATGAGAGAAGCACTTTTAGAAGCTAAAAAGGTTGCAGGTTTTTTTGGTATATGGTAGGCCTAAAATGATCAGTAGTAGAACTTGCAAAATGGGTGGGTTAGATAATTGCGCAAAACGGATCATGGTAATTTTACGGATTAACACAAGTGTTTGGTTTACAATTATCGTCATCGTCTCACCTCGCATATTTTGTATTGTTATCAATGTTTAGCCGCCGCAACGCGCGGGTACCAGGCTAGTTCATTATAAATGAAAGTAGCGGAAACGAGTTTAAGGAATGATCAGGATGAATGTTAAGGATTGGCCTTTATGTTTGATGGGCACATGTAACTTAATCTCATTGTATCTATCCCTTAATATCTTTTCTTTTTAATTCTAGACATTTCTTTCTTAATCTAATGGTAATCCTAGTGTAATACACATAAAAGTATGTAGTTAAGATTGTTTTACATAATAAGATATATTATGTAGTTAAGATTGTTTTACATATATGTGTAACATCTAAAATTTGAACCAAGGTAAAGAATTAAAGATCGTCAACAAAACAATGCAAAGCACCATGCCACCATGTAGTAAAATAGTGGATACCAACATCTCATATCAAGTGATACTCCGAGGCCCAATCTTAAAGATATATACGCATGCATGAATCGATAACGAGTTACCTGTCTTAATAGGGACACTACTATACTTAACTCAAATCCTCAATTAATCACCATGGTTTGAAATGATTCCCTTTGGGCTTTGGCAATTCTACTTATTTTCCTTCCCTTTGATAGTTCTGTTTACTTTTACCAATCATTATTAATTTATTTCAACCCTCACTCTAAGTCATCACAAATTGTTTCCTGCATCTTATAATTTCATAAACTGTTATTATCATTTTTATTATTTTATACCTAGTTTAATTCTTTTAAATTGCCTCATGCATGTTAAAATTAATTACCATTTTATTCACTGTTATACACCACGAGTCATATGCCCGCGCAATGCGGCGGTATAACTTAAAAACTCGGGAATGAAAAACAAAAAATTGTAAATCATATTACGACATATGTTAATTTAATTAAATTAGAGAAATTGAGAGTTGCGATTAGTCAATTAAAGTTATGTCAGTTACCTTTAATATATATTAAGATACCAAATATACTAAACTACCGAAGCATTAATCAATAAAGTTATGTTTATTACTACTTTCTTATGGTTGATATATCACATTGAGGTAAATACTACTTTATAATTAATTTTAGTTTTAATAAAGAAATAAAATGGATATATTCGGTACATATATTGCATTTCTTTGGCTATGAGTGTATGGCCAATTCATTAAAAAATTACTCACTTGAAAGTTGAAACTTGAAAGGGTGTTTTCACCTTACGTGGTTATTTGATGACCATATGTCCACAGTACTCTTTCAAACGAATTCCTCACACATTGAGTCAAAAAACACCCTGTTCAATGTGAAAAGTAATGTAAGAACAAAATTCTCAAAAGTCCTAATCCATTCACCACCGCCATATACTTTTCCGACCAGATCTCTTTTTTTCTTCTCATTTCCCGTCATCATACAATCATTCTTATCATCGTAATCGCAAAACCAACCCCTTGCCGGCCACCTGACAACCAACTGCCGCTGCTGCTGCTGCCGCCGGTGACCTCCACCTCCGGCCACCTTTCTTATCACATTTCATTTCAGTGTTAAACCAGTAACAAACACATACACCCATTTTCCGATCACATTTTCGGTCGTCTTCCTTATCATCGCCGCCATCGTTCAGATCTACCTTCCATCAGCCGCCGCCATCACCAACCACCACCGCCTGCAATGGGTTTGTTCGCGATTGAATTCTGATTCGATTGCAATGGGTTTTGTGTATTGAATTCTGATCGATTGCAATGGGTTTGTTCGCGATTGAATTCTGATTCGATTGCAATGGGTTTGTTCGCGATTGAATTCTGATTCGATTGCAATGGGTTTTGTGTATTAATTCGAAAAAGATAAAGAGTAATCACGTTTTTCACTTTTCCGGCGAACCTTGAATCGGTTTTATTTTGGCAAGGGTTTGTGCGGATTTTGTTCCTGAGCATTTTGGTGACAATTTCGAGTTCCAATTCGAAGAAACGGAGGAGCAATCGTAGATCTAAGTTTTCCGGCGATATTTATGAATTTTCAGGCGGCGGTGGTGGTGATGTAATGGCGGCGGTGGCGGGTAATGGTGGTAAGCGGCGGTTGGTGGCGGCGACGGGTGGTGGTGGCGGTACGTAACGGCGGCGGTGGTGGAGGTGGCGGCGGTGACTGGAGGTGTGTGTAGACGGCGGTGGTTGGTGGTGGTTGTAGAGGACGGTGGCCGGAGGTGGTTGTAAACGGTGGTCAGTGGTGGTTGTAGTGGTGGTGTTTGGGGGTAAAGGGTAATTATCTTTAAAAGGACAGGGTCATTTTAGGCGATTCAATTCCTTAATTGAGATTTTCAAAAATTGGTCCTGCTTTATATAATAATACACCATTATAGTTCAAGTTTTAGACTTCTCGTATACATATTAAAATCCAGTAGGCATGTCTACTTATATTCCTCTAGTCCTTTACATTAACTACTAGATTTTAGGCCCGTGTCAAATACACAGGCTTACAATTTTATTACAAAACTGATTTAAAATTTAGTTTACAATTTTTAGTAATAAAAAATTGATCTATATTACAAAACTTTGAGTTTTATAGTGAAATATTTTTTGAAATATGTTTATCGAAGTTGTTTACTGTGACATACATAATATTACAAAATCATAAAATTTCCATCAAAGTTGTAGATTGTGACATACTTAGCGATATTTGAATAATTATAAATTGTTGATAACTACAAATTGTAATAATTATAAATTAGTTATTTAGTGAGGGTTGATAACTACAAATTGTAATAATTATAAATTAAGTATTTAGTGAGGGTAAAAAGTGTAAATTATTGATGGAAAACAAAAAAGTGTAAATTAGTGAGATTTTTTCTACAAATATTAATATAAATATAATATAATATACTAATATATTTGGATAATGATTATTAGAGTTTTTGATTTATTATTAAATTAATAATGACATCATCAATTTCCAATTTGATAAAATCAAGAGCTATAATTGGTTAATAAGCTATTAGGTCAGTTGTCTTTTAGTATATATAAAGATAAAGATACTCGTATTTTACAAGTTAACCAATTAACATTTAATTTCAAATAGCACTATACTACACATGCCCTTTATATCAGCATTAGTCGAATCTTTGATTCCAAACGCATCAAAAATTTATTATTTATTTATATTATATTTATTAACAATAATTATTTTTATTTTACTATCTCCCAACTAACTACCAATTTTATTACAATTTCCTCTTCATTATTGAATACCTCAACTAGAGAGCGAAATTTATTATTTAACCATTTCAGATTAAACATGATAACATGTAGCAGCTAACAAACCAATGCAAACTATATAATACGTTTACAATTGTTTACAACCACCATATTAAGGCAATCACTATCACCGATGTTCACGTAAAATGTCTACACTATTAATTAAGGTATTTAAATTTTAGTCTCATTATTTATCTTTCAACTAACAACTATCACCAATAAGTCATCTATCTACAACGGGATTACCATATATACAAGACTCCATCAACTTCCTTCTAACGTCCATCCACTTATACTATTGCATACATATAATACTTGTTTGTATACATCAATCTACTCATAAGTACAATTAATATAATTACTGTAAAATACAATGCATTATAAGAGTCCATATAAAATAATTATGCTACAAACATTTAGTCTAGGTCTAGATAACTCTATCCTGGATTACCTATGTCCCCTAAACCATAGGAATGCCAGTTATATGCTTAAGAGAATTTCATATCCATCATAAGGGTTTTAACTTAAAAATGCATACTACTTGTTCAATGCGGAAAGCAAACTACTAGTGGCCACAAGAACTACGTAATTGGCATTGTAACTTGCAAGAACATACTCAGTATTAGAAGACGAAATGCTTATACGTATATATGAATACAAAATCTCATATATAATTTCAAATATAGAATGTCTCACTTTGAAATTAAGAAGTATATATTAGCATCGTACGAATTCCAGATTTCCGAAGACTCACTATCATAATTTCGCTAATTAACCTTAGCGAACCAATATACCTTTAGTCATAAAGCATTCCTACAAACTTCTCACTAAAGGATGAGAGAAACGTTTTCCAACTCCCCTCTGTTTTGTTTAACCGACGGTACATAAGTAACGAACTTTTACTACTTGAGTCATAATTAAAAGATTAAGTTAATATTATTTGATCCGGACACTTTGCTTTGTCCTTAATTAGCGAAATTATGGTAGTTTAATTGTAGACTCGAATTTATTGGAGAACATACGTTCATTCTTTCCGTATTAGCGGATTCATGATCATCTCTTTAACTCTAACTAAAATTGAAGTACTTATCACAAGCTCATTTAAATTATTAGGACATCGTGAAGTATGAAAACACTTTCTACATTGATATCTTTCTATAAGTTATAGAGTGAAGGCCCGTGCGATGCACGACCGGGTAAGTTGATTAGTTTGACGTCTTCGGTGAAGTTTGCGCCGAGGTTTACGAAGTAGTTTAACTTTGTATAATCTTGTTGTTGGCTTTACAACATCAGCCGGAACCACTGCTCTTGTTAAAGAATCTCCAGCAATTTGTGCTAACTCAACATACACAAACAATTACCAATACCTAAGGATCTTGCAAACAAAAAATGCCAAGTATGACTCTTCTTTAACAACTATAACTTGTAACAAAACAGCAACCATTATAACTGTTTACACATAAGCTATTGACGCAATTTCTTTGTTCCATAAAATCGTTTCAATCTCCTCTCCTCTTCTTATTTCCCTTGGACTACATATATATAGATACAAAATTAGTCACAAACCACAATCTATACACACAAATCACATAAAACCAGATTTTAGTAACACAAATTGATCACCCGAGAGGCCAAAAACATAAAGTAACAGTAATACTCCAAATTCATACTATATACATATACATATATAAACATAAACGCAATAAAGCATAAGCGAACAGAAAAAGTAGCATTCTCATAGAGTAAGAATCATATATTTACACACGCAATTAACTCAACTTTAGCCAAAAATTGATCACCTGAAAGACCAAAACATGCGGTTGCGACGTAATGGTAACCTTTTATATAGATTGACCACACAACATACATACAAATACACATAATCAGCTAGAATCGGCATCACGAATTGGACCGAGAAGCTGAAAATAGGCAGTAAAACAGTAACAGTAACGTGCTCTTAAATTAACCATAATATATGTACAAATACACACACACTGTAACAGTAACACTCTATTAATTAACCGAAAAATTTATACACAATAAATAAGAATTTAGCAATTGACTGACTACCCAACCCACCTACCTTTTCACCTTGTGAAAAACGGTAACAACAAAATGGATTTAAAAGAATGCTATTCAGATGAGTTCTAAAAAATGTATAAATACCTCGAGAGCTTTTTTATCTACGCCATGCCATGGGTTGTTCCTAATGCAAGTACGTGGTGGTGAACTTTGCAGAAGTAAAACTGTTTTACTTTATGATCAGCAAAGACTAATAAACAAAAGATGTAATGAAGATTATACCTCAAAATCAATTGACGTATTAATGGCACTCCAGAATATTCACAGTCTGTTAGGACCAGTTTCGCTGAAACTGGCCAGTCTCCAGTTGCACCTGGAGACTAAGAAGATTTGTCCGAAATATATTGAAGTCCAGTTGCAACATACAGTTAACGCAACTGAAGACTTCCTCCAGTTGAGATCTTACCAGATGAAGAATCTTTCCAGTTGAAGTCGAACACAACAAGTGGAAGATAGAGAATGACAATGGCAGCGAAGCCCAGTTGACATTCTACTCAGATACAAACTGGAGACCATCAGTGTAAAGCACTTACAAAGCTTTACACTGATTACGAGGAAAAGACTTTTATGCTTTATGTGCTATTACACGGATAAAAGGATTTATCTATGTATAAAGTACAAAAGGTACATAAAGCAGGTTGGGAAAAGTTACTTTATTCTGTAACTTTACAGAGCAATTTAAGGAATTAAATGCTATTCCTTAAATGTTCTCAACCATATTTGTACGGCCAAAGTTGACATCCCAATGTCAACTTTGCCTATAAATAGAGGTCTTTGCACAACAAGAAATCACTTTGCAAACCTCCAATATTCTTGGTGAACTTGTGCAATATTCTCTCAATCGCTAAAAGGAACATTTCACAACTTTAAGTGTTTCGATTGTGTAGAGAATTTCCAAGTATTAGATCAATTGTATTTCATAGGTTGTTAGGATATTTACATTCTTGTATTATCTTGGTTCCGCAACAACCTTGTAATTTATTTAAAGATAATAAATAAATTACACTTGAAAAATACATATTGTCTCACCACTTTACTTTACAAGTATTTAATTATTGCATTGGCATTTACTTATTGTCACCTTAATAAGTAATCTTTATCAAGAACTTGGTATACACTCACTGCAACTGGTCGTCTCCAGTTCAGTGTTTATATTGCAAAGTAAACCCACCATCGACATAGATGTGTCTTCAGATAGTACCATCTATTGAGTTGGGACTTACAAGTGGTATCAGAGCAGAAGACTAAAATACTTGCCTAGATCTGCTTAGATGACTACTGTTGAAGGTGGGGATGGTTCTGGTCAAGGTGAAAACCCTCTTAATACGCCACCTCTTCAAAATGTTAATACTAACCCTCCTCCTCCTAATGCCCCTAACCATGTCCATGTACATTATTCTAACACTCTTGTTCCCAAATTTGATGGAAACAGTGAGACCTTCGGTACATGGAAGGCCATAATGCTCTTGCATTTTGGTGGGATAGAGAGGTATATGCTGAAAATCCTTAAGGATGGACCTTATATACCCATGTCTGTTGGGGTAAGTCCTCTTCTAGATCCAACTGGAAGAAGAGGTTCCAGAGAAAAGCTCGAAGACCACTGGTCTGATGAGGATCGTAGACTTGTAGATCTGGACACCAGACTCAAGAACATGATCCTTGGAGCTGTCCCTGAAGACTTAATTCCAACACTTGTGTTGTTCCCAGTGCCAAGGCAATGTGGGATGAATTGGTCATTCAGTTTGAAGGAGGTGATGACACCATTGTCACCAGAAAGGTTGCCCTGAACAAGAAGTATGAATCCTTCTTTGCTCTTCCCAATGAAAGTCTAACTGGTACTTACACCAGGTTTTCTAGCCTCATTAATCAGTTGAGAGTCTTGGGAGTTGAGAAGGATAAGGATATTTTTCTTGAGAAGTTTTGTGATATTCTTCCTTCCAAATGGGAAAATATGGTTCTTGTCTTAAGACAAGGTAAAACCCTGCACAGTCACACTCTTGCATCGCTCTATGAAGCCTTCAGATTTACTAAAGATAATAATGCAGCAAGACTGGTGGCTGAGTAGGATGCCATGAACCATGCCTAGAGTCCCAAGGTTGCTAGCATAACTGAGCGACCTTGTGCTGCTTTAATGTCTGCAGAGAGTGTCCAGTCATACTCAATGAAGGAGATGTTAAACAGTTTCTTGAACTCTGGACTGACCACTGAAATCAGTGATGGTTGTGATGAAACTGACGATGATGATCTGGTGGCTATGATTGTTAAAACCTTTAACAGGTTTAAGCATAAATCTAAAAGATTTAATGGCCCAAATAATGCTTCCAGCTCCAACTCTCTGGATAAAGCCAATCTTACCTGCTATAAGTGTGGTAAGAAAGGTCACTTTATGAAGGAATGTAGATCTAGTCAGTTGAACAACCAAACTGGTCCCCTTGTCCCTAATTTCAATCGGCCTGATGATAGCTATAAATTAAAATACAAAAAGCTTAAGGCCCAGATTGCCCTCTTGTCATTTGAAAAAGATAATGAGAAAAACAAATGCTTGATGGCACAAACTGAAGGAAAATGGGAGTACTCTGATAACTCATCAGCTGATGAAGAAGAAGAAAGGGATATGTGCTTCATGGCCCTGGAAGATCAACAGCAACACGTGGCAAAAGAAGATGTCATCACTGGAAGATGGGTAGACATCATTTTGAAGAAGGTATGTGATTATGACAATCAGGTTGATCCAGAACTGAAACTAGACCTGGCTGAATCATTAAGTGGTGATTTGGCTTTTGTGAAAACTGTTAGGGCAGATAGTGAAAGATATCTGGACACTATCTTAACTGAACTGAACAATGTTAAACCACAATTAAATAATTTACAAAGTGTCCAGTTGGCTCTCAAGGAGTCAGTTTTGAAAATTGAGGCTTTTGAACTTGAAAATCAGAAATTAAAATCTGATCTTGAAAAAGAACAAATGATTATCAAGTCATGGGTAAAAGCATCTGGAAAGAATTATGATGCATTTTCTAGAACAATTGATGCCCAGAAAAATGCATGGCTATTTAGTTAGGAGGATTAATCATTTCACTTTAACAATTAATCACTCTATTATGTAAATGCAAAATGAATGCAAAATAAAATAAATGCAAACTACATAATCAAACTAATAGAACCACAAATAAACTACACGAAAATAATGAACCTCATTAAGTACCCTAGTAAACCCATTAAGTACCCATCAATGAAAAGATAGAAAGCGGCAAAATGTTCAACTCCTTGGTCCTACTTTTAGATATATATAGATATAGATATTCACAATGGAATTCAAGTCTTTACTAAAGTCAATAAGTCACAAACAATAAATTTATTATAACCCCATTCATATATTAGATTTAAGAGCTAGTATATTCAATCGTTGTTTTAATTCTTTTAGTGAAAACTCTCCTTCCTACCACATGAAATACATAGTTCTCCATTGATCTACCAACTATATTTTAACTGCTCAAGTAATATTATATATTGAAGTAAGATTATTCAAGTCAGGTCGCCCAATAAATATTTCTATATTAAAGAGCGTTTGAATACGTACACAGCTCAAACTCTTCATTTCCGCTTCTTTTTTATTTTATTATAATTATTTTTTTATTTTTTTACAAAAATCTATATTTAATCGTGCTAATAAATAAAGTCTCGAACTCTAAGGTCTCATACTAGGTAGCATACTTCCATGTTTAACAAGCCCAACTTAAGTTCTTCTAATATACGATCATAATAATGTTGGAGTCATTATTGGTTATATATTAAAACAGCTTGAGTTAAATTCGTTAAACACTTCCATATGATTCTATAAAGCGAATATCACTAATGATCGGTCACAATCTATGGTTTAAGTCTAGGTATACTATCTAAAAAGATTGGATACTTAAATCCCTTAAACCACGGCTCTGATACCACCTGTAACGCCCCAAAGTTTAAAATTCTTTTTAATTATTAATTTAATATTTTCAATAACCATTTTAAAGACAATATATAAAATTTAATGTATAAACCACCTTAGAAAGGTTATATCAAATATATACGTAAAAATGATCCAATATATAATTGTTCAAGGCGTACATGAATACCAAAAGCCACAAGGTATAAGGGATCACTAACCCATAATGACAAGTACGTTCTAAGATGCCACAACCTCCAAAGCACTTTTACACATCAATCCTCTTATTGTCTCAGATTTCTCGGTTGCCTATAAAAAAAATGGGAACAATCCTAAATTGTAACATCCCTAGCTTTTAGTTCATTTTGATGACTTTGACCGTTAGTCCAAGTGAACATTCCGTTCAGCAGCTTTATAATTGATGGAGATAATTATTGTGAGAATAATTATTGTGTTTTATGTGCGTTATTACGTAGTAATTAAATAGATTAAAGTGTGTCATTTAAATGAACTAGGTGATGTCATTTATGTGGTTAATGTTGTGTGTATTCCTATTAGAGTGTGTAGTCGTCAATTAAAGTTAAAGTATTATTAAGCATGTCGATGGACCTATGTGTGAAGTTAACAAAACCCAAAATCCCTTATAATAAACTATTATAAACCCTACATCTAAAATATATGTATCCCTTTGCTAGGTGTCGTCGAAAAAGAGAAGAAAGCCATAGTCTCTAATCGGTTTATGATGCACGCTGTTTTCAAGAAAATAAGATACACAAATGGAATATATTAATTTTCATCCACAAAATAAATTCGTTATTCATTCATGTGTGTGTGTCTAGTATCTAGGAGCCGCAAGATCAACAACAAATAGAAAAAGCATCATTATTGTATTGGTGCATCGTGCGTCTCAAAGATTAAAAAAAAAGTATACAAAACCCCTAAAGTTATAAAGCCGCAAGGAGGATTGGTGTTCATTGGAGATTGCGGTTCACATTAAGGTACAATTCATCCTTAGATTCGATTTAATATACCCCTTGAATTTTGGTGGTAGAATGGGGTCCTTCTAAAATTTTCATTCTCCTCCATTCTTTTACTTTTTAGTGGGAATGAAATAAGTGGAAAGAGAATGAGTTTTTCATTCTCCATTTCCATTCTTACTTTCAAACAAACAAGAGAAATTCACTGATTCCATTTCTTTCCTTTCCATTAATCTCTACCAAACACCTCCTAAATACTTTTTAGCACGTGCAATGCACACATTATCCCAAATCAACAAAAGCTCCCTGTACAGCTCTCTGGTGATTTCGATCTTTGAAACCCTTTTTGCTTTGCTCATCTCTATCAACCTTATTCTTCTGTATTGTTTATCCCTAATAAAGGTATTTCCGTCTTTACATCATAAAATGGAAGAACCCTTGAATTTTATTCGATTCTAAAACCCTATCTGATAATTTTGATCATTGATTACTATGAGTTTTGAATTTTTGAATCATATGTTGCAGCATTTGATTTTTATTTTTAATTTTTTAAATTTTAGTGGGTTGCGATTTGTAATGGAAGAAGAAATTAAAAAGGCTTTTTTTTTACCTTGAAGAAGATGATTATATGATTTGACGTTGGATAGGTTTTTTCTTTCTAGATCTCAGTTTTTGGTTGCAAACTTGCAAAGCATCCATTTTATTTCGTAATTTGTGGTTCTAACAATTTTAAACTCATGTAAGCATGCATCCTGAGATCTATGTTTCTAATCTCATGGCAGTTTTGAAAATTTCAATGGTGGTATTTGTGAGGCTCTAGAAGTAACAAAAAATATGGATATCACAAGAAAATATAAAGTCAGATTATATCTTTACACTTTTGCAGGCATGACACATTTAATTTTTAGCAAAATACTTTGTTCTGATGTGTTTTCCTAGTTAGTAAAATTTATGTAATATAGGAAATTTATTTTAATTCCAATGTGTAATCCTATCAAACAAGAGAATAATTCTCATGTTCGTTTCTATATATCGATTCTGTCTTCTCACCAAACAATATTTCTAGGCTCATTCTTATTCTCTCCATTTCCATTCTTTACTATCATTCCATATTCTCTCGTACCAAATGCCCCCTAATATATCTCTCTCTCAAAGATCCCAAATTGTTATTCTCTTGAGGAGTTAATATAGTTCTTAAAAATCTCAGATTCAGCAATCTCCTCAGGCAAATCAAATTTATTTTAGTTGATTTTATTTCAAAAATGGCTTCTGATACTTTCACCAACCAAAACTCTGTTTTCCGGAATCTCAAATCCAAATCAGAGAATAAGGTATGATTATATAGTAATTTCTATATCTATGCATCAGATCCGTGATTAGGTTTATTGAATTGATCTGATTTTATATCTAATTGTGTATGTATATGTGTATCAGATGTGTTTTGATTGTAAGGCGAGGAACCCTACTTGGGCATCTGTGACTTACGGGACATTTTTGTGTATCGATTGTTCTGCTACACATCGTAGTCTCGGTGTTCATATCAGCTTTGTTAGGCATATATATATATATATATATAACATTATATTGAATTTTTTTTTTGTAAACGAACTTTACTGTAGTTGGAATGTATGGTTTCATAAATATCTTATACTTAACAAATCAAAATATGTTATAAAGCCAAGTCTCATAAAATAATGCACATAAGAGTCAAACAAAATTTCCTATCAAAGGGTCGAACGCTTCGTATGACACTACGAAAATGCCAACCATCAAACTACAAAATGTCTAGGATCGATCCATACGCCTCCTATCAAAATATAATATCAAAGTGCACATACCACTACCGGGTAATCAAAAGGAGACGCCGTAGATCAAATCAAATACACCGCTACGGCCGGTGCCACATCATCGGTGTCACAATAACGCGCCCATGGGACCTCCATGGATAGGTTACTCTTATATGCACATCTTAAGAAACCGTTTTGACCAACTTATATAATTAAATATATCGAATATGTTTCCAAATGACAAAATAGTTTTCGGACAACTAAATAACTTAAAATTATATATATTTTGAGACATTCAAAAATAGACTTAAACTCACATCTCCGTCCACCCAATTCTTACAAAATTTCACGAGAGTCATCATGCCATACAATATGCGACTGTATTAATATTTCACGGCCAATGAATATGAATCATAATATGAGACTATATTAATATTTCAGGCCAATGAATATGATCATAATATGCGACTGTATTAATATTTCACGGCCAATGAATATGAATCATAATATGCGACTGTATTGATATTTCACGGCCAATGAATATGAATAATAATATGCGACTATATTATCCTTCAGGCCAACGAATATGAATCATAATATGCGACTGTATTAATATTTCACGGCCAATGAATATGAATCATAATATGCGACTGTATTAATATTTCACGGCCAATGAATATGAATCATAATATGCGACTGTATTAATATTTCACGGCCAATTAATATGAATCATAAAATGCGACTGTATTAATCTTTCGGGGCCAATTAATATGATTCATAATATGCGACTGTATTATCTTTCTGCCATCGAATATTCAAGGGACATATTAGTGTACAAATCATCGCATCAAATGTAACACACCAAACCCACCTTTTTCGGGACAACTTTCGAATCGGGTTTCAAGAGATGGTTTTGACACAACTCTAGATAACAAAATATTATGATTCCCCAATTAATAATCATAAAGGCAACCTCGTTAGTACATCAAAAGTCAGGGATATCACAATATTTATACAAGGATAACTAACAAATAATTTTTCAAAACAATACAAAATGATATCAAAGAACTAAAAGGCCAAAAGGGCGTTAATCTTATTCAAAATCAAACTAAAGTCAACCTGATAAACCAAAATAAGTACTTCTAAAGCTTGAAATAAAACTCTAAAGCCGAGGGGTGCTAAGTCCACTTCTATCTACTCTCTTCTCTCGTTCCCAAAGCCCGCTTGATCACCTGCCGTATAAGAAAGAAAAAGGAATACGGCTGAGCAAAAAGCTCAGTGACGGATATGACAAAAGCAGAAATATAATATGAAAAGCAGAGACGTAATTCAAAGACAAACTTATTACCTTAACAAACTTATTTCAAATCAAAGTACACATACATATGGTTTCGCAAATACCTTATACTTAACAAATCAAAATATGTTATAAAGCCAAGTCTCATAAAATAATGCACATAAGAGTCAAACAAAATTTCCTATCAAAGGGTCGAACGCTTCGTATGACACTACGAAAATGCCAACCATCAAACTACAAAATGTCTAGGATCGATCCATACGCCTCCTATCAAAATATAATATGAAAAGCAGAGACGTAATTCAAAGACAAACTTATTACCTTAACAAACTTATTTCAAATCAAAGTACACATACATATGGTTTCGCAAATACCTTATACTTAACAAATCAAAATATGTTATAAAGCCAAGTCTCATAAAATAATGCACATAAGAGTCAAACAAAATTTCCTATCAAAGGGTCGAACGCTTCGTATGACACTACGAAAATGCCAACCATCAAACTACAAAATGTCTAGGATCGATCCATACGCCTCCTATCAAAATATAATATGAAAAGCAGAGACGTAATTCAAAGACAAACTTATTACCTTAACAAACTTATTTCAAATCAAAGTACACATACATATGGTTTCGCAAATACCTTATACTTAACAAATCAAAATATGTTATAAAGCCAAGTCTCATAAAATAATGCACATAAGAGTCAAACAAAATTTCCTATCAAAGGGTCGAACGCTTCGTATGACACTACGAAAATGCCAACCATCAAACTACAAAATGTCTAGGATCGATCCATACGCCTCCTATCAAAATATAATATGAAAAGCAGAGACGTAATTCAAAGACAAACTTATTACCTTAACAAACTTATTTCAAATCAAAGTACACATACATATGGTTTCGCAAATACCTTATACTTAACAAATCAAAATATGTTATAAAGCCAAGTCTCATAAAATAATGCACATAAGAGTCAAACAAAATTTCCTATCAAAGGGTCGAACGCTTCGTATGACACTACGAAAATGCCAACCATCAAACTACAAAATGTCTAGGATCGATCCATACGCCTCCTATCAAAATATAATATGAAAAGCAGAGACGTAATTCAAAGACAAACTTATTACCTTAACAAACTTATTTCAAATCAAAGTACACATACATATGGTTTCGCAAATACCTTATACTTAACAAATCAAAATATGTTATAAAGCCAAGTCTCATAAAATAATGCACATAAGAGTCAAACAAAATTTCCTATCAAAGGGTCGAACGCTTCGTATGACACTACGAAAACGCCAACCATCAAACTACAAAATGCCTAGGATCGATCCATACGCCTCCTATCAAAATATAATATCAAAGTGCACATACCACTACCGGGTAATCAAAAGGAGACGCCGTAGATCAAATCAAATACACCGCTACGGCCGGTGCCACATCATCGGTGTCACAATAACGCGCCCATGGGACCTCCATGGATAGGTTACTCTTATATGCACATCTTAAGAAACCGTTTTGACCAACTTATATAATTAAATATATCGAATATGTTTCCAAATGACAAAATAGTTTTCGGACAACTAAATAACTTAAAATTATATATATTTTGAGACATTCAAAAATAGACTTAAACTCACATCTCCGTCCACCCAATTCTTACAAAATTTCACGAGAGTCATCATGCCATACAATATGCGACTGTATTAATATTTCACGGCCAATGAATATGAATCATAATATGCGACTGTATTAATCTTTCGGGGCCAATTAATATGATTCATAATATGCGACTGTATTAATTTTCGTGGCCAATGAATATGATTTATAATATGCGACTGTATTAATCTTTCGGGGCCAATTAATATGATTCATAATATGCGACTGTATTAATTTTCGGGGCCAATTAATATGATTCATAATATGCGACTGTATTATCTTTCTGCCATCGAATATTCAAGGGACATATTAGTGTACAAATCATCGCATCAAATGTAACACACCAAACCCACCTTTTTCGGGACAACTTTCGAATCGGGTTTCAAGAGATGGTTTTGACACAACTCTAGATAACAAAATATTATGATTCCCCAATTAATAATCATAAAGGCAACCTCGTTAGTACATCAAAAGTCAGGGATATCACAATATTTATACAAGGATAACTAACAAATAATTTTTCAAATAACACGTCATTGTCATAAAAATTACACATTTAATCAAAGAAAGTTTTGAGAGCAAGAATTGTACCGAAGAGATCCTAATAAGATCTAGAATATCCGTACCTTATCTTAGATCACGAAAAGCACAAGAACCAAGAATCACCGAAAGCCAAAACTTCCCGCTTTGCTTATTCTTTGTTTCGTTCAAACGGAAATTAAGAAACATATGGTTTTGTTTCTTCGACCAAGACAATTCACAATCAAAAATATGTTTATTATTATTTTATTAATAATCCATGTGAACTAGATTTTGTTTTACAGCATTCTCGAAGGTGAAATGAAATTGTTTTGTATTTTGGGTTTTGAGTCTTGCGGCTCTGTAACATATGTCAATATATACCTTTAGGTTTCTAGGGTAAAATACTTAATTACATAAATCATGAACGAACTTGTGCCAAAAGTTTTGGATTTCTTTTCATTTGACCAAATTAAAAGGCTTGAAAATTAAATAGGCTAAAAGTCTTAAACATATATAAGTGCCCAATCTTCTCGTCGGCCCACGCTAACCATTTACGTGAAAATTCAATCCATGTTTATTTAGTCCAATTAGTAGCATCATCAATATTATCATATAGATTAGTTAATACATTTCATTAGTATATTCCATTTATATATCCTACGTAAAATAATTTCTTACCCGAAATTGAAATAAAATATGATCTATCAAACACGTATACATATAATTATTATTATTTTGGCGGGTATTACAATCTTACCTCCTTAAAAAAAATTCGTCCTCGAATTTAACACATTTTCCCCACGAGAATATGAAGCCTCATAAGTATGTGATTTTTTTTTTCATTCAAACCTCGTTGGCTTAAACTTCAGAAGCTATACTACCTTTAAAAGTATAAGAAATATTAAGAATAGATCCTAGCAACTTGAAAGAAATTTTAATTTTCCCCAAATTCATGTACGTAAAGTGATGATCGTCAATCATCATATCATGTAAAACTTTGTTTCGTTAAGAGAGCATGAAAAATCATTTCAACTATAGGTCGATTCTAACAACTTCGTAATTATACGTAGAAATCACAAAATAACATATGTCGCATGTCAATGCACAAAATGACATATCTAAAATAATTTAATTAAATTAGTATTATTATTAATCCTAGTCAAGTGAATATAGTATACAAGCTTGTTTTATCAATACTGCATGGCATCTATAAGTTTATACATTGCAACTCAATCTTGATCACATGTATGCAATAATCATTATCATTTTTATATCTTAATTCACAAGTCGAAATTTTCACATAAAGATAACATAAACAGATAAATCTTAACTAACAATACTATATAGCAATTTTAGTGCATGTGTACTCCAAGTGTTTAACATGGGGATTGATTATTAATCGACGGTTAGATACATAAGCAATTTCGCATTCAAAAATCCTTGGTAAGCTTATATATATGTAACTTATAGAGTAAACTATATATCAATGATAAGTGCTACATAAAAGTTACGAGTATATTCAAATAAAAAGTTAGTTTGGTTTCAAGTAAGGTCTATGTTACCAAGATATAGCTTAGTAATCTGTCATGAATGTTAGCTTAGTAATCTGTCCTTAACATATCAGTTTACAAATTGCAGTCACAAGTGTCAATGGAAGTTCCAAACATCATATGTGCTACATAAAAGTTACGAGTATATTCAAATAAAAAGTTAGTTTGGTTTCAAGTAAGGTCTATGTTACCAAGATATAGCTTAGTAATCTGTCATGAATGTTAGCTTAGTAATCTGTCCTTAACATATCAGTTTACAAATTGCAGTCACAAGTGTCAATGGAAGTTCCAAACATCATATATACATTATCAAATAGCCAAATATGATAAATGTTCATTAGATTTGATAATTTCTTCTAGAAACTGGATCAACATCCAACCTTTCAAAACTTAATTACTAGACTTTTAGTCCCAACAATACGTGATGTACGGAGTCAATAAAAGATTAAAATAATAAAAATCAATTATCATTATTACTAACCAACTATAAATTAAAGCATTGTATATTATCCTCATGTGCAATCATTAGAGCAAGTAACAAATATAATCTTTTGTTGTTAACCTTATGGATATATATTTTTATTTTAGCATTCTACCATCAGCATTCTACCATTAGCTTTTCTTCTCTTGCTTAAACTACTATAGATACTTTCAATTTCATTACCAACTTAAAGTTGAAACACATATACCAAATAATTGATCATGTACTTAATTTAGATCTAAAAGAAAATTAAAATTAAATTAAAAGTTATACGGCTTACATCCTTTTTCATCAAGGTAAACTGAGCATATAACCAATAACTTTGCATTCGGTTGGCGGACAAGATAAATCATAAAATATAATAATAAAATAAATATTAAACTTTTTTTATATATATATATAGACATACTTAATCAAAGCATACATCTACAAATCATAGATACCGTGTCTTATTATTATTACTAACTTTCTCGAGAAAAATAAAAATAAAAATGTTTAGTTCTTTAGTTTTTCACATTCTCATTTGGTAATTAGTGTCCATAGATATGGATAGTCAACTATATTAACACCTTCTAAAACAAAGCAACACATGATTTACTAGCTTATGGTTTAAATTTTATTTTCTATTTATCATTATTATTATTATTATTTTATATTATTATTATTATTTTACAATGAAAATTCGTTAGACTTTAACAGTATAATAAGTTACTAATATAAAAATAATATAATACTAAATTAGCTTTAATCAAATTTATTATTTAACAACTTAAGATAAAATCAATTATATTAAACTTATGATAAAACGAATCTTCTTAACTATTAACAAATTACTAATATATATCTTACATATTGACTTATTTATAATGTTTTGATTTTTTTTTTCTTCAGATATGACAATTCCATCTACCATAAACTTTTTCATTCTCGAAACCGCAAGACAAATCCTAACCCAGAGTCTACCCAATCTCACAGGCCATAACTTAGGTTAAAGTTTTCTACAGGAAGGAACCTAAAGCGAGTATAAACGTTAAGGGATCCAAAGATTAACTAATCACTTTTCCCACAACTCACAGGTCATAACTTAGGACTAAGTTTCTACAAGAAAGAACCTATGCTCTGATACCATTCTGTAACGCCCCTAATTTTCAAAACAATACAAAATGATATCAAAGAACTAAAAGGCCAAAAGGGCGTTAATCTTATTCAAAATCAAACTAAAGTCAACCTGATAAACCAAAATAAGTACTTCTAAAGCTTGAAATAAAACTCTAAAGCCGAGGGGTGCTAAGTCCACTTCTATCTACTCTCTTCTCTCGTTCCCAAAGCCCGCTTGATCACCTGCCGTATAAGAAAGAAAAAGGAATACGGCTGAGCAAAAAGCTCAGTGACGGATATGACAAAAGCAGAAATATAATATGAAAAGCAGAGACGTAATTCAAAGACAAACTTATTACCTTAACAAACTTATTTCAAATCAAAGTACACATACATATGGTTTCGCAAATACCTTATACTTAACAAATCAAAATATGTTATAAAGCCAAGTCTCATAAAATAATGCACATAAGAGTCAAACAAAATTTCCTATCAAAGGGTCGAACGCTTCGTATGACACTACGAAAACGCCAACCATCAAACTACAAAATGCCTAGGATCGATCCATACGCCTCCTATCAAAATATAATATCAAAGTGCACATACCACTACCGGGTAATCAAAAGGAGACGCCGTAGATCAAATCAAATACACCGCTACGGCCGGTGCCACGTCATCGGTGTCACAATAACGCGCCCATGGGATCTCCATGGATAGGTTACTCTTATATGCACATCTTAAGAAACCGTTTTGACCAACTTATATAATTAAATATATCGAATATGTTTCCAAATGACAAAATAGTTTTCGGACAACTAAATAACTTAAAATTATATATATTTTGAGACATTCAAAAATAGACTTAAACTCACATCTCCGTCCACCCAATTCTTACAAAATTTCACGAGAGTCATCATGCCATACAATATGCGACTGTATTAATATTTCACGGCCAATGAATATGAATCATAATATGCGACTATATTATCTTTCGGGCCAACAAATATTCGAGGGACATATCATGAATCACAAAATGCGACTGTATTAATCTTTCGGGGCCAATTAATATGATTCATAATATGCGACTGTATTATCTTTCTGCCATCGAATATTCAAGGGACATATTAGTGTACAAATCATCGCATCAAATGTAACACACCAAACCCACCTTTTTCGGGACAACTTTCGAATCGGGTTTCAAGAGATGGTTTTGACACAACTCTAGATAACAAAATATTATGATTCCCCAATTAATAATCATAAAGGCAACCTCGTTAGTACATCAAAAGTCAGGGATATCACAATATTTATACAAGGATAACTAACAAATAATTTTTCAAATAACACGTCATTTTCATAAAAATTACACATTTAATCAAAGAAAGTTTTGAGAGCAAGAATTGTACCGAAGAGATCCTAATAAGATCTAGAATATCCGTACCTTATCTTAGATCACGAAAAGCACAAGAACCAAGAATCACCGAAAGCCAAAACTTCCCGCTTTGCTTATTCTTTGTTTCGTTCAAACGGAAATTAAGAAACATATGGTTTTGTTTCTTCGACCAAGACAATTCACAATCAAAAATATGTTTATTATTATTTTATTAATAATCCATGTGAACTAGATTTTGTTTTACAGCATTCTCGAAGGTGAAATGAAATTGTTTTGTATTTTGGGTTTTGAGTCTTGCGGCTCTGTAACATATGTCAATATATACCTTTAGGTTTCTAGGGTAAAATACTTAATTACATAAATCATGAACGAACTTGTGCCAAAAGTTTTGGATTTCTTTTCATTTGACCAAATTAAAAGGCTTGAAAATTAAATAGGCTAAAAGTCTTAAACATATATAAGTGCCCAATCTTCTCGTCGGCCCACGCTAACCATTTACAGTGAAAATTCAATCCATGTTTATTTAGTCCAATTAGTAGCATCATCAATATTATCATATAGATTAGTTAATACATTTCATTAGTATATTCCATTTATATATCCTACGTAAAATAATTTCTTACCCGAAATTGAAATAAAATATGATCTATCAAACACGTATACATATAATTATTATTATTTTTGTGTATCGATTGTTCTGCTACACATCGTAGTCTCGGTGTTCATATCAGCTTTGTTAGGTATATATATATATATATGTATTTACATTATATTGAATTTTTTTGTTTGTAAACGAACTTTACTGTAGTTGGAACTTAAGTTTGGTAGGAACTTTAATGTAGTTGTAAGTTATGGCATTTCACATTTGAGTAGAGATATATCGATGAAGTTAGGAAATCATGACGATGATGAATTGATCTAGGGTTTTAAGTAGTTGTTTTCGTAATATGCGGTATTCGATAGTGGAAGGATTTCGGATGGGAAAGGTTGTTGCTTTTAAGTGATGGGATGGATTACAATTTAAGATGGATAAATGTGTTGGTATGATAAGGGGCAATTCAACTTGTCTATAACTGAGTATATAAATGTGAATCTAGAAACTTATTGGAATCGAGGGATCATGTATTGCTCCATGTTAGTTAAATTGCTCTTTCTAGTTATAAGTCCTCAAACTTCGCATCAGAATTTTCGACTAGACCATGGAATCTTAAGTTTAAACCTTGCTGAAGTGTTTTTCTTCAATTCTAAAAGTTCCATCTGTGTTTCAAAGACACAATTTCAACACAATAATTGACTGTTGCATTCAGATATCGATTGTTGCATGATATACTGGGACATGTAAAAACCCCAAAAGTTTTTCAGCTCAAATTGAATCTGGTAGAATGTTTTTTATGCATGATGCGTCTACATCATGGTATGAATGATGCCAATGTGGAGGTGCTACCTTGATGCCGCTTTGTTTACATGTTAATAATTGCAGCCGAGTTAATTTTAGCTGGTGTATGTTGCATTAATGCTAGATTAGTTGTATTTGCACCTCTTACATTAGAAAAGATTTCTACTAGACGTTCATTATTCCATTAACCAACTGAATGCAGTTTAGTCTGTGTCCATTTCAAACACTTGTAATCAAATGAAGTACGGGGTTATGTTGATCATTTTACTTTAGAAATCCTCTCTAAACAGGGGCCTCCCACAAAACAGGTCAGTTCTGAGGCTGGGTTCCATAATCAAGCCAAACTTTGTGGGTACTTTGTGAGGCTTTTCCAAACACAAGTCAATTTTGCTTGCAATTGCAATATCAGTTTTAACAAGTTCTAAGCTTCATAAGCAATAAGGTGGCCGGGAATTAATATAGTTATGTTTTCATTGTAAGGTTTTTTTCCTTCCTTTTTACCCATTATGCTCTCGACTTTTTAGGTCAACCAATCTGGATTCATGGACACCGGAGCAGTTAAAGATGATGAGCTTTGGGGGCAACAATCGTGCTCAGGTCTTCTTCAAGCAACATGGGTGGACTGATGGAGGGAAAATTGAAGCCAAATACACCTCAAGAGCTGCTGAGTTATATAAACAGATACTTTCAAAAGAAGTTGCCAAAAGTTCTGCGGAAGATGTTATAAACAATGCATCATCATCTGTTCCTGCCAGAGTTGATAATGAACCTTCTGACTTCAATGTAGTTGATATACCAAATGAGATCTCTTCTGCAATACCTGACACCAATGACTCCGCTACTGTGAAAGCCCCATCAATTCGTACAGCTACTCTCAAAAAGCCTATTGGTTCAAAAAAGCCTGGAAAGATTTGGGGGCTTGGAGCGAGAAAGCTTAGCACCAAAGTATCATATTAAACTGAACTCTTAATCTTTTGTAAACTTACTTTCGATATGCAGTTTCAGTGAAAGTCTATATGATCAGCCACCTGAGGAACCAGTTGTACAAGTGTCCACCTCAGCAAGTAGCATGCCGGCATCGGCTGCGACACCTTACATCTCTCCGTTTGAGTATGTAGATAGTTCCCAAACTGAGGAGACTACTTCTGGAGGGGTGAATACACTTGGTCATGTTGCGCCTCCTAAGTCATATAGTTTCTTTGTAGATTATGGAATGGACAGTGGTTTCTCGAAAAGGACTACTTCGTCAAAAGTCCAGGTAAACGAAAATTCATTAATATTTTGCATCAAATGGTTATAGGATGATCTGTAATGACTCTGACACTCTATAAGAGATGCTGTATTGCTGTACTACTACTGGATTTTAGAATGATTATAATGATTGCACATTTTGGGTCTGATGCCCATTATTCTATTTGGTAGTTGCACATGCTATCCAGTTTGACGGTGACCAAACTAATTTTCTTGATGAACACGGTTATATGTTCTTGACTTATTGCCACAGTTATCCATTATTCACATGTGAAGGGATCTCAATTGCAGTACAAGTGAATCTGGGTTCTAGATTATTCCTATATGTATGGAAAATATCCTTTGCTTTGTCTGATTTTCACTTTTTTGTCCTACATTGATGTCTTTGTATGTTGCTTTGCAACGTGATTTGTATATTTGTTCAGATTGTTGATCTGTTACTAACTGGAATGAAAGCTAGTACTAAGCATTAGCAAGTTTATTTACTCTGATGACATTTTATTGATCAGTTATGTACTGGCAACCTAACTTCTACTATCATTATTTTGCACTCTGCCGTAGTTCCTTGTTTAGTTTCTGTGCGATTTGTACCAAAACTGGACCAATGTCGATTGTCTGAATTTTTTCCTTCTTAACATTCCCATCTCTACATTTCACTTATGATTGGCTTTGTGCATTTCTTTAGTTTCCTTCCTGGATGTAGCCTTCCCCCTTAGTTTGCTTACGAGGCCATTGCTTGTTCAGGTACAGGAAACTGATGAAGCAAGGAAGAAGTTCTCTAATGCTAAATCTATTTCCTCTGCACAATTCTTTGGGGACCAGAACAAAGCTGATCTTGATGGTCGAGTCTCCTTGGTAAAGTTTTTAGTACGTATTGTTTCTTACTCGGTACTTTGGTATACTTCAAATCTCACATGACCCATCTTCTTTTCTCCTTTTTAAATTCAATGTCACTAGCTTCTTTCTGGTTATTTGTAGATATATGAACCATTTTTAAACTTGTCATATGGACTTATACGGGTCACAGATCATATGCGTTTATTCCCATCTGCTACTTAAAAACACAATTCCTTTTTTTTTCTCTCTCTATAGAGATGTCAATATGGCTGGGTCAGGGGGGGTTGCAAAGCATTGTATGTTGCTTTGCAACGTGATTTGTATATTTTCATGATTCTGTTTGTTAAATGTGGGATGCACACTTTCTTCTTGAATTTAATATAATAGTAAGACTTATAAAGTAAAGTACTGGAAATTGCTCAAACCGTTTTATAACTAACTGGTCCTTATTGCAACTTGCTGGGAAAATTGGACCACTTTGGGGCATATACCTGGGTACCAGGCCCTGGCGATGAATCTCATAAATGAGATTGATTCAAATTTCTATTTTTTTTTATCTAGTCTCAGGCTCAACAGGATATGTCATTGCCAAAGAACATGGTAGGAGAAACAGGGGAGAAGCTGTGCTCAATAGCCTCCGCTTTAATGAGCGATTTCCACAAGAAACTCCTGGATTTTGTATGAGAAAGGTGTTAATTACAGAAGTACCTTGTTTGTAAAGGGTTGAAAATATATTTTATATGGCCTTCTATCGTATCATTGTAGTCGGAGATTCTTTTAATGTTGTGGTGGTTGTGCGTCTATTATTTTCTATTATTTCTTTTGTTTTTTCATCTAACGACCCAAAAAAAGTAATACCAAGTGCCATTTCTATGAGTTTTGGGTCTTGAAATATCTCGATTTATACTCCCTATGTTGAAAGTTTACACTATTTGAGACATGTGATTTTACCTTTTTGCCCTTGCTTCACTCTTTCTCTTAGGCGTGTTTGGTATTTGTTATTACAAAAGAAAATCTGCTTTTTCAAAATATATTATGCGTTTTTAAAACTGCGTTTTGAAAATGCATGTAGGTACTTACTTCTCTAAAACTGCGTTTTCATAGCCAATAATTACTTTTTCATACAAACACTTTTTAAGATTATTTACGTTTTACAAACATAATAATCAGATAATCACTTTATAACGCAATCCCAAACACCTCTTAGTCTCTAATCTCCGTCTCTTTCTCCAACAATCTGAATCTCCCATTAATAATAAATATTACCCATTATTCATAATAATAAATATTACCCAATATCTCTCGTCTCCTAATAAATATTTCTTGGGATAAACACGCCTCCTGCTCACTCTTCAAAATTGAAATGACTTCCATTCCCTATGCTTTCAAATTCAAATCTATCCTCAGATCTTCAAGATTTCAATTTGAAGGATTTGTGGATTCCCTTATTTTTATGCTAGACAACTAAGGTTACGATTTTTTGCTTTTTTTTCCTTATATGTTAGTTATGGATTTTGTAATAGTTTTTTTTTTCTTTTTTTAGTTTTACTAATCATATCTTGAATAGATGATGATGATGATGGAAAGAATAACATACTAGCTCTGAAGGTATATTCCAAATCTTTTGTTTATATTTTTGATTCTGGTCTATTATTGAGTTACCTACTTACCGGTATGTTACCTTATTACTCCCCAAGACTATTAAATAAGAAAAGGGGATTTAAAATCTGTGTTATTTGTTCGATTTCAGTTTGACTTGGTGATTAAGAAGATGTTTCAAGACATGATCTTTAAGAGCAAAAAGCACGTATAAATCGTTTTGCATAAAGTTTTAAACTTTTTTTATAAATGTTTTCAAATCGTTTTGCATAAAGTTTTAATCTTTTTTATAAATGTTTTCAAATCGTTTTGCATAAATTTGCAATACCAATCCCACTTTTTCAACTTCATAGCTTTTCTGTTCTAACTAATATTTTTTATTTAATGATTACATTCAAACATGTTACAGATGATCCATAAAATACAGAACATTTACTTGCTCTTGATGGAGCCAAGGACATGTTATTTTTGTTTGAAGCTAACTTGAGTGAAGGGATCTTTCAACTCTGCAGTTAATGGATGTGTATGCATCTTTCATATAACATCCCCTGCTCTAAGTTCATCTAAAGATCCACATATCCTTTTAATCAAACTTCTTTTAATGGTCGTGTATGCGTCATATTACAGATTTGTGCTGCCACCAAATCTTACATCGAGGAACTTTGACGGATTGAATCTTGGAAAGCTAGATAAGGTAGATTTCCTGCAAATCTTGAATTTTTGCAGGTTTGTCTCTTATGTTTCTGCAAATATCTAAATATCCTCTTATATAACCAGTGAAAATAGGAACACCTACTGCATTTTTGTTTTGAAACCGGGGAGAAAGTACGAAGACTTCTACATAATGTATAAGTACAAAGACTTCTACATAATGTATCATCTTTTGTTGAAACAGTGTTATCATATTGGTATTACTCTGGAGTCTGGACTCATCTACTTTATGGTAGGGTACCGTTTTATTTTGGCACTATTTTCAAATTTATTCCTCATCATTTTGTGGTTTTAGTGTTAATAGTTTGCTGATGCATCAGCATGGTTTGATAAGCTTCTGCATTTTATATTTCAAATGAATCTTTTGTTTTTGCTAATATGTAAATATAGTAGTTTTTTTTAACATGTTAAAATAACATTTATTTATGCACTTTTTGGCCATACTTTATTGATTGCCCACTTATACAGTTTTCGGTAATCACGACATTAGACGCCCTATCAATAGTATCCGCCGCAACGCGTGGGTACCATGCTCTAGTATATGAAAGGATTAAGTTGTTAACAGTTTACAAAGCATCAATATTATTCACTAGACTACCAAGGCAATAGTCATCATCAGAATGTATAGCAGATAAATACGTTACCTAACCACCGGATGAATGTTGCGTTTAGACGTCAATATTGTGTTTATACTATAATTGAAAATTGAGTAAGTTATATACTAGTTGTCTACGACGATGCTGGCGATGACGGAGGGACGATGGTGTATTATAGAAAGAGATGTATTTTAATTATTTTAGAATCTAAATAACTTAAAAAGGAAGGATGGAATGACGCGAAGTGTTTTATAAAACTAGATGGGTGCCCGCGTTGCAGCGGTACCATTTAAAAAGTGATGGTTAAGTGTGGTGGTGATGGATATGGAAGGCGATGGTCTGGGTGTCGACGATGATGGACACTGTCACACTGGAAAGTGATAGTATGAAAAAAAGGGAGACAAAAATGAGTGGTTGAAATTTTTGGAGAGAGAGAAAAAATGAGTGGTTGAAATTTTTGGAGAGAGAGAAAAAATGAGTGGTTGAAATTTTTGGAGAAGAGAAAAAATGAGTGGTTGAAATTTTTGGAGAGAGAGAAAAAATGAGTGGTTGAAATTTTTGGAGAGAGAGAAAAAATGAGTGGTTGAAATTTTTGGAGAGAGAGAAAAAATGAGTGGTTGAAATTTTTGGAGAGAGAGAAAAAATGAGTGGTTGAAATTTTTGGAGAGAGAGAAAAAATGAGTGGTTGAAATTTTTGGAGAGAGAGAAAAAATGAGTGGTTGAGATTTTTGGTGAAAGAGAAAAATGAGTGGTTGAAATTTTTGGAGAGAGAGAAAAAAATGAGTGGTTGAGATTTCTTCTAAAGGTATTATGAATAAGTGACAAGAGTATTTTGAGGTTTTTAACTACTTAAATTTGAAAAAATGACGGGAGTAAATGCTTTATAATGTAGTAAAGATAACACTTGATCTGAAGTCAAAGAATGGTGATCAAGGAAAATATCAAGCTTATATGTAACACCCTGCTTTATAAAAATGTGGATTTCAAAAAAAAATTCAACTTTAAACATAACATTGTTAACAAAATGCGAAAGCGACGTTTAAAAATCCCATTTTATTCCTAACGGAATCAATAAAACATAATTAATGTCTCAAAAGGCGTTACCAACCAGTATCATCACAATAATCAAAATGAAACCCATAATCAAAACCAACAAATTAACGGCCAAACGGCTAATTAAATATGTCTACTCAAATGAATGCAACTAGAGGTAACTAAAGCCAACATCCATAACCTCCAGTAAAAGCTACCCATCTCACAAGCATGCTATCGAGATACTGATCAACGCCTAACCTGAGGGCACAACACATTTCCACAAAACAAGTGTCAGCTATTAAAGCTGAGTAAGATAACAGGTTAGTTTAATAACAAGGATTGCCAATTAAATCAATTTATAAAACAACTCATGCATACATAAAGGCACAACAACAATATCAACACAATCTGCATAATAGGAATATCAAATCCTATAATGTGTCTAGCAATCCTTCATATCAACACTAGCTACTTAACTGCACAAGCAACACAATCAATGCAAAGGTTATGCCAAATAAAATCTGCACAAATAAGTTGTGTGAGGCGGCTACATGACCAAATAGGAAACCTCACACCCGACTCAATGGGTAGACCTTACGGGGTCCATCATTATCGTTATGGATAGACATAACCAAATCCATGAGTAACCCGTTACTACACTGGTGTTCAATCACTTCACCCGGAATTACTCTATCAACGCTAATTGGGTCAAACGGGAAAGATGTACAGTGCCCCCGAATGATCAACGCAGCACAACTAGCCTAAATAGGCTAACTGTGTGAAAGGACTAGACTCGTTAAACCAAAAACGTAAACCTTTTTTTTTTTTTACAGTAGATACCCACTGCGCCGCAGTGGGGTTGAGACCCTCTCACTGCGCCGCAGTGGGATCTCACTGATCTCAGGCCTGCACAAAATTCAGCAAACTCCAAAAACTTTTGACACATAGAACAAACTTCAAATCTTGCATAATCATGATCAACATTTCAAAACACATTCCGATGATTCTAACTGATATATAGACACATTTTAAAAGAGCAAGTGTTAGCTAACGAATTTGCTAAGTAAGATAACACATCAATATAAAACATAATTAATGTCTCAAAAGGCGTTACCAACCAGTATCATCACAATAATCAAAATGAAACCCATAATCAAAACCAACAAATTAACGGCCAAACGGCTAATTAAATATGTCTACTCAAATGAATGCAACTAGAGGTAACTAAAGCCAACATCCATAACCTCCAGTAAAAGCTACCCATCTCACAAGCATGCTATCGAGATACTGATCAACGCCTAACCTGAGGGCACAACACATTTCCACAAAACAAGTGTCAGCTATTAAAGCTGAGTAAGATAACAGGTTAGTTTAATAACAAGGATTGCCAATTAAATCAATTTATAAAACAACTCATGCATACATAAAGGCACAACAACAATATCAACACAATCTGCATAATAGGAATATCAAATCCTATAATGTGTCTAGCAATCCTTCATATCAACACTAGCTACTTAACTGCACAAGCAACACAATCAACGCAAAGGTTATGCCAAATAAAATCTGCACAAATAAGTTGTGTGAGGCGGCCACATGACCAAATAGGAAACCTCACACCCGACTCAATGGGTAGACCTTACGGGGTCCATCATTATCGTTATGGATAGACATAACCAAATCCATGAGTAACCCGTTACTACACTGGTGTTCAATCACTTCACCCGGAATTACTCTATCAACGCTAATTGGGTCAAACGGGAAAGATGTACAGTGCCCCCGAATGATCAACGCAGCACAACTAGCCTAAATAGGCTAACTGTGTGAAAGGACTAGACTCGTTAAACCAAAAACGTAAACCTTTTTTTTTTTTTACAGTGGGGTTGAGACCCTCTCACTGCGCCGCAGTGGGATCTCACTGATCTCAGGCCTGCACAAAATTCAGCAAACTCCAAAAACTTTTGACACATAGAACAAACTTCAAATCTTGCATAATCATGATCAACATTTCAAAACACATTCCGATGATTCTAACTGATATATAGACACATTTTAACCCATGATTACAACATCGACTTGTTTAAAATCTCATACACACCATTAATGGGTCATTTACCCAATTTGACACCATTTTCATCCAAATGCAACTATGCAACTTTCCAAAAGCTTTACACTTGATCTGTAACACCCGTCGTTTAAAAACAAGGATTTCCAAAAACTTTCGCCACATAGAACAAACTTCAAATCTTGCATAATCATGATCAACATTTCAAAACACATTTCCACAAAACAAGTGTCAGCTATTAAAGCTGAGTAAGATAACAGGTTAGTTTAATAACAAGGATTGCCAATTAAATCAATTTATAAAACAACTCATGCATACATAAAGGCACAACAACAATATCAACACAATCTGCATAATAGGAATATCAAATCCTATAATGTGTCTAGCAATCCTTCATATCAACACTAGCTACTTAACTGCACAAGCAACACAATCAATGCAAAGGTTATGCCAAATAAAATCTGCACAAATAAGTTGTGTGAGGCGGCCACATGACCAAATAGGAAACCTCACACCCGACTAGATGGACAAACCTTACGGCTGTACATCAATGTCGTTAAGGAATGGCAAGCCAATCCCGGAGTAGTCCGTATGTTCAAAGACATTGGTGGTTAATCACGCCACCCGGAGATACTCAAACCACGTAATTATGTTGCAAGGAGCCACCCAAGCAACCACATATACGCACTTAGCCGGGCAAGGGCAAGTACGGGTTAAGCTTAACACTTTCACATCATTTACGAGCTCGATTTACATCTCATATAGTTTAGGTATTTACATTACCTAAACATTCATCATATAATTTCATCTTAACGTTTGGGCCCTTAAACGTGCACGTGTCAGCAACATTAGTAAGTAAGATAACACATCAATCATATCATCTCACATACATATCATAGCATCAACATCATCATATTAGGATGGGTCATCCTAAATGTACCTAGTCATCTTTACATATCCTTTCACATATCATCTTTGCAAATGTGACATAAGTCACGCATATCATATAACATATACATCTCATTAAGTGTGACATAAATCACACCCGACTAGATGGACAAACCTTACGGCTGTACATCAATGTCGTTAAGGAATGGCAAGCCAATCCCGGAGTAGTCCGTATGTTCAAAGACATTGGTGGTTAATCACGCCACCCGGAGATACTCAAACCACGTAATTATGTTGCAAGGAGCCACCCAAGCAACCACATATACGCACTTAGCCGGGCAAGGGCAAGTACGGGTTAAGCTTAACACTTTCACATCATTTACGAGCTCGATTTACATCTCATATAGTTTAGGTATTTACATTACCTAAACATTCATCATATAATTTCATCTTAACGTTTGGGCCCTTAAACGTGCACGTGTCATGGCAACTTACAAAGTCTAGTGAACTAGATGAACAAGCCATGTAATCATCACATTTCACATCTACACATGCACATATAAATATCATCTATTATCCCATATCATATTATTACATATCATATCATAATATCTCATAGTCATACATTGTTACATTACCTACATCATCATAATTCATTACATATCGTATATCATTACATAGCACATCATTACATCTCATATCATTTATTATAACATATCATTTTCCATAACATCTCAAAGCATATCATAACAATACTTATCATTTCATATCATTGGGACTGCATTTCAGGCCTCAAAGGTCATTTACATAGTTCATATCACCTCCCTTGTATCCCGTTTACCCATAAACGATCAAGATATCAAATGAAAAGTTATTATATGAAAACCATCTTTTGTTGAACCCTCAGCGTGTCAAAGTAGTGTATCTTACCTTGCAAGATGTACAACAATTCACCAACGATATTACCGAACAAGTTACAAGATCCCAACAACAAGTATAGACAATATCTGCTAAGTTCAACACCAACTTTCCATGTTACCCAAAAATCATAATTACAATTATGCAAACTTTAAACACAAGAATACTCAAGTGTTTGATTATTGCAAAAACTAAATTTCACAAACTTTAAACACAAGAATACACAAGTATTTGATTATTGCACAAAATAATGATCAATGGCATGAAATGTTACCCATAATCATAATTACAATTTCACAAACGTTAAACACAAGAATACTCAAGTGTTTGATTATTGCAAAAACTAAATTTCACAAACGTTAAACACAAGAATACACAAGTATTTGATTATTGCAAAACTAATATGATTAAGTGGTTGAACACAAATACTTATCTTTTCTTGTTTAAGAGAACTGAATTATGATGAAGATTATGTGTGTGTGTGTTTTTCTTTTGATCCCAAAATCAAAGAAATGAATGAAAGATCAATTTAGTATATATAGGCAACAATAAGGTCGAACTTGACTATTCAAGGTCGAACTCGACCTATGAAATCATCATCAGATTGAACTTAACTTTTAGTTAGAAAATAGACTCTTTTATGAAAACGTGGCGATTTGAATCGTCAAAAACGGAGTTACGGTTCAAAAGTTATGGCCAAAACAAGTTAGCAGCGTTTTTCTGCGGTCGACTTGTTTAATTAGTTACATATACACGTTTTCCTTGAAATGACAAAATCTAAGCAAAACTAAATGATACTCACTTGATTTACTTAGATATTAAATTATCATTTTAACTTTATTTGTCATTTCCATAAGGCAATTAATATTCCTTTCAATCCTTGAATTCCCGTACTAACTCTTAATCACTAATGTAATAGAAATCATTTTGGAATATGCCTTGGCATATGCTTTGGAATATGCCTTAGCATATTCTTTGGAATATGCTTTTTACCTTTACCATTTACAATTTACTTTTTACCTTTACTATTTACCGTTACTACCCATGATTAAGGTTACTATTCACATATACGGTTACTATTCACAAATACGGTTACTATTCATGTATACGGTACTATTCACAAATACGGTTACTATTCATATATACGGTTACTATTCACATATATTAACGAAAATCATTTACATTAAATTTGCAAGTCAAATCTAGTCAAATTTCACAAATGTTACACATTAAGTACACATATGCATATAAATCTTCTAAAGATTTGACGGAAGCAAAATGTTGACTTAACAACTCAAGTCAGCCGTTAAACGAAAAGTTTAGGATGTTACATGATCACATACAGAATTTTGACAAAGTATGACTTTCAAAAACCAAAGTGTACCAAAAGCCATGAGAGGAGGGATTTCTAAGTCTCTAAACCAAAAGATCGTCATTCATCCATGAATGACCTAAATACCTTCAAGTCTTGCAGCAAACTTTACTTCTAACACTTCAAGCTTATCAACAACTAGTTCCTTCTTCCGGAACTACCTATAAAAAGGTGAACAACTAAAATATAAGCAAAGGCTTAGTGAATATACTTGCATACATTTACGAATACGAAGGAGGGCAAAGCACAAGGACTTTCACATGTAACCTATGACACCGTCATGCCACATTTACATGCTCACCTTGCACACTAAACGCTATACATGGATCCATATACGCTAACAACATAATCAGTGTCTATCGGGATTCTTAGGTCCCGGAGGTTCTTAGGCCTCATACACAAGGGGTTCATAGGCCCCGCTAATCACATATCGGGATTCTTAGGTCCCGGAGGTTCTTAGGCCTCAAAACACTATGCCCCACATGGGCCTACGCCAAATCAATTACCACACATGGATAAACAAGCTTCAACATAATGTGGTCAATTGACCCAACATATACATAAAGGTATGCAAATATACTCACCTCCTCCGCAACATGAACAATAACGCTAAAACGATAATGCACAAACAAGCTTCAACCTATGATCATAACATACAATGTATAAGCTTATATTCACAACTTGACTAGCTCAACCTAGTCATACTCAATCACTAGCCTTTTCTAAACCCAAACCCAACCCATTTGTCATTGAGTCTCTTTTACTTTCAACCATAACACTAGGTAGCTCAATCTACCATCATCATTTTTATTTCAAAAACTAGTAAGATTCAACTTTTCTCATAAATCAAAATTATCACAAGAGCTTATCAATTTCTTAGCCAAACTCAACACATAACTCAATGACAACTAGGTTATCTAAGGAATTGGGGAAAATTATCATGATTCAATATCTATCAAGAAAACCCCCAAATTTGGTTCACTCCATGAACCCTAATTTCAAAAGAAAGATGAAAACTAAATTAGGGAAAATCAATACCTCAACAAACAATAATTTAATTCAAGACTTAGGTTGGAAATTCTTTTTCCCCTCTCTTTTCTTGAAAATTCGGCCACCACCACCACCTCCACCTCCACACAAACCCTAGCTTTAATTTCTTGAATGAAGATTATTTGGTGGTGATATTATTATTAGAGTTTCTATCCTTTACTTGGAGGAATTGATCCTTGATTTTGAAAGAGCAAGAAGAAATTGCATGAGGAAAGGTGAAGTAGAGGAGAATGGGACTAGTGGAAGAATGAATCACAAAACATGGATGGCTGGCACATCCTTGGCTTGCCACGCCCTCTATAAAAATTGTGGGTATTTTTACCCGCTATCCGCTAAAGTTCCAACTAAATTAATCCCATAACCAAAAATAAAATATTAGGAAATTAATTTAATGTCAAAACTATAAAAAGGGGTTAATTTCTTTTACCTTAAAATCTTTAGGGTGTTACACTGTGGGTTAAGCTTAACTCTTTCAACGTTATGCTCGAGACTTATCAACACTAGTGGATTTCATCCACCCAACTCATCAACACAATTAGGTTGCAACCAATTCTACTCAACTACATTTATTCAACACTAAAAGATTTTACCCATTACTACTCATCAACACTAGGGCCCTTATCCTGCACGTGACATGGCAACTTAAATCATGTCTAGTGTTCTATGTCAACAATTTCACACAAAACATTCGCAACTCAAACAATAAGCTACATAAGTAAATCATGCAATAAACATCTCATTACTACATAAACACGCATGAACAACACCCTAGTCAACCTCCCTCATATATCCCACACCCAACATATGCATGAGATACTTTAAGCAACATAAAATGGGGGTTTAATTATCAAATTAAGTTTTGTTGTGTCCCTCATGTGTCAAAAGTAAGTTATCTTACCTTTGCGCTTCACAAACCACAAATAATAATAGTTTACCAAGCTTGTTATATATTCCCGACAACCTATAAATGATCGATGATTAAAATTAAGTTAATAAAAGAACAAACATTACAATTGCTAAATCTTAAATAACTAATTACAAACCCAGTAGTCTATTCGACCAACAAATGTGCTGCCATCATTTACATTGTTGGTCACATTTATAAAACCTCAATTATAATAACATTTGCTATATAATTTAGCAAGTACCATCCCAATTAAATAATATATTTTTTTTCTGTTGATGGTAACTAGTGCTACACAATGACCAACATATCTATTTACTTGGGTGAAGACTACTAACTTTAAATGAACATAACAGACTCATAACAATTATATATATTTTTCTTATCATTTAAGGCCAATACCCATGACACCACCAATAGAAAACCATAAACCATAGTAGAAAAAACTACACATCCTTTTACCTTGACAGCCCACTCAAGAACCAAAAACACCCCTTTTTTCTTTATAAAATTCGGCTACCAAAAGAGCCACAAAAGACAACAATTTGACTTATTAATTCTTATTATTTTCTGCCACATTAAAGACTACAACCATTCAATATATTTAATTCTTGACAATCTCAACAAAAGGGGAACTATTTTTCACAATAAAATATTATTACTACTCTATGGATATATATATATATACCTAAGGTTACGAAAAGATAGAATGCAACAAAAGACAAAACTGAACCTTACCCCCTTTTCTTTATTTGAGATACTACTGCTTTGGAATACACCTGTATATGATTTAGACGGCTGGCAATTTTTATTTAGACACAAATCACAATATGGTGATTCTCTTTTTTTTTTTTTTTCCCTTTTGCTGCGCACGACCCCAAGAAACAACACGGACAAAACTCTTTTTTTATATTTTTTTTTTCGTTTACCCTGGCAATCTTGCTGCGCATAACATCAATTCATAAAAGGCCTTTCAATCTTTCTTTACTTCTTTAATTCTTTTGGGCCGGACCTGAACATCCCACAGATATTATATTACTCCCTACACATAAGAATTTTAGATACTTTCAACTAAGCCCACTGAACTTTATAAACACTCGATTTTAGGCCCGTGTCTAATACACGGGCTTACAACTTTATCAATATTAGATATTAGTTTATTATGATTTAAAATTTAGTTTATAATTTTTAGTAATAAAAAATTGACCTATATTATAAAACTTTGAGTTTTATAGTGAAATATTTTAAAAATATATTCATCGAAGTTCTTTACTGTGACATACATAACGATATTTGAATATTACAAAATCATAATATGTCCATCAAAGTTGTAGATTGTGACATACTTAGCGATATTTGAATATTAAAAAATCATAATAGGTCATTATCATTTTATTTGATTTATTGTTACACAAGGTGATATTACATTCTTATTTTACACTTTTAAAAGTAATATCTTATTTTTAGATGAAACATATTCCAAATATTTCAATTAGAATAAACGGAAAAAAAAAGGTAAATGCCTAGGAACCCTTTAGTCCTATCGAGGAATTATTCTCCACAAGCTAGCGACCATGCAACGCTGCCTATAAAGATTATATTTTTACATGCTTTATTTTTCGTATATGTGTCATGACAATTACTAAAAAAAACTTCAAAAAAAAGGATAATAGTACAATTACTTTTAAAATCTTAATATATTTACATTAAATTTATTTATCTTTTAGTAATTAAATTTATATTTATATGATAGAACGTATAATTAAGATATATAATAGCTATTATTCTATTGATTATATATTAGTTATTATTCTTTATCTATTATATTGGAATGAATGCTTAAAAAGTATAAATTTGTGATTAAAACAAAAAAGTGTAAATTAAAGTCAAAATTGAAAACAAAAGTCAACTTTGTGATTGGTTAAAAAGTGTAAATTTATGATTGGTCAATAAGTTTTAAATGTCTTTTAGCATATTAAAAGATTTTAATATGTGTAAATTTATGATTGGTCAATAAGTTTTAAATGCCTTTTAGCATATTGAAAGAAATTAGAAATAAAATGTGGAAATTTTTTTAATTAATTAAATGATGAAAATCTAAAACAAAATTCTCAAGTTGATAACTACAAATTGTAATAATTATAAATTAAGTATTTAGTGAGGGTAAAAAGTGTAAATTATTGATGAAAAACAAAAAAGTGTAAATTAGTGAGATTTTTTCTACAAATATTAATATTAATATAATATACTAATATATTTGGATAATGATTATTAGGATTTTTAATTTATAATTAAATTAATAATGACATCATCAATTTCCAATTTGATAAAATCGAGAGCTATAATTGGTTAATAAGCTATTAGGTCAGTTGTCTTTTAGTATATATAAATATTTTTACTTCTCTGTACGACCTCTAATATTAATTCAACGCTAGAGGGTACATATACCGCCTTAACAAGCATTAATGGTAAACATTTATCAACACTTTCGATCACACTAGACGGGAACACCTACCCGACTTTATCCACATAATTGACACACATCATTCTACTTAATTGTTACACATATATCCACACTTAATTGTTACACATATATCCACACTTAGCACAATAAAAAAACGACATATTAATTAACTACATTATTATTCACCTAAAATATAAGGTCACCTAATGATAGGTCAACATTGACTAACGGTCAAAGTTAACGAAACAGAATAAAAGAGTTCGGGGTGTTACAATTACCTCCTCCTTGAAAGGATTCTGTCCCCAGAATCTACTCAGTAACAAATAAATGCGAGTAACGATCTCTTATTGTGCCTCCATTTAATCAACACAAGATCTATTAGCTTTTAATTAGCTGCTTCAATTCGTCTTAAGGTCAAGTATCCCTACCGGCTCTTGTATCATTTTCTTCTTAAAATCAACACTCACATCCTCCAAATAAATTACCATAAACTCATCAGCTAAACACTTTCCTCAAATAATATACAAAAGAAAAAGTGTTCTGAGCACCCATCCAACTCTAAGGAGTATCTAATTGATGTGCTCGCTCATTAATCCTTCTTCAAGATCTTATACGGTTTACCAAAACGAATCATGTCTTACCAATCAACATATATTACATTACCCTCAACAAAAGAAACATGTGTCCCTTTCTTATTTTTAACTAGATGGTTTGATAAGGCCCGCGCTGCGGGGCTTTAACTATCGTGTTTGCATTTAGCATTGATGCATGCGGTTTCGTTATACTATTGATATGTTTGTGTTTGTCGTTGGTGCGATTACACTATGTTATTCAAAAGGTGTTTAAGATTATGTTTTGAAGTGATTATTTGATTATTGCGTTTATAATACACAAATAATCTACAGAAATGTTTGGATGAAAAAGTAATTATTTGGAATGAAAATGCAGTTTTAAAGAAACATGTACATACATGATATTTTGAAAACACAAAATCTGTTTTGAAAAAGCAACGACAAACATTCGCTTATAAATCAAAAACGTTTGGGTATAGGTATTTGTGTGGCTATTTATGTTGGCACATATTGATGTGGTTATGTTATGCTACTTATGTGTTTGCATTTGTCGTCATATAAATCGAAAAAGTTAGAGCGTCAAACAAAAACATGAGTCAAATATAAAATAAAACCCGAAAAAATGTTGACGCTACTTATGTGTTTGCGTTTGTCGTCATATAAATCGGAAAAAGTTAGAGCGTCAAACAAATACATGAGTCAAATATAAAATAAAACCCGAAAAAATGTTGACGCTACTTATGTGTTTGCGTTTGTCGTCATATATGTAACACCCTTCGTTTAAAAATATGGGTTTCCAAAAATTTTCGCCTAACGGCGTTAAAAGAAAGCGGAAGAAACATTAAAAGTCCAAACCAATTAAAATCTGTTTGGTTTACTTTATTCAATGGTGTTACTAATCGCATCATCAAAACAGGTTTAATAGAAACCCATCGGCTGCCCAACATGTAACAACCCTCAATTTCCGCCTAAGACAATTTACCTAGACTTATCTAAGCATTTATCCTTAGAGGCTTCTTGAGAGAATTAGCCTCCTAGACATTAAGACATAGTGATACTTTCTCTCTAGTTCAATGGAATGCCCAAAGATAGCTAGTTATCTTAGAAATGCCAACACATAAGACAATCTTATAGGAATGTAACCATAATCAATCAAGCCAACTTCAAGAATATGTAAAGTAACAACAACTTTATAATTATTCAATCCAACAAACAAGTACCTATGTATCCAAAATATAATCAATAACTCAAATAATGGAAGGTACATTAAGAAATTTTATAAAGTTTAGTACCAATATATATATATATATACACATATAAATATATACATACATACATACATACATACATATATACGTGACATACATACATACATACATACACTTATATCTTGCAAGAGCTAACATTTGCACTTAACACAAGTACATGTTTATATCTATGCATACACATATAATTACAAATCCAATACTTGTATAATTAAAATTTACATAATCTAACCATCACTACATAACTTGATTAAAACACACCCACATTTTGAACTTAGACACCATTTTGGACCAAATACACTTCCACCACAACTCCACCACTTGAACTAGCCAATGAGAATCACCACACCACCCATCTTGACCAATGAGCATCCTCCCAACCCATTATTTCCCCCTCTCTCACGGCCATACACTCCCCCACACACACACTCATTTCATTTTTGGTAAAACTCAACACACACACATCTCAAAACTTCCTCTCAACTTATCTTCACACTTTCTTCTTCATTTTCGGATCTTACAAGGAGAAATGGAGCTCAAATCTAATATAAACTATTGTAATAATAATCTTTCTTGTTAATTTATCATTTAAGGTCAAGTATGGAGTCATTTGGGGGTCTTGGATGTCACGAAAATTCTGCATAAAATCATCTACAAAACCGAGTTCATCAAGGTTGATTTACAAACTCTTTAACTAGTTTATCTTCTCCAATGTTCTTCTATCAAAAGTTCTTTATAAAAACTCATGTTTTTCTTCACTTTCTTCTTGATTTAAACTCAATGAGGGCAAAGTTGATAGATCCTTATCTCACATGTTCATGCATGTTGAAATCAAGAGAAAAGATTCAAGGATTCAACATAAACAAGACTCAAGAGTTAGTAGTTGTAAGATTTGATGCTAAAAGGGTTTAAGGCTTTGATTAAATCAGATTTTTGATGAATATTATGAGATTATATTCTGTGATTTTTCAATAAAAAGGAGTTTTCAAAAAGGATGTAAAAGATTATAGCTTACTTATATGTATAATGGTTAGATCTTAACATGCATGCATTAGATTTGTACTAGTTTAATCTTGTTAGGAGTTTGGATTTGAGATGGATCTTTGGACGATGATTGATGATCTTGAAATTGTTTGAAATCTGTATATTTGATGTTAGGAGGTACAAAATAAAGTGATAATTTTGCTAGTGGTAATTTAGAGGCTAAAACAAGCAACCAACACCATTGGTGGGTTGTGTTAACCAAAACACTTTCTGACAGAATCAGTTTTCTGTCTTGGGACGGATAAACGGAGCATGTGAGGGAAGATTCAAGAAAAACTTTCAAAATAAAAGTTATAGATGAACGAGTTAAGTTTAACCACCAAATGGAATCACCCAAAAATACTTAACAGAACAAAAGATATGATTTTTCTACTAAAACTGGTCAAAACTGCATTTTTGTCTTAATATTTTATCAAATTTAACAATTTTTATCTCCTAATGCATAGGGTTCCAGGAGGCAATACTTGGTGAAAAGTAATTCTAATGTGTCCTAAACTTAAAATTAAATCATGGAATTTTTATTAGGAGCACAACCCAAAGAACTTTATAAAACATTTGGGTATGCAAAACAGTGACTGTTTTGACCACTTCCATTTATAAAAATATTTATTGGTAGTAAACATTAATTAAAAATTAAATCATGGAATTTTTATTAGGAGCACAACCCAAAGAACTTTTATAAAACATTTGGGTATGCAAAACAGTGACTGTTTTGACCACTTCCATTTATAAAAATATTTATTGGTAGTAAACATTAATTAAAAATTAAGCCAAAATTTATACAACAAGTAGACACATATAGGATATTGTATAAAAATCAGGAAAATCCAAATAATTAGATTTAACCCCGAATTAGTGGCTAACATTTCATAAATCTGATGTATAAAAACAGAAAATCTGAAAGGAAACTAACCATTTGTATAATGGGCTAAGAACCCACTAAAGACCATAATGGGCTAACCCGGCCCAAATAATAAACCCATTGGACCATAAATCAGTAGGCCCATTTGGCCCAATAAACCTTATATCCCAATAACCAATATAACCCATTAAGCACATAACCCAATTAAGATTAAGCCCAACAACTAATGTAAGCCCAAAACATTGAAAAGCCCATAACACTTAGGCCCAAAAGATGATAATCCATAACACTTAAACGACAAACCCAAATAATTTTAAGACACATCGAGGAGTATGTGAGTTTGAAAGATAAGTGAAACCAAAGTAATGTCACACCCCCAAAATATTTAATTTGCGGAAAATAAGGGGTGAACAATAATGGAAATCACAAACACATATTATAATAAACGACCTCTATAATGAGACGTTTTGATAAACTTTTATACATAATACTTGTTGAGATATTACAAAAGAATGACTTCAAATATCAACAAGCTAAGACACCTCCAAATGTTTGAGACTCCAATGCATCAAATAGCTCAAGTACCTGAGAATACACGTTTTAAATTTCGTCAACATAAAGTTGGTGAGTTCATAGAGTAAAAATATATCGTACCATGGATCACAAGACTTTTTCTCAGATGATAATGCATGCATTACATATATCATAAAACAGTATGGATTATCAAATCCATTTCACACTATGCTTATACCTTGGAAACCGAGTACCTTAACCATACAATTCATGTATATTACCCCTCTTGTGATGCTAATGCTTAACGCAATCACGATTAAGTTCAAATATTAATTATCCGTTGTTCAGGTTAGCGCTACTAACCCGGATAGGGGTGTCAACCCAATAGTACTATTATTAATATTCGCGTTCCATTTATCGGTCCAAGTTCAATATAGGGGATTTCAAACCAAGCATTGTAACCAATATAAGCATAGAACTTTTTAAACACTTGTGTCCATAAAATAGTAACCATAAAATCAGTTGTATCCATAACAACAGTTGTATCCATAAAACAGTTGTATCCGTAAAACAGTTGTATCCATAAAACAGTTGTATCCATAAAACAGTTGTGTATTCTCAGCCCAAAATAGAGCAAGTAGAGATCCATGAAACTCACCTTAGTTGTAGTGGCAATTATGTAGTGACAATTAAATGCAACAGATAATCCTTGTGATATGTTAACCTAAAGCACATAAAGTATAATTAACACATAATTTATACTAAGGTTTTATTGAGTGATTTATTATCCATCAACTTTTGTAAATACATTTAAAAATGTATTTCTTTTTATTATTAAACAATTTAAATCATTAACATGTTTAAATCAACAGTTTAACGGTTAGGACCAAAACTGTCAGAAAATCTAACGATTAGGACTGAAAGTGTCAGAAAATCTAACGGTCTTTAACGGTAAGATTATAACTTTGTATTTCTTGTTTCAAATTCAACATAGGAAACTTATAAGTGATAAATAACCTGTTTAAACGATGATTCTGGCTGCTACGTATCAAGACCCAGTTGACGTTTTATGTTAATAACACTATGTAAAAATGCTTCCGCGGAGTAACTTGAGACGCGAATAACTTGTAAACGAAACGAGATTCAACGAATCCGTTTTCTTGTCTAGATTCTCTGTACCCCAGTCTATCCATATAACTATAATAACAACTTGGAAGTCTTAACCATTATCCTTAAATCTAACCCGAAAACCTTGCGAGAACTTATAAACTAACAAAATCTTCCAAAAATAAACGATCACCAATTGTAACAAAACTCACCACACAAGTAGAGGAGTCAATAACGAACTCCCAGCAACTTTCAGAATTGAAAACTAACGTGTAACTTTTACGTAACATGAATCTAAAGTTTCCCCAAAACCCGTTCTTTTCTTTCTTTCTTGGCTTTCAGCGGTTCATGATGGTGATGATGATGATGATGATGATGATGATGATGATGATGAGGATGATGATGATGATGATGATGATGATGATGATGATGATGATGATGATGATGATGATGATGATGATGATGATGATGATGATGATGATGATGATGATGATGATGATGATGATGATGATGATGATGATGATGATGATGATGATGATGATGATGATGATGATGATGATGATGATGATGATGATGATGATGATGATGATGATGATGATGATGATGATGATGATGATGATGATGATGATGATGATGATGATGATGATGATGATGATGATGATGATGATGATGATGATGATGATGATGATGATGATGATGATGATGATGATGATGATGATGATGATGATGATGATGATGATGATGATGATGATGATGATGATGATGATGATGATGATGATGATGATGATGATGATGATGATGATGATGATGATGATGATGATGATGATGATGATGATGATGATGATGATGATGATGATGATGATGATGATGATGATGATGATGATGATGATGATGATGATGATGATGATGATGATGATGATGATGATGATGATGATGATGATGATGATGATGATGATGATGATGATGATGATGATGATGATGATGATGATGATGATGATGATGATGATGATGATGATGATGATGATGATGATGATGATGATGATGATGATGATGATGATGATGATGATGATGATGATGATGATGATGATGATGATGATGATGATGATGATGATGATGATGATGATGATGATGATGATGATGATGATGATGATGATGATGATGATGATGATGATGATGATGGTGCCGTGGTGATGATGTTAGCAGGGTGGTGGTTGTTTGATGTTGATCACGTCTATAACTATATATATATATGGGTGTTTTGAATGTAGAAGTCGAGAGCTAGCAGCCGTGAGGGAGATAAATGAAGATGAGAGGTGTGGTATTCCTTCTCTGCATGGGTTCTATATTTATAGTAAAGAAAAAGGGGGGCGGGGGGGGGGGGGGGGGGGGGGGGGGGGGGGCATACAAAAGATGCGAGGCGCAGGTGGTGTCCAGAAAACAAAAACAATCAACATTTCAATTGCAATTTGTATATGCATGTGGGTTGTTATTAAATATTAAATCACATGGGGCTGTCGACATTACTATATTTTATATATAGTAATTACATCATCATTCGCCAGATGTTTAGTCCGTGATTTAGTCTAAATAGTTGTCGTTAAATCGCCGAAATTTAAATGTAATCTTATTAAGGCTTTAGACATAATACCTTAAGATTTGGTATCATTTACTTTATTTTAAATATCTTCATTATTCCAACTATTTTAGTTGTTTATAACGTATTATATTAAATAGACAAATTTCTATTTAATATAAAGCTTAATACTTAATATTTCTTAATACTTTTAGATTAAATCTCAATTAATAAAAGATTTAATATTATTGTTTTATCCGAAAATTGACGATTCACAAGTAACCCAAAAGATAATTAACTGGAATGGACATAAGTAATTACGTTAACCAAACTATAAAGTGATATCACAAATGCTAATTCGTATTAAAAATCGGTTACACATCCAATGATGAATAAGAATAACATAACTTAACATGACATTTCTATATGATAACCTAAGATGCCAAACGAAACCACAAATGAAGGCAAGTTACCGAAATTCTAACAACTTATAACTACATGTATAATGAAAGTGACCTTTTACACCATCAATCTCTGCAACCAAAAAGATGTGAATATTAGCAAAATACACTCGGATCCCATAATTGATGACTACATCATGAAAGTGACATTTCTAAGTGATGGCTTAAGATAGGAACTTACGTATATTAGTCCTCTCGTAGGGATAGTCTTGGCTTTGAAATGTGGTTAAGGACCCCGATGGAATACATGATCAAGGAAGCGATAGGTGGGAAGTACCCATTTTGGATAAGTGAATATAATATGCGGTATATCAAGGTGAGTCATAGCCCCCTTTCAAACTCTTTTATATGTTTTACTTACGGGGTGAAAAGCATGATAAATAAAATTGATTTCTTTTATGAAATGATATTCGAAAGAATGATTATGATATGGGAATTATATTGTATGTTCAACGTGTTATATGTTTTATGATGAGCTTGAGTACTGTCAAACTGATGTCCCCGGTACACTACTATTAACTCAATAAGAGGCCTGTAGTTAGGGGGTTGCGCAACTAGGATTTGTCCCCTCATCCACTATTATAGGTAACGATGGGATGTTTGGTCTGCCATTGTGGCCACCTTCATTACCAGTCCGGCCTCGCGGTGCTCTAACTACTATATATATTTATGGTCGTCTCCATGGCACGACCCTTTGTTATCTTTATGCACGTGATTGACAGCATGTGCTTATCATTATCTTATCATTTGGGACTATATATATTTGATTATTGGGACATAACCGGTCTTAGTAGTGGCTCAAGATAAACTCATCAAATCATGTCATGGTAATCTTACCATTGACCAAGTGTTGTTGATATTATTGATGATTGGTTATTATTGATTGAACATACGGTTGGGGTATATGAAATTATAACGGTACTCATGGTTATATGATAATGGTCCTTGTGGAACTCGGAAATATCGAATTATTGGTGACCGCATGGTTTGGGTGTGATATATGATTTATCGATTGATATATTTTCTCCCACGATGATTTTGACAAATGAGAACTTTATAGTTACCATGGATTCTCACCTATTTTGAAATGACATTATGGTATTTTGAAAAACTTGATAGTTTTGATGTGGGAATTGTGCCGGCCATGTGGTTTGGGTATATTGATATCTAATAATATGTTTTCTAAGTATTGAAATGATTGTGCAGCGAAATTTACTTAAAAACCTATGCACTCACCAACTACGTTTTCGTAGTTGACACTTTTTCTTCATGCTTTTCAGGAATTAGCACAAGCTTTGAGGAATTATATGCATCATGATTATTTGCATTTCACTTTGGAGTCAAAGATCAAACCTTGTGATGGGCAATGGAATCCGCCTTGATCATTGTAGTATATTATTTCATGTATTTGTTATTTGTTTCGTGGACTTAATATCCAAGTGCGGTGGACGCATTGTACTTGGGGATTGGTTCACATGCTTGTGCATTTGTAAATTTTTTTTTCCAAATAAAGCTATGGTGAATGTTATTTATAATCCTTTGTTTTGAATACTCGACTTTCTGTACATCTCATTGTTCCGCCTTAGTTGGGGTGTTACAGAAAAAAAATGGTATCAGAGACTAAGGTTATAGAGAACATTGGGGTTCCTCCGGGAATTTCAAAACTATAGCCACTTTTCAAAACGAAATTTTTATAGTCGAGTCGAGCATAAGGTTAAGCGGATTAGTTTGAGCTTTACATGGTAGGACCCTAATTAAACGTAGGTCATGAACTACGTTTAGTTATGAGAGCACCATGTAAAACTCAAACGACCACTTAGACTTATGTTCAAAAGGATTCCTTTTCAAAAAAAAAAAAAAGAAAAAAAAAGAAGAAGATCTTTAATAAATCTATTTTTATGTGAATACTTGTTGCATTTAGACATTCACCTAAGCACATAGAATGATTCGAGACTTGCTTTATTGAGGATTATGCTAGTTCGATATAAGGATTGATTTTAGATGCCTCGAAGTTACGAAGCCCTTAATAGGATTCCCTCTTTTGCACATTAGAAGTGAAATTCGTCTAAGATTGAATGATATTCGTTGATACATGCTATTCTATGCTATAATATGCGAATTTGGGCATGATTTGATTGCAATGTGAAAGTTTATAATGTGCAATGTGAAAGTTTATAATGTGCAATGTGAAAGTTTATAATGTGCAATGTGAAAGTTTGGAATGTGCAATGTGGAAATTATGTGAGAAATGCATGCGTAAAAGCTTTATGATTTTTGATGTTGAACTTTGAGTAGCATATGCACTTTAAAATAATGTAAATATTATGAGGCATAAAATCGTTTTTGGGGCATGACATGTTTAAACTAAGGAAATGAGATTATTAATTATGATTGATTTAAATGAGAATATGGGCATGATGAATTGATATGAAACTCCATGGATGATATGGATATGGAAGCTTTCACTCATAAGATCGAGCTACTTGAACACTAGCGCGAGAATATTGTGAGGATTATGTAGTCATGCCTTTATATTGAGAAAATTATTGCGCCCTAGGGTTGAGCTATTTGAGGACTAGTGCGTGGATGATTTAATGATTATATAGTTGTGCCTTATTATTGAGATAGATATTATGCTCTAAGGTTTGACTATTGAGAACTAGTACCTACTAGATATGATGATAATGTAGTTAGTCCTTACTACTGATACAGATATTGCGCGTTGAGATTTTACCGCTTGAGAACTAGTGATTGTCCCTGAGAAATTCTTTATGAATTAGAAATTTCCTAAGTATGAAAGTTGTCATTAAATACCCCTCCGTCATTCGTTCACTTGTGCTCTTTTGAAAATTATCCATCATCATATTTCTTATGACACCGCTACTCATTATTGACATACGACAACGCGATATCATCGGTAGAACATCTTCCCACGAACGTTGGACGATATACTCTAAGAATTGTAGTCCCAAGATATGACACGACTCTATCCTTTTAGAAACTACACATAACCTTTGCGTTTGATCTAAGATGGTGCGAAACATATGGGAACGTCGAACGAAGTTGGAGACATACGAACGCTGAGCTGTTTTAAAGCCATATGACGATATGACGACACTAGTAGGACGCATTCCTATATATTCTAGACGACACGTCCTGAGGATTGTAACCCCAATAGTTGGTGCGATAATTCTATTCTAACACGTGTACGTAAACAACTATCTATATTCTAAGTCGGTGCGACATATATTGACGTCATCGAAAGTTGGAGTCCATTGGGCAACGAAAGACATAGAACTGATTTCTTTAAACCGTGCAAGGAGTCTGATTCGAGCCTTAATGATTCTTTTGTTTTTTTATTTCCTATTTCATTCATTCGAAACCAAACTCTATATCCTTGATTATTCAAAGTAATGAACACTACCGCTTCTCTTCAAAAGTTAGTAACCTAACAATATACAATTCATTTACGCAATACTCAGTAAAGGCAAATTCGAGTAAGTAGTACCCACTCTCTCGTTGCGACATCAAGGGACGCGAAAAATAGTTGAGACACCAGTCGTCCATATGTGGAAGACTTGGGATAACTTTATCGCGTAGAAGATGCTATTGGGTCACGTACATAACGTAGGACGTGCAAGATATGTTGTGTGTCAATCAAAGTACAAGGAAGCAAATTTTCACAAGCGACGTTGAAGCAATCCGTTTAAGTTACCTAAGAATATTAATTTGAGTTTTCGTCTTATTCTCTCTATGAACTCTTATTCCCCACTTCCACATTGAAATTAGCCAAGTGAATTTCGACAATCTTGAGGACCAGACACGATGAAAGCATGGTTCTTCTTCTTTTCCAAAGATTTACGATTCCCTTGATCCACGGATGACTCGACGCAACACCTGAAAGTGGTGAGACCAAATAACTAACACCACCCACTCGCAACGACGTTAAGAGAAGGACCCACTCGATACAAGGAAGCTCAGAAAACTAGCAAGTTAGAGGAGTATAGTACAGAAGATACTATAGACTAGTATACCCAATGAAAGTGATGCCTTGGATATGGTCTACATGTGAGCGAGTGTAGAGGCAATTGAACCGAGGCCTCAAATTGGTGAAGGAATTGAAGGTCCTTCTATCCATGTAAAAATGGAGCCTCGGCGGCTATTAGAAGAAACTCCAGAGTTACCTTTGGAGCGAAGATGTAATTAAGGAGGATAAGAAGTAATATAAAAATTATGTGACCCCCGCGATTTGAAGATAAATGAAAAATGATTTGGGACTACTCTGGAGGACAAGAGTAGTTACAAGTAGGATTAGGAAATCTGGTGAACTGAAGGTCATCGAGGATGATAAGAAGATTTGGCGGATTGAAGATTGTCAAAGAAGGCGAGATGAAGTAAAGGGCATGAAATCCCTTACATTTTTCTAGAGGAAAAATGTTAAGGGGGTAATCACAGCAAAGGTAGATACTCGAACAAGGAGTATGAAGTGCAAGATTATACTTTATCTTTCAAGAAAAGTTACTCACTAGCGTCATTGAAAGAGATATGATGTAGAAAGTAAAGTAAAGGAAGGCGATTAACCCAAACGGTAAAGTGAAGGTATTGACGTCGTCTACAAGATGTAGTTCTGAAGGTGTTCATCTTTATGGCGCTCCACGCGTTATACTTTAAATACCTATTGGAAAACCTTTATCAAAAGACAAATTATTAGTAGAGCATATCAACTAAGCTGAGAGGAAGCGGTATACGCCCAACACCCAATGGAGGCAAGCTTTGCTAAAGAAGGGGAGTATGGTCGATAAATGGAGGAAGCACGATGACCTGTGATGGATATTCCCTCAAGGTCAACGGTCGTATGGAGGTAAGCTAAAATAAGATGAACTTGGGTGAGAAAAATTTAAGAACACATGGTGAACAGTCAAGGACCATCGACCCACGAAGTAGTGCGCCCAAGAAAAGTGAAGAAGGAAAACAACATGAAATCGCTAAGTTAGTAGTGAAAGCAAATAAGAAATGTGACGCTAGAATTCAAGACACATACTACCGCAACAATCAAGGAAGATGATCACTGACCTAAGTCCCAAACAACTACAAACTCTGGAAAGAGCTAGTCATGGAACGTTTGAATGAAAGTGTGATAATGATAACTCGCTTATGTGATAAGTCAGGACTAAAGACGAGTACCCCTGAGATAAACTCTAAGGACTATCGACTGCGCGTGTATCATCCAAGATGACAATTACTCTAGTAAGATATGGATCCGAGTGGCGAAATGGTAAGGAGTATGGTAATCCATAAGAACACGAAAGAAAAATGGAGAAAACTAAATGGTTGAGAAAAGGACGAGGTGTGAAGCTTCACCTAAATTATGTTACATTACAATTCCCAAGAACATTAGGCTGGTGTACTTGAAAAGAAGCTTAGCTTAGAAAACTAAAAATAGATATGAGGCTTTAGAGAGCAAGGTCATTGGAAGTTTTGTAGAGGTCTGAAAGGACCTAAGATGGATTGTCACTGAGAAGGGATCCATACTAATAAGGGCTTGAAGTGTTAGTCTTGCCAAGACGGTGAGGATATGATATGATTATTTGTGAGCATAAGGATTGTGTAAACTCTATCGCGAGGAATGCATAGGAATAGAAGAGAAATGGAAGAGGTTATATGTGCAATGTTGAAAAGGAGTTAGTCGGAAATATGTCATAAAGGGTAATACTTCTACATTAAGAAGGAAGAATCAAAGGTTCCATAAAACGATTTGAAAGCCAACATCGGCAAAAGCAAGAGAAATTGGTAACGATGTGACTTAGCGAATAATGGAAAAGGCGACTTTGGAAAATAAGGACGGAGTTGAAGGACAAAGGCGAGTATGGCCGATTCATAATCCCTTTGCACGCCTTAAAACAACAAAGACGACATCTGAAAACCCCAAAATCAGGTACTACGAAGATGTACCTCCACGATTTTAACACAAATCGACATCCCAGGCTAGTATCACTTTTGTTAAGGGGGTAATACCTTAACAAGTGATTATTCACAAACGAAGTCGATATTTCAAGTAGCGGCAAGCGTGTCGAGCGTCAAACCAAAGAAAGATGAAAGTAGCGAGAAGCCAGTGGAGCGATTCTTTGATTGGGAAAGTAGACGATACGGGAAAGTATATAAAGTAACAATGGAAATGAGTAGCCACCAGCGATCTACACTACAATGTTTCTTATCATTTTTATTGTAACTCACATTACGAACCGTTTGCTCATCTTACACCTCCGTATTGATATTCTTACCATCACCTCATTTATGACTATTGCTCTATGTGAGAATACAGACGAATAATCTCTAGTCGTCTCAAGAAGTGAGCGACATTCCTAACTTTTTTCAAGTTTCTAATCGCGAGAAATGTTAGGTCACTAAGCAAGAGATGCCCCAATTATGGAGGTTAAAAAGCTTGCAAGAAATGAAAAAGGTCATGACGAAACCTAGTTGAACTCTCAAATTTTATACGTCTCAGTGTAGCTATCCTCATCTCCGACCTATTCATTTTATTACTGTGTGAACGAGCGAACTTCGAGGACGAAGTTACTGTTAAGGGGGTAATGATGTAACAACCCTATTTCCGCCTAGGACAATTTACCTAGACTTATCTAAGCATTTATCCTTAGAGGCTTCTTGAGAGAATTAGCCTCCTAGACATTAAGACATAGTGATACTTTCTCTCTAGTTCAATGGAATGCCCAAAGATAGCTAGTTATCTTAGAAATGCCAACACATAAGACAATCTTATAGGAATGTAACCATAATCAATCAAGCCAACTTCAAGAATATGTAAAGTAACAACAACTTTATAATTATTCAATCCAACAAACAAGTACCTATGTATCCAAAATATAATCAATAACTCAAATAATGGAAGGTACATTAAGAAATTTTATAAAGTTTAGTACCAATATATATATATATATATATATACACGAAATACATACATACATACACTTATATCTTGCAAGAGCTAGCATTTGCACTTAACACAAGTACATGTTTATATCTATGCATACACATATAATTACAAATCCAATACTTGTATAATTAAAATTTACATAATCTAACCATCACTACATAACTTGATTTAAACACACCCACATTTTGAACTTAGACACCATTTTGGACCAAATACACTTCCACCACAACTCCACCACTTGAACTAGCCAATGAGAATCACCACACCACCCATCTTGACCAATGAGCATCCTCCCAACCCATTATTTCCCCCTCTCTCATGGCCATACACTCCCACACACACACACTCATTTCATTTTTGGTAAAACTCAACACACACACATCTCAAAACTTCCTCTCAACTTATCTTCACACTTTCTTCTTCATTTTCGGATCTTACAAGGAGAAATGGAGCTCAAATCTAATATAAACTATTGTAATAATAATCTTTCTTGTTAATTTATCATTTAAGGAGTCATTTGGGGGTCTTGGATGTCACGAAAATTCTGCATAAAATCATCTACAAAACCGAGTTCATCAAGGTTGATTTACAAACTCTTTAACTAGTTTATCTTCTCCAATGTTCTTCTATCAAAAGTTCTTTATAAAAAATCATGTTTTTTTCACATTCTTCTTGATTTAAACTCAATGAGGGCAAAGTTGATAGATCCTTATCTCACATGTTCATGCATGTTGAAATCAAGAGAAAGGATTCAAGGATTCAACATAAACAAGACTCAAGAGTTAGTAGTTGTAAGATTTGATGCTAAAAGGGTTTAAGGCTTTGATTAAATCAGATTTTTGATGAATATTATGAGATTATATTCTATGATTTTTCAATAAAAAGGAGTTTTCAAAAAGGGAGTAAAAGATTATAGCTTACTTATATGTATAATGGTTAGATCTTAACATGCATGCATTAGATTTGTACTAGTTTAATCTTGTTAGGAGTTTGGATTTGAGATGGATCTTTGGATGATGATTGATGATCTTGAAATTGTTTGAAATCTGTATATTTGATGTTAGGAGGTACAAAATAAAGTGATAATCTTGCTAGTGGTAATTTAGAGGCTAAAACAAGCAACCAACACCATTGGTGGGTTGTGTTAACCAAAACACTTTCTGACAGAATCAGTTTTCTGTCTTAGGATGGATAAACGGAGCATGTGAGGGCAGATTCAAGAAAAACTTTCAAAATAAAAGTTGTAGATGAACGAGTTAAGTTTAACTATCAACTGGAATCACCCAAAAATACTGAACAGAACAAAAGATATGATTTTTCTACTAAAACTGGTCAAAACTGCATTTTTGTCTGAATATTTTATCAACTTTAACAATTTTTATCTCCTAATGCATAGGGTTCCAGGAGGCCATACTTGGTGAAAAGTAAGTCTAATGTTTCCTAAACTTAAAATAAAATCATGGAATTTTTATTAGGAGCACAACCCAAATAACTTTTATAAAACATTTGGGTATGCAAAACAGTGACTGTTTTGACCACTTCCATTTATAAAAATATTTATTGGTAGTAAACATTAATTAAAAATTAAGCCAAAATTTATACAACAAGTAGACACATATAGGATATTGTATAAAAATCAGGAAAATCCAAATAATTAGATTTAACCCCGAATTAGTGGCTAACATTTCATAAATCTGATGTATAAAAGCAGAAAATCTGAAAGGAAACTAACCATTTGTATAATGGGCTAAGAACCCACTAAAGACCATAATGGGCTAACCCGGCCCAAATAATAAACCCATTGGACCATAAATCAGTAGGCCATTTGGCTCAATAAACCTTATATCCCAATAACCAATATAACCCATTAAGCACATAACCCAATTAAGATTAAGCCCAACAACTAATGTAAGCCCAAAACATTGAAAAGCCCATAACACTTAGGCCCAAAAGATGATAATCCATAACACTTAAACGACAAACCCAAATAATTTTAAGACACATCGAGGAGTATGTGAGTTTGAAAGATAAGCGAAACCAAAGTAATCCAAAAGATAATTAACTGGAATGGACATAAGTAATTACGTTAACCAAACTATAAAGTGATATCACAAATGCTAATTCGTATTAAAAATCGGTTACACATCCAATGATGAATAAGAATAACATAACTTAACATGACATTTCTATATGATAACCTAAGATGCCAAACGAAACCACAAATGAAGGCAAGTTACCGAAATTCTAACAACTTATAACTACATGTATAATGAAAGTGACCTTTTACACCATCAATCTCTGCAACCAAAAAGATGTGAATATTAGAAACATACACTCGGATCCCATAATTGATGACTACATCATGAAAGTGGACTGATGGCTTAAGATAGGAACTTACGTATATTAGTCCTCTCGTAGGGATAGTCTTGGCTTTGAAATGTGGTTGAGGACCCCGATGGAATACATGATCAAGAAAGCGATAGGTGGGAAGTACCCATTTTGGATAAGTGAATATAATATGCGGCATATCAAGGTGAGTCATAGACCCCTTTCAAACTCTTTTATATGTTTTACTTACGGGGTGAAAAGCATGATAAATAAAATTGATTTCTTTTATGAAATGATATTCGAAAGAATGATTATGATATGAGAATTATATTGTATGTTCAACGTGTTATATGTTTTATGATGAGCTTGAGTACTGTCAAACTGATGTCCCCGGTACACTACTATTAACTCAATAAGAGGCCTGTAGTTAGGGGGTTGCGCAACTAGGATTTGTCCCCTCATCCACTATTATAGGTAACGGTGGGATGTTTGGTCTGCCTTTGTGGCCACCTTCATTGCCAGTCCGGCCTCGCGGTGCTCTAACTACTATATATATTTATGGTCGTCTCCATGGCACGACCCTTTGTTATCTTTATGCACGTGATTGACAGCATGTGCTTATCATTATCTTATCATTTGGGACTATATATATTTGATTATTGGGACATAACCGGTCTTAGTAGTGGCTCAAGATAAACTCATCAAATCATGTCATGGTAATCTTACCATTGACCAAGTGTTGTTGATATTATTGATGATTGGTTATTATTGATTGAACATACGGTTTGGGTATATGAAATTATAACGGTACTCATGGTTATATGATAATGGCCCTTGTGGAACTCGGAAATATCGAATTATTGGTGACCGCATGGTTTGGGTGTGATATATGATTTATCGATTGATATATTTTCTCCAACGATGATTTTGACAAATGAGAACTTTATAGTTACATGGATTCTCACCTATTTTGAAATGACATTATGGTATTTTGAAAAACTTGATGGTTTTGATGTGGGAATTGTGCCGGCCATGTGGTTTGGGTATATTGATATCTAATAATATGTTTTCTAAGTATTGAAATGATTGTGCAGCGAAATTTACTTAAAAACCTATGCACTCACCAACTACGTTTTCGTAGTTGACACTTTTTCTTCATGCTTTTCAGGAATTAGCACAAGCTTTGAGGAATTATATGCATCATGATTATTTGCATTGCACTTTGGAGTCAAAGATCAAACCTTGTGATTGGCAATGTAATCCTCCTTGATCATTGTAGTATATTATTTCATGTATTTGTTATTTGTTTCGTGGACTTAATATCCAAGTGCGGTGGACGCATTGTACTTGGGGATTGGTTCACATGCTTGTGCATTTGTAAATTTTTTTTCCAAATAAAGTTATGGTGAATGTTATTTATAATCCTTTGTTTTGAATACTCGACTTTCTGTACATCTCATTGTTCCGCCTTAGTTGGGGTGTTACACAACACAAAATAACCGACTACATAGTATTCAAACTTCATTAAAGACAAATATAAACAAATGTCTATAAAATTCAGCATCTATGGGTAGCTAAGGACTTCATCAAGCATTCTACCCATTCCTCTCATCTTCATCAACAACCTCAGCTACGCTAAACCTGAGGGATCTATAAAATTCAGCATCTATGGGTAGCTAAGGACTTCATCAAGCATTCTACCCATTCCTCTCATCTTCATCAACAACCTCAGCTACGCTAAACCTGAGGGAGCAACACATTTCAAAAGACAAGTGTTAGCTAACGAATTAGCTAAGTAAGATAACACTTAAGTTATAAAACATTTGTCCATTTCAAACATTATGGATTTATATACTTCATTAAGGCACAACACACATCAAACACACAATACTTCATATTAGGATGAACCACCCTAAATGTGCCTATCCTACTTTACTTCATTACACATATATAACCACATAACTGCTTTCTACATTTAACTGCTTTTCTACGTTTTACTGCTTTACTACATTTTAACTGCGTCAATGTGTAACATAAGTTACACCCGACTAGATGACAACCATTCAGTTGAACATCAAACGTCGTTAAGGAATGGCAAGCCAATCCCCGAGTAATCCATATGTACAAGACAAATGAGGGCGGGTCAGACCCCTCGTATTACTCAACTGCATCTCAATAACCATGTTGCAAGGAGCCACCCAAGCAACCTACGTCAACGCACTTAGCCGGGCTAGGGCAAGTACGGGTTAAGCTTAACACTTTCCTGCATCAAAGTTTTACGAGCTCGAAACTACATCATTTAGTTTAGGTGACTGCATTACCTAAACAACTACTACGTTACCGCTTTTACGTTTTGGGCCCTTAAACGTGCACGTGACATGGCAACTTAGCAAGTCTAGTGTTCTAGATGAACAAGCCATACATACATGCATAACATCAATCAGTAACAACACATACTGCATCTCATAACATCACAAGTTACTGCATATCATAACACTACATTATACTTCATACATAACACTACATCCTACGTCATATCATAACATGCACTACATTACATATCATGAGGGACTACATTTCAGGTCTCATAGGTCAACTACATAACCCATATTACCTCCCGTGTAACCCCATATACCCATAAATAACATAAGTTACCAATTGAGAAGTTATAATTATGAAACCGTCGTTTGTTGAACCCTCAGCATGTCAAAAGTAGTGTATCTTACCTCAAAGAAGAGCACGATAATAGGCAACTACGTTACCGTGCAAGCAACTAGTCTCGTCTACCTATATTTAGTAAACGACCATTAGACACGCTAATACTCACGTTATTAAGGTCATTACCCAGACCTAAACACCTACAAACAAGACCCAGGACAACGACTACGCATTGGAGGTTCAAAAGTTAAACTCATTTCAAAACTGACACTATTGCGCCGCAACATACCACGTTGCGCCGCAACTTATCTTTCTGTCCAGTTGCGCCGCAATCCACTCGTTGCGCCGCAATTCAAACCTCCCCAGTTGCGCCGCAACTTAACCTTCTGGAAACCAGTTGCGCCGCAACTCGTCCCGTTTGTGCACAACTTCGATCGATTACACCCCAAACCAGATCCAAACGACTCCAAATCAAATACATGACTTTCATACATCAAAATCCTTCATTATTAGACCATTAAAATGCAATAAACTCCTTTATTAAACCACACATGATTTGCATTATTAAAACAAACGTTATTTCGACATCAATTGATCCTCCAATGGTCTAAATCTGATTTCTAATGACTCATGTGATCAAAAAGATATAAAATCAAAATCAATATACCTCCACTACCTGAAGATCACAATGGGAATGTCAAATACTCGATTAATCACTCCTAACTCGCACGTTTGAAGGATTTTCGGCTTAGAATTTTGATAGGGGATCAAAGGGGTGGCTAGGGCTTGGGAGAAAAGTTATTAGAAACTAATGACTCCCTCAAAGACCCTAAACCCATTTTGACTTTCACACTATGTCAAAACTGGTCCCTAAGCTTCATAAAGTCATATTATTAGCCCAAAACACCTCTATGGACTATATACAACCCATTAAACACTTTGAACACTTCAATTAGGCATTTAACTACATCTTAACCACATTACTACGTCAATCAATAAGACATTTAAGTCTTACACGTATCACATTAACTACACATATAAGCATAAAATCCAACAAGGACTTAACGGCACATTATGTTGACTTAACGACTCTAGTCAACCGTTAAATAAAAAGATTGGGATGTTACAATTACCTCCCCCTTAAGAGGATTCCGTCCCCAGAATCTCATCAGAAATGAACAACTCTGGATACTTCTCTTTCATCACGGACTCGGTTTCCCAAGTGAGACTTTCTCCATGGTTGTGTTTCCACTTGATCAACACTAAATCAATCATTTTCCTACGTAGCTTCTTTTGCTTCCTTCCAAGTATCGCTATTGGTTCCTCAATCATTCTCTTACTTGGATCAATGCTCACATCTTCAATAGGAATCACACTTGACTCCTCGGCTAAACATTTCCTCAAATAGGATACATGAAATGTGTTGTGAATTCCATTCAATTCTGGAGGTAATTCCAACTGATATGCCACATCTTTGATACGCTTCAGAACATTAAACGGTCCAATAAATCTTGGACTAAACTTACCTTTCTTTCCAAAGCGAATGACTCCTTTCCATGGGGATACTTTCAGCATCACCATGTCACCAACTTCAAACTCAACCGGCCTTCTTTTCTTGTCGGCATAAGTTATCTGTCTTTCTCTTGCCACACGAAGAGCTTCTTTAGCAATATTAACTCTCTACGCTGTGAACTCTATAATTTCAGGACATGTAATCTGCTTTTCACCGGGCTCCATCCAACAACTTGGAGTCCTACACCTTCTACCATACAACATTTCAAATGGCGGCATTCCAATGTTTGCATGGTAGCTATTATTATAAGCAAACTCAATCAACTTCAAATGATCGTCCCATGCTCCACCATACTCTAATACACAATCCCTCAACATATCCTCCAATGTTTGTATCGTCCTCTCACTTTGCCCATCGGTTTGAGGATGATAGGCGGTGCTCAAATTCACTCTAGTACCTAATGCTTTTTGGAGACCTTTCCAAAAGCTAGATACAAACCTCGTGTCTCGATCTGAAACGATAGATAATGGAACACCATACATTGAGACAACTTCATCTATATACATCTTTGCCATCTTGGTCAATGGCACATCTTGACGTGTTGCTATGAAATGAGCACTCTTCGTCAATCTATCCACAATAACCCAAACCATATCATTACCCTTTGGAGTTCTAGGTAACTTGGTCACAAAATCCATGGTTATATGATCCCATTTCCATTCGGGAATCTCCAATTGATGTAACATTCCATATGGCTTTTTGTGATCTGCTTTAACCCGTGCACAAGTCAAACATCTTTCCACAAAATGTGCTACTTCTCCTTTAATGTTCGGCCACCAATAAATGGGCTTCAAATCTGCATACATCTTTGTAGCACCGGGATGAACTGAATACCTCGACCTATGAGCTTCTTCAAGGATCAACTCTCGGTTACCATCAAGTAATGGCACCCAAATTCGACCCTTATAAGTCCGAAATCCACGGCTGTTCGTCTCCATCACTAACCTTTTCTTCTTTCCAATACTTTCTTTGTCAATGTTATCCTTCATCAAAGCCTTAACTTGAGCCTCCTTGATACGGTCAAGTAATCCCGACTTTGCTTGTACAACCATACTCATCAATCTACATGAAAAATTCTGCACTTTCCTACTTAGTGCATCAGCCACTACATTGGCTTTACCGGGATGGTATTTGATTTCACAATCATAGTCCTTCAATAGTTCCATACATCTCCTTTGTCTCACATTCATTTCTTTCTGAGTAAACACATATTGTAAACTCTTATGGTCGGTGTACAAGGTATACTTAGTGCCGTACAAATAGTGTCTCCATAACTTCAAAGCAAACACCACCGCTGCTAACTCTAGATCATGGGTCGGGTAGTTCTTTTCATGTGGCTTCAATTGACGTGAAGCATAGGAAATAACCTTATCCCTCTCCATAAGAACACAACCCAAACCCGTAATGGAAGCATCACTATAAACAACAAGGTCATTCGTACCTTCGGGTAAAGCAAGAATATGAGCTTCACATAACTTCGTCTTCAACGTTTGAAAAGCCTTCTCTTGAGCTTCCGACCACACAAACTTCACTCCTTTCTTCGTTAATTCGGTCATTGGCTTAGCTATACGAGAGAAATCTTGTATAAACCTTTGATAATAGCCGGCTAAACCAAGAAAACTCTTGATCTCCATGGGAGTCTTTGGCTGCTCCCACTTAGAAACAACTTCAATCTTTGAGGGATCAACTTTAATTCCTTCGGAAGAAATAACATGTCCAAGAAACTGAACTTCTCTAAGCCAAAACTTACATTTAGAGAACTTTGCATATAACTTCTTTTCTCTAAGGACTTCAAGGACAGCCCTTAAGTGTTCTCGATGCTCGGCTTCAGACTTAGAGTAAATTAGTATATCATCTATAAAAACAATCACAAAGTCGTCCAGAAATGGGCGACAAACACGATTCATAAGATCCATAAAAGCAGCTGGAGCATTTGTCAAACCAAAAGGCATGACTAAGAATTCATAATGTCCATATCGTGTACGAAAAGCTGTTTTTGCAACATCCTCCTTTTTAACCTTCAATTGGTGATTACCGGACCCCAAATCTATTTTAGAAAAGTATGAAGCACCATGCAGTTGATCAAAAAGATCATCAATACGCGGAAGAGGATACTTGTTCTTAACCGTTCGCTTATTCAACTCACGGTAGTCTATACACATGCGCATTGAACCGTCTTTCTTATTTACAAATAAAACCGGAGCTCCCCAAGGCGAGGAACTAGGTTGTATAAAGCCCTTGTCAAGTAACTCTTGGAGTTGCGTCATAAACTCTTTCATCTCAGTAGGAGCCAAACGATATGGTGCCTTTGCAACTGGAGTAGCACCGGGAACAAGATCAATCTGAAAAGTAACCTCTCGATCGGGAGGAATACCGGGAAGATCATCCGGAAAGACATCAGAAAATTCGAAAACCACATCAACGCTAGAAATAGAAGACTTATCCTTTCGTGTATCAATCACATAAGCAAGGAAGTGATTCTTATTATGCCGAATGCAATTTAGAGCCTTCATTAAATTAATGATCTTTAAGCCCCCCTTCTTCTTATCTCCATAAACAGAGATGACTACACCATCTGGGGTAGTGAAACGAACTACTTTTTGAGAACATATAATTGTGGCTTCATTTTGAGACAACCAATCCATACCTATCACTACATCAAAACCAGCTAGAGTAGTAGGTAATAACTGGACCAGAAAAGAGCGACCTTCAATCTCAATGTCACAATCATCATAGCCCACACGTATGTCACTAATAGTACCATTGGCAATCTCTACCTCTACAGAACAATCTAAGGGAGTAGTGACTGTTTCGAGCCTAGGAGCAAACAAGGTAGACACAAAAGACCTATTTGCACCCGAATCAAAAAGAACAGAAGCAGGTTTTGAATTAACAAGGAAAGTACCGCTTACCACTTCATCGTTGTCCTTAGCAGCTTCCACCGTCATTTGAAGTGCTTGAACTCTTGTTTTTGGAGCGGCTGCCTTCTTTCCATCATTCTTCATCTGTGGACAATCTGCAATGAGATGACCTGTTTCTTGACACTTGTAGCAACGCATCCTATCCCTACAATCAGGTGCAATATGCCCCGATGAACCACACTTATGGCACCTTTTGGTCTTGTCTGAACATTGACCATCATGAGTAGTCTTGCAAGTGGGACACCACGTGCCACTCTTCTTCTTGTCTTTACCTCCATTTCTAGGTAGAACCACCTTTGAACTTCTTATTAGGACCCGAAGACCAATTAGATCTTCTCTTGAATCCCGACTTCTTATCATCGGATTTCTCAACAACTTTTTCAGATTTGAGGTCATCATCTAACCTCTTAGACTCCTTAATAGCTGCAGACAGGGTAGTGTGCTGCCTACATAAACCACGATAACTAACCGGGAGACCATCACAATATGCCTCAATCTGGTCCACCTCCCTACGGACCATATGTCCCACAAACTTGAGTTTCTCCATGAACGAATGGGCATACTCCGTTATAGCACCGGGCTTTGCATTCAAAGCCCTAAACTCCTTCTCAATCAGCCTCAACTCTCGAGTTCCAACATACTCCTCCAAGAACTTCTCCTTAAAAGTACCCCAAGGCATCACAGCTAGTACCTCAGGAGCTATGGAAACTGTAGTAGCCCTCCACCAATTACGGGCATTCTTTTTCAACATACGAGTTGCACACAAAACTTTCATGTCATCAGGACAATAACATGAAGCAAAGACCACCTCAATGTCTTCTAACCACTCCATGACACCCACTGCATTCTGAGTACCATCAAAGTCCTTAGCACCACATTTCTGAAAACTCTCATACTTAAAGTTAGTGGTGCGAGGAGCAACCACCACATGAGGTTCCACTACATTTCCCCCACCATTCACACCTACAACAACACCCTTCGTTTAAAAATATGGGTTTCCAAAAATTTTCGCCTAACGGCGTTAAAAGAAAGCGGAAGAAACATTAAAAGTCCAAACCAATTAAAATCTGTTTGGTTTACTTTATTCAATGGTGTTACTAATCGCATCATCAAAACAGGTTTAATAGAAACCCATCGGCTGCCCAACACAAAACAACCGACTACATAGTATTCAAACTTCATTAAAGACAAACATAAACAAATGTCTATAAAATTCAGCATCTATGGGTAGCTAAGGACTTCATCAAGCATTCTACCCATTCCTCACTCATCTTCATCAACAACCTCAGCTACGCTAAACCTGAGGGAGCAACACATTTCAAAAGACAAGTGTTAGCTAACGATTTAGCTAAGTAAGATAACACTTAAGTTATAAAACATTTGTCCATTTCAAACATTATGGATTTATATACTTCATTAAGGCACAACACACATCAAACACACAATACTTCATATTAGGATGAACCACCCTACATGTGCCTATCCTACTTTACTTCATTACACACATATAACCACATAACTGCTTTCTACATTTAACTGCTTTTCTACGTTTTACTGCTTTACTACATTTTAACTGCGTCAATGTGTAACATAAGTTACACCCGACTAGATGACAACCATTCAGTTGAACATCAAATGTCGTTAAGGAATGGCAAGCCAATCCCCGAGTAATCTGTATGTACAAGACAAATGAGGGCGGGTCAGACCCCTCGTATTACTCAACTGCATCTCAATGACCATGTTGCAAGGAGCCACCCAAGCAACCTACGTCAACGCACTTAGCCGGGCTAGGGCAAGTACGGGTTAAGCTTAACACTTTCCTGCATCAAAGTTTTACGAGCTCGAAACTACATCATTTAGTTTAGGTGACTGCATTACCTAAACAACTACTACGTTTACCGCTTTTACGTTTTGGGCCCTTAAACGTGCACGTGACATGGCAACTTAGCAAGTCTAGTGTTCTAGATGAACAAGCCATACATACATGCATAACATCAATCAGTAACAACACATACTGCATCTCATAACATCACAAGTTACTGCATATCATAACACTACATTATACTTCATACATAACACTACATCCTACGTCATATCATAACATGCACTACATTACATATCATGAGGGACTACATTTCAGGTCTCATAGGTCAACTGCGTAACCCATATTACCTCCCGTGTAACCCCATATACCCATAAATAACATAAGTTACCAATTGAGAAGTTATAATTATGAAACCGTCGTTTGTTGAACCCTCAGCATGTCAAAAGTAGTGTATCTTACCTCAAAGAAGCGCACGATAATAGGCAACTACGTTACCGTGCAAGCAACTAGTCTCGTCTACCTATATTTAGTAAACGACCATTAGACACGCTAATACTCACGTTATTAAGGTCATTACCCAGACCTAAACACCTACAAACAAGACCCAGGACAACGACTACGCATTGGAGGTTCAAAAGTTAAACTCATTTCAAAACTGACACTGTTGCGCCGCAACATACCACGTTGTGCCGCAACTTATCTTTCTGCTTTACAATTGCGCCGCAATCCACTCGTTGCGCCGCAACATACCACGTTGTGCCGCAACTTATCTTTCTGCTTTACAATTGCGCCGCAATCCACTCGTTGCGCCGCAATTCAAACCTCCCCAGTTGCGCCGCAACTCGTCCCGTTTGTGCACAACTTCGATCGATTACACCCCAAACCAGATCCAAACGACTCCAAATCAAATACATGACTTTCATACATCAAAATCCTTCATTATTAGACCATTAAAATGCAATAAACTCCTTTATTAAACCACACATGATTTGCATTATTAAAACAAACGTTATTTCGACATCAATTGATCCTCCAATGGTCTAAATCTGATTTCTAATGACTCATGTGATCAAAAAGATATAAAATCAAAATCAATATACCTCCACTACCTGAAGATCACAATGGGAATGCCAAATACTCGATTAATCACTCCTAACTCGCACGTTTGAAGGATTTTCGGCTTAGAATTTTGATAGGGGATCAAAGGGGTGGCTAGGGCTTGGGAGAAAAGTTATTAGAAACTAATGACTCCCTCAAAGACCCTAAACCCGTTTTGACTTTCACACTATGTCAAAACTGGTCCCTAAGCTTCATAAAGTCATATTATTAGCCCAAAACACCTCTATGGACTATATACAACCCATTAAACACTTTGAACACTTCAATTAGGCATTTAACTACATCTTAACCACATTACTACGTCAATCAATAAGACATTTAAGTCTTACACGTATCACATTAACTACACATATAAGCATAAAATCCAACAAGGACTTAACGACACATTATGTTGACTTAACGACTCTAGTCAACCGTTAAATAAAAAGATTGGGATGTTACAATATAAATCGGAAAAAGTTAGAGCGTCAAACAAAGACATGAGTCAAATATTAATGTTGACCCGCTAAAAAGCCCAAAATGTTTTTTTAAAGCCCGAGAAAATTGACCCCTTAAAAAGCCCAAAAAAGTTTTAAATAGTCCAAAAAAAGTTTGGGCCAACGACATTCCCTTATAAATCAAAAACGTTTGGGTATAGGTATTTGTGTGGCTATTTATGTTGGCACATATTGATGTGGTTATGTTATGCTACTTATGTGTTTGCGTTTGTCGTCATATAAATCGGAAAAAGTTAGAGCGTCAAACAAAGACATGAGTCAAATATTAATGTTGACCCGCTAAAAAGCCCAAATATTTTTTTTAAAGCCCGAGAAAAATGACCCGTTAAAAAGCCCAAAATGTTTTTTTAAAGCCCGAGAAAATTGACCCGTTAAACAGCCCAAAAAAGTTTTAAATAGTCCAAAAAAAGTTTGGTCCACCATGGACGGTGGCCCATTACTGTTCATTCCAAAGACATGAGTCAAATATAAAATAAAACCCGAAAAAATGTTGACGCTACTTATGTGTTTGCGTTTGTCGTCATATAAATCGGAAAAAGTTAGAGCGTCAAACAAAGACATGAGTCAAATATTAATGTTGACCCGCTAAAAAGCCCAAATATTTTTTTTAAAGCCCGAGAAAAATGACCCGTTAAAAAGCCAAAAAAAACTTTAAATTGTCCAAAAAAAAGTTTGGGCCCGTCAAACAAAGACATGAGTCAAATATTAATGTTGACCCGCTAAAAAGCCCAAAATGTTTTTTTAAAGCCCGAGAAAATTGACCCGTTAAACAGCCCAAAAAAGTTTTAAATAGTCCAAAAAAAGTTTGGTCCACCATGGACGGTGGCCCATTACTGTTCATTCCAAAGACATGAGTCAAATATAAAATAAAACCCGAAAAAATGTTGACGCTACTTATGTGTTTGCGTTTGTCGTCATATAAATCGGAAAAAGTTAGAGCGTCAAACAAAGACATGAGTCAAATATTAATGTTGACCCGCTAAAAAGCCCAAATATTTTTTTTAAAGCCCGAGAAAAATGACCCGTTAAAAAGCCCAAAAAAGTTTTAAATAGTCCAAAAAACGTTTGGGCCCGTCAAACAAGGACATGAGTCAAATATTAATGTTGACCCGCTAAAAAGCCCAAAATGTTTTTTTAAAGCCCGAGAAAATTGACCCGTTAAACAGCCCAAAAAAGTTTTAAATAGTCCAAAAAAAGTTTGGTCCACCATGGACGGTGGCCCATTACTGTTCATTCCAAAGACATGAGTCAAATATAAAATAAAACCCGAAAAAATGTTGACGCTACTTATGTGTTTGCGTTTGTCGTCATATAAATCGGAAAAAGTTAGAGCGTCAAACAAAGACATGAGTCAAATATTAATGTTGACCCGCTAAAAAGCCCAAATATTTTTTTTAAAGCCCGAGAAAAATGACCCGTTAAAAAGCCCCAAAAAGTTTTTTTAAAGCCCGAGAAAAATGACCCGCTAAAAAGCCCAAATATTTTTTTTAAAGCCCGAGAAAAATGACCCGTTAAAAAGCCCAAAAAAGTTTTAAATAGTCCAAAAAACGTTTGGGCCCGTCAAACAAACATGAGTCAAATATAAAATAAAACCCGAAAAAATGTTGACGCTACTTATGTGTTTGCGTTTGTCGTCATATAAATCGGAAAAAGTTAGAGCGTCAAACAAATACATGAGTCAAATATAAAATAAAACCCGAAAAAATGTTGACGCTACTTATGTGTTTGCGTTTGTCGTCATATAAATCGGAAAAAGTTAGAGCGTCAAACAAAGACATGAGTCAAATATTAATGTTGACCCGCTAAAAAGCCCAAATATTTTTTTTAAAGCCCGAGAAAAATGACCCGTTAAAAAGCCCAAATATTTTTTTTAAAGCCCGAGAAAAATGACCCGTTAAAAAGCCCAAAAAAGTTTTAAATAGTCCAAAAAACGTTTGGGCCCGTCAAACCAGGACATGAGTCAAATATTAATGTTGACCCGCTAAAAAGCCCAAAATGTTTTTTTAAAGCCCGAGAAAATTGACCCGTTAAACAGCCCAAAAAAGTTTTAAATAGTCCAAAAAAAGTTTGGTCCACCATGGACGGTGGCCCATTACTGTTCATTCCAAAGACATGAGTCAAATATAAAATAAAACCCGAAAAAATGTTGACGCTACTTATGTGTTTGCGTTTGTCGTCATATAAATCGGAAAAAGTTAGAGCGTCAAACAAAGACATGAGTCAAATATTAATGTTGACCCGCTAAAAAGCCCAAATATTTTTTTTAAAGCCCGAGAAAAATGACCCGTTAAAAAGCCCAAAATGTTTTTTTAAAGCCCGAGAAAATTGACCCGTTAAACAGCCCAAAAAAGTTTTAAATAGTCCAAAAAAAGTTTGGTCCACCATGGACGGTGGCCCATTACTGTTCGTTCCGTTGACAAATATTAGATATAGTAATAGTAATATCAAAACCCCTAGTATAAACACCCATAATTATCTAACCAATAAAATTAATTAGCCTACTAAAAGTTTAAGATAAACAATTGACCACATGATGTATTTGTAAAAGGGATGGGCTATCTACACGCATCATCTGTTCCTAGAAAACACTACAAAAACGCACCGTTTTATGTAAAACTCCCCGTTTTACTTAAAACGCCGCGTTTGGCCGGTGTGTAGATAGCAAAACACTGTTTGAGAATTACACGTGGTCTGACACTCATGTCAGGGGAATGACAGGTGTCATTCCCCCGTTTTTGGTGCCATTTTACATAAAACGCTAAGTATTAGTTGAAGTGTCTAAACTGGCCATTTTACTTCAAATGTATATATGCCAGTGCCGTTTTCTAAGCATAAACGCAGCGTTTTACATAAAACGGAGCCGTTTTCTTATGGTTTATGTAATTGTGTTTTGAAATTTGTATAAAACTTGAAATTACAATATAGACAGTAAGTTATCAGTTTTTAATCAAGCGAGTTTTTTCTAAAAAATATAGGTTTTTTTTATGCTTTTAAATTTATAAGTTGTACAAGTAATTATCCCAAACACACACACACACACACACACTTAGAGCAGAGAACCCGATGAGTGTAGTATAGTTAAGTGAGCAGGGACGCTTGCACTACCTAATCTAATAATATGTGTAATTCTAGCGGTTGTGGGGTTGTCACGATTTCCTATTAAACTAATTAAAACTGAAAAGTAAATAGAAGCTGCAACCGCTTATTCAGCGAGAGGCTAAGTCTGAAAATAGTTTGAAAAAGCGAATAACAGTAATTAAATTAAAATACTTGTTTGGCATCTCCGATCTCATGGTACGACCAAATATCATTCTACCTACTTGCTAGTCTGTTGGAAACTTAATCACGGCTTAGATTCTCGTTCGATTCACTTTGCCTAAATTACTAGTGTTGTCCCTAGACTCACATTATTCTATAAACAATATCTCGTTAGATTCATTGTTTAAGCATTAATGACCTAAAGTTCGTGTTACTAGTTCATCTTTAAGTTACCCGGCTCTTAAGCGATGACCAGATAATAATTATCTCCGGTGACCACAGTACTCGTTTCCAAGTCACTGGATCGCGTCTGACATTGTTAAGCTTCATGTTATATTCATCCTAATTACTACGGTTCTGGATCCCTCGGTTACAAGTGAATCACCTTTTACAACTAGTTATAGATCGACTAGTGTTTTCCATCCTAATGTATTAATCCTAGTGTATGATTATAGACCGATCATCATAATTAAATCAATAAATGCAGATATAGAACTGGTAATAATATGAAAAACTAGTAAAACATGTATCTACGATAAACAGTAAAACACACTCCAACAGATCTAACAAATAAAGTAAAATAGATAAACATCTACAAGATCACATCGATCCAAATAAGTATTCAGCCTACTAGCCTGACATTATTAAAGGAATAACAAAGTCTGAAAAGATGAAACACATTGTTTACCAACTGAAAGTAAAATGAAAGAGTAGATCTAGGTTGAGGATGAAGATCGGAAGGTATTAGAAGCTCCAAAACCTCCTTGGAATCTGCAAAGTCGACCTAGGATTGAATATGGGCGGCTAGGGCTGCTGAATCGGCTCTCTCTTAGGGTTTTGAGGGCTGTTTCGGCTTAAACAGGTGAATAGGTTGGTTGCTGGTCTGGGCCGCCCAGCGGGGCTGGATGGGGCTCCAGCGGCGCTGGCAGCTGCTGCTGCTTCTCGTACTTCTTTGTTCGGCTCCCGAATCACCTCATTGTGTCTTGTAACTTCATAGGCCTTCATCTTGAGTCACTTGATGCCATTTACCCTCACTTGCATCTTCCGTGAACCTGCATAAACATACGATTCATTAAGTACCGATAGTTTCGGAATATTAACTCATTTAAGACATAGAAATGAGGTCTTTCGATAGGGGTTTTTATCACAAAATGGACTGTAACACCTCAATATCTAAAAAGTATTATTTATACAATTATAAGTTAGAATAAATAATATATCAATGAAATATTAGTTTAAAAAAAAGGGATGTATTTTGTAATGATAAAAAGGACTTGAAATGAGAAAAGCTATGGATTGGGTAAAAGTTGTCATTAAGCAAAAATATGGGGACCTAATAGCAAGATTATTCACTAAGTTTTGCTTACCTTTTAGTTGTTTACCCTTTTTATAGGTTGTCCCGGTTGTGGAAACAAGATTTAGTGCTTTGAAGATTATTGAAGTTAAATTGTAAAACTTGGAGTATTTGGCTAATTATGGAAAAATGGTATTGATGTTAGAACCCTTAGGGCCCTCCTGATCTTGGCTCATGATATGTCATATTGGTAAAGTTATTGATATGTCAAGTTTTATATTCAAGGAGTTTTTGGGTATTTATAATGGGTCATTTTGTAATAGTAATGTAATTACCATGATTAAATGTATTTTGGAAACTCATTATCCGTAACAGGTTTTTGATGTAGATTTTACGAAAAGGTCATGCCGAAATTTCTAATTTTTGTGAGTTATCTTTTATAACGAGTTTTGGAAAATGTATATATCGAGATTTAATTATAATTGAGTACATTCTTTAAAAAAAAAAAATCTTATAAAATGGTTGAGTCGAGTTGGTCCTTTCAAGTAGGTTTAAGTCTAGGTATCCTTGTAATCCTAAAATACCTAAATCCCTTAAACCTTGGCTCTGATTACCAACTTGAAAGGACCAACTCGACTCAACCATTTTATAAGATTATTTTTTTTTAAAGAATGTACTCAATTATAATTAAATCTCGATATATACATTTTCCAAAACTTGTTATAAAAGAAAACTCACAAAAATTAGAAATTTCGGCATGACCTTTTCGTAAAATCTACATCAAAAACCTGTTACGGATAATGAGTTTCCAAAATACATTTAATCATGGTAATTACATTACTATTACAAAATGACCCATTATAAATACCCAAAAACTCCTTGAATATAAAACTTGACTTATGCGAGTTCTCTGAATAAAGTGACCAGGATAGTGAATGTCCTCCCAAAAAATGAATACATTTTCATTAAATACTTTTGCTACTAGCAACGTATGTCGTAAAATGGAGAGTTTTATGTACACAAGTTAGTGGGTGACAGTCTGACACCCACACAGTTGCATGCATGGATAATGTGTCGGATAAGATCTGCATGATTCTCATCAGTTTTGTCGTCTACCGCCTACGTTTTATCTAAAACGCTGCATTTTGGTGCACTCTAAGAAAATGGGTGAAACACTTATTGGATAGATTTTCTGTCAGATATTATCCACAAGTGTTGGCCCTATATTTGTCGTTTACTCCTACGTTTTATCTAAAACGCAGCATTTTTTTGGTGCACTCCAAGAAAATGGGATTTTCTGTCAGATATTATCCACAAGTGTTGGCCCTATATTTGTCGTTTACCATAAACGTTTTACCTAAAACGTGGCTTATGCGAGTTCTCCGAATAAAGTGACCAGGATAGTGGATGTCCTCCCAAAAAATGAATACATTTTTTTTAAATACTTTTGCTAACTAGCAACGTATGTCGTAAAACAGAGAGTTTTATTTACACAAGTTAGTGGGTCACAGTCTGACACCCACACAGTTGCATGCATGGATAATGTGTCGGATAAGATCTGCATGATTCTCATCAGTTTTGTCGTCTACCGCCTACGTTTTATCTAAAACGCTGCATTTTTTTGGTGCACTCCAAGAAAATGGGATTTTCTGTCAGATATTATCCACAAGTGTTGGCCCTATATTTGTCGTTTACCACTACGTTTTATCTAAAACGCAGCATTTTTTTGGTGCACTCCAAGAAAATGGGATTTTCTGTCAGATATTATCCACAAGTGTTGGCCCTATATTTGTCGTTTACCATAAACGTTTTACCTAAGACGTGGCTTATGCGAGTTCTCTGAATAAAGTGACCAGGATAGTGAATGTCCTCCCAAAAAATGAATACATTTTCATTAAATACTTTTGCTACTAGCAACGTATGTCGTAAAATGGAGAGTTTTATGTACACAAGTTAGTGGGTCACAGTCTGACACCCACACAGTTGCATGCATGGATAATGTGTCGGATAAGATCTGCATGATTCTCATCAGTTTTGTCGTTTACTGCCTACGTTTTATCTAAAACGCAACATTTTTTTGGTGCACTCCAAGAAAATGGGATTTTCTGTCAGATATTATCCACAAGTGTTGGCCCTATATTTGTCGTTTACCATAAACGTTTTACCTAAAACGTGGCTTATGCGAGTTCTCCGAATAAAGTGACCAGGATAGTGGATGTCCTCCCAAAAAATGAATACATTTTTTTTAAATACTTTTGCTAACTAGCAACGTATGTCGTAAAACGGAGAGTTTTATGTACACAAGTTAGTGGGTCACAGTCAGACACCCACACAGTTGCATGCATGGATATAATGTGTCGGATAAGATCTGCATGATTCTCATCATTTTTGTCGTTTACCGCCTATGTTTTATCTAAAACGCTGCATTTTGGTGCACTCCAAGAAAATGGGTGAAACATTTATTGGATAGATTTTCTGTCAGATATTATCCACAAGTGTTGTCCCTATATTTGTTGTTTACCATAAACGTTTTACCTAAAACGTGGCTTATGCGAGTTCTACGAATAAAGTGACCAGGATAGTGGATATCCTCCAAAAAAATGAATACACTTTTTGTAAATTCTTTTGCTAACTAGCAGCGTATGTCGTAAAACGAAGAGTTTTATGTACACAAGTTAGTGGGTCACAGTCAGACACCCACACAGTTGCATGCATGGATATAATGTGTCGGATAAGATCTGCATGATTCTCATTAGTTTAAATCGAAACACAAAAAATACTGTTGAAACTAGCAACGTATGTCGTAAAACGGAGAGTTTTATGTACACAAGTTAGTGGGTCACAGTCAGACACCCACACAGTTGCATGCATGGATATAATGTGTCGGATAAGATCTGCATGATTCTCATTAGTTTAAATCCAAACACAAAAAATACTGTTGAAACTAGCAACGTTTTACCTAAAACGTGGCTTATGCGAGTTCTACGAATAAAGTGACCAGGATAGTGGATATCCTCCAAAAAAATGAATACACTTTTTGTAAATTCTTTTGCTAACTAGCAACGTATGTCGTAAAACGGAGAGTTTTATGTATATCATGACTATAAGTACATACCTTATAATTATAAAATTTCCAGTGCCAAAAGTTGAATCCACACAAAATAGGAAAAAAACACTTTTTCTTCATATTCTCCCATCCAATTCAAAAAGAAGCGTTGTATTCAGACAGCGTGACTCAACATCTTTTTTATACCCTGAAATTTTGAACGCAATCATTGACAACGAATGAACAAGCGCATATATATTGGTATCGAGGATGATAAAGATGAAACAATCTCGATAGCGAAGATGACAATATTTTACTACTAATAAACATGTATGTAAGTACTACTGTTGTCTTTCTATTAAGAAGGCGTGCATACACCGAGATGGAACAAACCTCGTATTGATGACGATTGCAATCACGTTACTGTGTTATCGTACATACGGAGTTTCAAAATTAATGCCGTTAGCATACAATCCGAAAAAAATACGCAAAGTTGTATAATAATTATTATTGAAATACTATTGTTATTGTCTAACAATTGGTTTACATACAAAGTTTTATTTCTACTTAACGTCTATAATACCATGTCGTTTGTATATATAAAACTTATTAGGATGTAAATACTATTATGTGGTTTTATTATCTTGCGTCTATAATACCGGTCAGTATAGTATAGTCTAGTGATAAGCTACATGATCGTTCACAGGGACGCTTGCACTACCTAATCTAATAATACGTGTAATTCTAGCGGTTGTGGGGTTGTCACGATTTCCTATTATACTAATGCAATAAAAAGTAAATAAAAGCCGCAACCGCTTATTCAGCGAGAGGCTCAGTCTGAAAATAGTTTGAGAAAAGCAAATAACAGTAATAAAATTAAAATACTTGTTTGGCATCTCCGATCTCATGGTACGACCAAATACTATCCTACCCGTTTGCTAGATTGTTGGAAACTTAATCACGGCTCAGATTCTCGTTAGATTCACTTTGCCTAATTACTAGTGCTGTCGTTAGACTCACACTAACCTATAAAAATTCTCGTTAGATTCATTGTTTAAGCATTAATGACCTAAAGTTTGTGTTACTAGTTCATCTTTAAGTTACCCGGCTCTTAAGCCATGACCAGATAGTAATTCTCTCCGGTGACCACAGTGCTCGTTTCCAAGTCAAAGGATCGCGTCTGACATTGTTAAGCATCATGTTCAATTCGTCCTAATTACTATGGTTCTGGATCCCTCGGTTACAAGTGAATCATCTTTTACATCTAGTTAAAGACCGACTAGTGTTTTCCATCCTTATGTATTAATCCTAGTGTATGATTATAGACCGATCATCAGAATTAAACTAATACATGCAGATATAGAACCGATAATAATATGAAGTAGTAATAAACATAGATCTACGATAAACAATAAAACACACTCCAACAGATTCTAACAAACTAAGTAAAACAATAAACGTCTACATGATCACATTGATCCAAACAAGTATTCAGCCTACTAGCCTAACATTATTAAAGGAATAACAAAGTCTGAAAAGATGAAAGACATTGTTTACCAAACTGAAAGTAAAATAGAATAATAGATCTAGACCGCGGATGAAGATCGGAAGGCGTTAGAAGCTCCAAAACCTTCTGGAAATCTGCAACTACGAACTAGGGTTGATAGTGGGCGGCTAGGGCTGCTGAATCGGCTCTCTCTTAGGGTTTTGAGGGTTAGTTCGGCTTAAATAGTGATTTAAGTCGGTTTCAGATCTGGGCCGCCCAGCGGCGCTGGGCCTGGGCTTTGAGTGGCTAGCGGCGCTGGACAATTTGGAGCGGCGCTGGCATGGGTGCCAGCAGCGCTGGTGGCTGCTGTTTCATCCCGTACTTCTTCGTTCGGCTCTCGAATCACTTCCTTGTGTCTTGTAACTTCATAGGCTTCCTCTTGAGTCACTTGATGTCATTTACCCTCTCTCGCATCTTCCGTGAACCTGCATAAACATACGATTCCATTAAGTACCAATAGTTCCGGAATATTAACTCATTTAGATATTGAAATGAAGCCTTTCGATAGGGGGTTTTATCACAAAATGGACGCTCATCATATACCCCCACACTTAAGTCTTTGCTTGTCCTCAAGCAAACAGTCCAAGAAAAATAAAACAATGATGAGCGGACAGCTTAAGTGTTAAAGTATTCTACTTTATTGAAATCGTTTGAAAGATCAGTCATGCAAAAATGATTTGAGAAAGCTTTAGACAAAATCAGTAAGCTATAGCTAGAGGCAAGATAATTGGTCAATCAAAACTAAAAGCTAACTTTTTACTCGTGTTAATACCTCTAAAACAGTTCTATACTTCCACATGTCTTACAGCTCAATCTTACTACCTTTTGCTGACTAGTTAAGCACTTATATAAGGTTTGTATAGCAATCAGAACTACTAGCTACTAGCAAGGCACTTGTATTTCATAGTGTGTGTACTTGTGAGTCACTACTTAGATATACTCCTACACTACAGTCATGCTCGCTAGCTACATACTAAAGCAGTTATACGATATTATCATCTTTAATAGTTGAGACAGCGGTGACAGGTCGGTGATTCCTCACTCGCAGAGCGACATAACTCAACTAAAGTTCACATCAAGACAGCGGTGACAGGTCGGTGATTCCTCACTCGCAGAGCGACATAACTCAACTATAAGTTCACATCAAGACAGCGGTGACAGGTCGGTGGTTCCCCACGCGCAAAGCGACATAACTTGATGCGTTTTTAGATTTTACTCGTTAATAGTTCTTTGAACTTCATTTAAACTACTGATTGTCATTCTTAAAGATACTACATTATTCATGCAATAGACATTTATCAGAGACACCAGGTGACTCATACTCCTACTCCGCATGCAACTAGTTCACATTAAATAGTATAAGAATTAAGGCGAACCATACATCTAAACTAGTTCCTACACAAGCACGTATAATTAAGTCCAATTAATATACCTACTAATAACTAGAAAGCTCTAATTGCTAGGCATGTTAAAGTCCTGTTACGTGTGCTACGGCAAACATAATCGCATACAGTTTCAGTCTAAGCTCTAATCCAGTTGGAAGCATGAACAGCCACAGGTCTATAGTTAAGCTAACAATTCTAACTAACCGTTCATCTACCAAGGCTAATATTTCTTAGTTATCGTCATCTTTTGTCTACTTGCAAAGCTTATATTCTCAAAATAGTTTTCAGACACAGAAAAACTTTAAATTTGCATGAAATAAGTAGTAGAAAACTTGTTCAAAATCAAACAATTAGACCAAGGGTTTTTCCTATTCCATCCCCCCACACTTAAATTGTACAACGTCCTCGTTGTAATAACTAGAAAGCTCTAATTGCTAGGCATGTTAAAGTCCTGTTACGTGTGCTACGGCAAACATAATCGCATACAGTTTCAGTCTAAGCTCTAATCCAGTTGGAAGCATGAACAGCCACAGGTCTATAGTTAAGCTAACAATTCTAACTAACCGTTCATCTACCAAGGCTAATATTTCTTAGTTATCGTCATCTTTTGTCTACTTGCAAAGCTTATATTCTCAAAATAGTTTTCAGACACAGAAAAACTTTAAATTTGCATGAAATAAGTAGTAGAAAACTTGTTCAAAATCAAACAATTAGACCAAGGGTTTTTCCTATTCCATCCCCCCACACTTAAATTGTACAACGTCCTCGTTGTACTAGACATAGAAACTAAGGGTAATAGGAAAAACACATAAAAATTAAAGAGTAACAGGATTAACGAAACTTCCCGAGTCTTAAATTGCATGATAGTTGTTGAAGATGGCATTTGCGGAGCGACTTGAACATGATGAGCTTCAAAAACTTCAGTCGTCTCCATTTGATGGCGATCCATTGATGCGTCTCCACCTTCTTTTCTTTTTGGTATTTTCTGATTTTTTTATTTTTTTGAATTTTTGTGTTAGGACCAGTTTCGGTGAAACTGGCCAGTCTCCAGTTGCACCTGGAGACCAAGAAGATTTGTCCAGAAATATATTGAAGTTCAGTTGCATCGTACAGTTAACGCAACTGAAGACTTCCTCCAGTTGAGAACTGACCAGTTGAAGAATCCTTCCAGTTGAAGTCAAAGACAACAAGTGGAAGATAGAGAATGACAATGGCAGCGAAGCCCAGTTGACATTCTAGTCAGTTACAAACTGGAGACCGTCAGTGGAAAGCTCTTACAAAGCTTTACACTGATCTCGAGGAATTGACTTTATGCTTTATGTACTATTACACGGATAATAAGATTTATCTATGTATAAAGTACAAAAAGGTACATAAAGTTGGTTGAGTAAAGTTGCTTTATACTGCAACTTTACACAACATTTTAAGGAATTAAATGCTATTCCTTAAATGTCTCAACCATATTTGTACGGACAAAGTTGACATCCCAATGTCAACTTTGCCTATAAATACAAGTCATTGCACAACAAGAATACACACACATACTTTGCATATCAGACTTTGCATACAATATTCTTGGTGAACTTGTGCAATATTCTCTCAATCTTAAAAGGAACATTTCACAACTTTAAGTGTTTCGATTGTTTAGAGAAATTCCAAGTATAGATCAATTGTAGTTCATAGGTTGTTAGGATATTTACATACTTTGTATTATCTTGGTTCCGCAACAACCTTGTAATTTATTTAAAGTTAATAAATAAATTACACTTGAAAATTACATATTGTCTCACCGATTTACTTTACAAGTATTTTATATTATTGCATTGTTCTTTACTTATTGTCACTTAAATAAGTAATCTATCTAGAACTTGGTATATACTCACTACAACTGGCCGTCTCCAGTTCAGCGCTTATATTGCAAAGTAACTCCACCATTGACATTGAGGTGTCTTCAGGTAGTACCATCTATTGAGTTGGGACTTACATCCAAATAATCAGATGGCGAGTTTACAAGGAACCCAAGGGTCCGATACCCTTATTGGGAGAATCCAAAGATTTTTGAGGGATTCTCCAATCGGACCCTCATTCTCCTTAAACCCACGCAAGTTGTTTCACGACTACTTGTGTGAGTTTTGGTACACTGCCTCACTTTCTTCCGATTGTTCCTCCATCACTTTCACATTAAAAGGGGGAACAGTCCAGTGTACCTTATCAGCAGATGTATTGAGGGATGCTTCTACACCTCAATTACTGGAGACAAGGAGAGTCTCCTGTTGTCATCTCCCCTAACATTAATTTTCGCCAGGTCCTCCTTGATATGGGACACAAGGAGTGCCTAGAAAAAGGGGTTTTGAAAACAAAGGGTGCGATGACCATGAAGGGCCTTACACCTTCATGGAGGTACTTTTTCATCCACCTTGTGGAAAGTATGGGTGGGAGTTCTGGTGGACTTGACCAGATTAACTCCGCACATGAAGATGGCATTTGCGGAGCGACTTGAACATGATGAGCTTCAAAAACTTCAGTCGTCTCCATTTGATGGCGATCCATTGATGCGTCTCCACCTTCTTTTCTTTTTGGTATTTTCTGATTTTTTTATTTTTTTGAATTTTTGTGTTAGGACCAGTTTCGGTGAAACTGGCCAGTCTCCAGTTGCACCTGGAGACCAAGAAGATTTGTCCAGAAATATATTGAAGTTCAGTTGCATCGTACAGTTAACGCAACTGAAGACTTCCTCCAGTTGAGAACTGACCAGTTGAAGAATCCTTCCAGTTGAAGTCAAAGACAACAAGTGGAAGATAGAGAATGACAATGGCAGCGAAGCCCAGTTGACATTCTAGTCAGTTACAAACTGGAGACCGTCAGTGGAAAGCTCTTACAAAGCTTTACACTGATCTCGAGGAATTGACTTTATGCTTTATGTACTATTACACGGATAATAAGATTTATCTATGTATAAAGTACAAAAAGGTACATAAAGTTGGTTGAGTAAAGTTGCTTTATACTGCAACTTTACACAACATTTTAAGGAATTAAATGCTATTCCTTAAATGATCTCAACCATATTTGTACGGACAAAGTTGACATCCCAATGTCAACTTTGCCTATAAATACAAGTCATTGCACAACAAGAATACACACACATACTTTGCATATCAGACTTTGCATACAATATTCTTGGTGAACTTGTGCAATATTCTCTCAATCTTAAAAGGAACATTTCACAACTTTAAGTGTTTCGATTGTTTAGAGAAATTCCAAGTATAGATCAATTGTAGTTCATAGGTTGTTAGGATATTTACATACTTTGTATTATCTTGGTTCCGCAACAACCTTGTAATTTATTTAAAGTTAATAAATAAATTACACTTGAAAATTACATATTGTCTCACCGATTTACTTTACAAGTATTTTATATTATTGCATTGTTCTTTACTTATTGTCACTTAAATAAGTAATCTATCTAGAACTTGGTATATACTCACTACAACTGGCCGTCTCCAGTTCAGCGCTTATATTGCAAAGTAACTCCACCATTGACATTGAGGTGTCTTCAGGTAGTACCATCTATTGAGTTGGGACTTACATCCAAATAATCAGATGGCGAGTTTACAAGGAACCCAAGGGTCCGATACCCTTATTGGGAGAATCCAAAGATTTTTGAGGGATTCTCCAATCGGACCCTCATTCTCCTTAAACCCACGCAAGTTGTTTCACGACTACTTGTGTGAGTTTTGGTACACTGCCTCACTTTCTTCCGATTGTTCCTCCATCACTTTCACATTAAAAGGGGGAACAGTCCAGTGTACCTTATCAGCAGATGTATTGAGGGATGCTTCTACACCTCAATTACTGGAGACAAGGAGAGTCTCCTGTTGTCATCTCCCCTAACATTAATTTTCGCCAGGTCCTCCTTGATATGGGACACAAGGAGTGCCTAGAAAAAGGGGTTTTGAAAACAAAGGGTGCGATGACCATGAAGGGCCTTACACCTTCATGGAGGTACTTTTTCATCCACCTTGTGGAAAGTATGGGTGGGAGTTCTGGTGGACTTGACCAGATTAACTCCGCACATGCAGAGATGGCATTCTGCTTGTGCAATGGATTGAGAGTGGATTTTGCTGATATCCTCTATAGAAGCCTGGTTCAAAAACTAAAGGGCACCAGGGGACTATGTATCCCCTTCTCCAGGTTTCTCTCTCTTTGTTTTCTACAAATTCTGGGCAGTGAAGCTTATTTTAGCACAAATTCACTTTACACTGTCCCAGATTTGTTGAGGAATCTTGACTCTCTAGTATCTGAAGCTGGAGAGGTCGAGATTCCAGATAGAATGCGGCTGGAATTCGCAAAAACCGATGCACCAGTCCAAGGTGAGTCGGAAAGACAACTGGGCGGGCCTCAAAACTATGAGGGACCCACCAGTTTGTCTGCTGGAATTGTGACCATTGCCGAACCCGGGCAACTGTCTAACCCCTCCAGCACCAGCCTGTTTGTCCCCATAACCATTTACTCTGGAGACCTCCCAACAGGTCCTTCAGGTGTTCCAAAGGCAACAAGAACACGTCGTCTTAGGAAACAGTCAGAACTTGCCACTGACAGTAGAAACCTGACCAGCCCTCTAGTTTCCTCCCAACAGGAACCTGGAGATAGTCAAACGGGACAACCGCAAGCAGCCACCCTCGAAATTTCTGTAGGAGAGGGTGGTGAAGATGAAACTGGGCTACCCCAAACCAGATTAGAGTTTGAGTCTGCACAAAGTGTCCACGACCTATCTTCTGACACTGCTCTTACACGAACTGACGAAGTCTCTGGCCAGTCACTGCTGGAGACTGAGGTTCCAAACTCTGCGGCTGATGATGTTATGATTGTGGATAGAGCAATTATAACTGAGGCAACCCCAGTGACCTCTATCCCTGGTGAAGATACCTCAGTATCTGATCCTCCAACAGATGCAACCTTCCAGGAAACTGGAGAAGGTCATCTGGAGATTGACCCATCTGGTCAGCCCTCAGTTACATTCATGGATCTGGACATGAATGTTAATGACGAGGAAATCCTTATTGAGTCTTCGGATTCTGAAGGTACTGCATCAGACTTGGAGATTTTTGATTCTGCTGTACAAGATCAAAACCCTTCATCTCAAGTCTCGCCTCCAGATGCATCAATTTCAATTTCACCATCACAAGAAAATGAGCCTACTGAAAATCCTTTTCCCACTTATAGCTATATATCTAGAAACAGACGTATGGCACCATCACCCTCTGGGCAGATCTCACTCCTTCGAGAAATGCCACCCCCACCGCCGCCGTTGTTCACACCTGAGCATTCTCAGCATGAACAACACATTGTTACTTCAGTTCCTTCTTCTCTACCACTCCTATTATTACTTCCTCGACTGCTGCGACGTCAACTGGGGAGGCTTCCCTCAATTTTCCTCCTCTAGTTACTCCAGTGGTAACTGCTGCTGGTCCAGTGACACCTTTTCCTCCGTCACTGGACAGTCAATTTGTGTCTTTCCAAGCCGATATCCAAAACCTTCTTACCAAGGTGGAGGATATTCAAAAGACACTTGACAAAAATACCAAGTCTTTCTCCAGATACCACAAGGATCATCTGACTAATATTAAAGTGGTTGATCTGGGGATTAACAAGTTCTCATCAAATGAAGACTTGGTGTTAAAGAAGCTCAATGAGCTGGTCGGAGGCTGCAACAATCTGGCAACTTCTCTAAAGGAAGCCTTCGACCTCACTCAGTCAAATGTCACAACCTCAATCTCCAACTTGCTGGGTAACACTGTCAGAAGATCTGAAGTTGATTTAAGGGAGATTGAAAAGCTGGTGAAAGAGTTAGTTGAAAAGCCTGGGTTGAATGTGACTGAGCTTGGTCAGCAGTTGATGGTATCAGTTGGTCAGAAAATAGATGATACGCTAGGTGCTAGAGAAACACAATTGATAGAAAAGGTGATAGCTGAGATCACCAAGCTGGCCACTCCTCAGGTTGATCTGGCTCCACTCACTAATGAGATCAACCAGTTGAGGGGCAACATTGATAACTTAAACACCCAGGTATCACTTCATGCTCAGTCTCTGGATAAACTGATAAATGAGGTAGAAAGTTTGAAGAAAAAGGATGAAGAAGTCAAGGATAAGGTGGTTTCTGGTCTGGATGAAGACTCTAAGACTTTGAATGAATTAAAAACTGGTCAGCAACAAGTTGCTGCAAATGTTCTGACCCAGTCCAAAGAGACCAACCATCTGTGGAGATCTTTCAGGATGATGTGTGGAATATTTAAAGAATGCAAGGACATACAATCGTGGCAGCCTCTTGACCGGTTGCCATCTCACCCCTCTGAATGGGAAGCTATAAGGGCAGGTCTAGATGCTGCCAAGGGGGAAAGAAGTGCAGTCCTTGCACCAGTTGCACCTGGAAGAACTCCATCTGAAAGTCAATCTGGTGGTGAAATGATTATGGCTGCCAGTACTGAAGCTGGTGAGCAAAGGGTAGAGAATGTGGATGTGATGGATAGGGGGAATATGGATAAGGGTAAAGGTTTAGCATCTGATGTAGCCCAGCCGGCCACTGATATACCAATGTTGGAAACTGGCAATGCTGATATACTTCCTTCAGTTTCTGAAAGTGATAGCAAACGTCTGGCAAGGCTTGGTGATCAAATTAAAGAAAGAAAGAAAATGAAACAAGCCAACCAAGTTGAAGCCAGAGAACATCTTGCAAAGTTAAGATTGCTTGATATTAGTGATGCTCACTTGTTGGGAATCACTAAGGAGGAATATGCCAGAGTAAAGAATGATCCCAGGATAGTGAATATGTTAAAAGAAATGCTTGATGTTGAATTAGACAGACACTATCCTTATGATGAAGCTGAACTTGATGCCAGAAACTTTAATATATCAGTGGAGAAGGAAAAAGAAAACAGGGCCAGTGGGATTCAGAAAAGAATTGAAAATGTTAGAAAGGTTGTGAAAAGGGTCTTGAATCCACCTAGAAGGAACCCTCAACCAAGAAAACCACTGCCTGAGATGCTGACCTTAGAACATTCCTTGAACCAACTGGCGATGTATCAAATGATGATATCAAGGCTGTTGTGCTGGTTGCTAGAGCTGGGAGTATTAAAATCTCAAATGAATCTGAAGCAAGAAGCTATTACTCCCAGATCATGGCAACCAGAAGACATAGTGGGACAATCAATGGTGTGTTTGTGACAATTAAGCCAGGCACCAAGCACTTTCATGTTGAAGTCAGTTATACTATAGGTCCACTAGTTAGAATTGACAATCCTGGTGCAATGCAATATGGGTTCTCAGAATGGGTTGAAATGGTGAACTTTTTGGAAGCTAAGGCACAGAAGAATAGGTTTGAGAAGGCTTGGGTTAATTTCTTAAAAGGCAAGATTCAACAGAAAGAAAATCTGGAGCTGAAGTTGAATGCTGATCCTGAAGATTCTTTGCCTATTTCTTCAGTGACTAAGAAAAGGAAAATTGGCGAAGGGTCATCCAATTAAATTTTCCTTTCAGTTTATCTGCTTGTAATTTTGTTTACATTCTGTAACTTATGTATATTTCATTTCCTTGTATAAATGAAGTTACCAGTTTGTAACCACAAGATAGATAAAAGATTAGATCTAACAAACTCAAAAGAAAAACCCAAGGCATTTACTGATCTATAAAAATGCCTTGGAAAATTTAGATAGATTTAATCGAACAAGTCTCTCCAGTTCACACTTGTACAGATACAAGAACTGAAAAAGACTTGGCAATATTTCAGGACAAATAGGGGGAATTTGTTAGGACCAGTTTCGGTGAAACTGGCCAGTCTCCAGTTGCACCTGGAGACCAAGAAGATTTGTCCAGAAATATATTGAAGTCAGTTGCATCGTACAGTTAACGCAACTGAAGACTTCCTCCAGTTGAGAACTGACCAGTTAAAGAATCCTTCCAGTTGAAGTCAAAGACAACAAGTGGAAGATAGAGAATGACAATGGCATCGAAGCCCCATTGACATTCTAGTCAGTTACAAACTGGAGACCGTCAGTGGAAAGCTCTTACAAAGCTTTACACTGATCCCGAGGAATTAACTTTATGCTTTATGTACTATTACACGGATAATAAGATTTATCTATGTATAAAGTACAAAAAGGTACATAAAGCTGGTTGAGTAAAGTTGCTTTATACTGCAACTTTACACAGCATTTTAAGGAATTAAATGCTATTCCTTAAATGATCTCAACCATATTTGTACGGCCAAAGTTGACATCCCAATGTCAACTTTGCCTATAAATACACGTCATTGCACAACAAGAATACACACACATACTTTGCATATCAGACTTTGCATACAATATTCTTGGTGAACTTGTGCAATATTCTCTCAATCTTAAAAGGAACATTTCACAACTTTAAGTGTTTCGATTGTTTAGAGAAATTCCAAGTATAGATCAATTGTAGTTCATAGGTTGTTAGGATATTTACATACTTTGTATTATCTTGGTTCCGCAACAACCTTGTAATTTATTTAAAGTTAATAAATAAATTACACTTGAAAATTACACATTGTCTCACCGATTTACTTTACAAGTATTTTATATTATTGCATTGTTCTTTACTTATTGTCACTTAAATAAGTAATCTATCTAGAACTTGGTATATACTCACTGCAACTGGTCGTCTCCAGTTCAGCGCTTATATTGCAAAGTAACTCCACCATTGACATTGAGGTGTCTTCAGGTAGTACCATCTATTGAGTTGGGACTTACATTTTGGGTTTTTCTGATTTTTTTGGATTTTTGGCGATCTGGTGCGCAGAACGGAGCTGGTAGCGGCGCTGGTGAGGTGGGCAGCGACGCTGGCTGGGTGAGCAACGGCGCTGGTTGGAAGGCAGCGGCGCTGGGATGCCCTGATGCATTCCCAGCGGTGCTGGATGACTCCTAGCGGCGCTTTTGACTCCTGTACGTGTTCCGATGTCTGATTTCTTCAGCGATTTGATGCTCGAACTCCCCCACACTTAGCTTTTGGCCAAGTACATGTTTTCCTTCATACTACAAAGCAATATACTCCTGCACACTTCAATCAAAATATAAAAATGGAAAATAACAAGCTAAAACATAAAAATAAAAATAAAAACGAAATACGATTGCAATAAGTTACTTGTTTCCTTTATCCGTTGAAAGCTTGCATCTGTGACTCTCAGGACATACTCATAAAATATCACAAATGATAAAGTTTAAAACAATCACTTAGTTGCAATTAGTCACATATTCCTAAAAATGAAAAATAAAAATAAAAATAAAAATAAAATACGGCTTGGGTTGCCTCCCAAGAAGCGCTAAGTTTAACGAGTCTTCAGCCAGACTCGGCCTAGGAACTAGGGTGAGGAGTACGGGTTAGGCCTAGGGCCGGTACCCGTCGGATTGTATCGAATAAAAATGTCCGACTTATCTTCTAAATATGATTCGATATTCATCCTTTCTCCTTGTCCTTGGCAAAGCTTATACTTACAGTTAAAACCATAGGGATTATCTTTACTTATGTCTTTCTTACTAACTTTCAATATATTAATCCCAGACTGTAATATTAATTCTCCTAAATCGACATTTATATCAGCACATGCGGTCTTTAAAAAGGGTTGACCTAAAATCACATTATTCCTAGTGACCGCATTTTCTTTTACCATAAAGAACTCTGTTGAGAATTTCAGTCTGTCAATGCTAATCACTACATCCTTAACAAATCCTCGAACTCTAATTCTCTTATTCCTAAAAAGGCAGATCATCTTATCTTCCCATTCTACTTTTCCCAACTCCTTACTAGCATATCTTGTCTGATAATCTAAGGGAAGTATGTTTATTCTCGCCCTGGCATCTATGAATGCCCTACATCCTAAATTTCCTCGAATCACTCCGCGAATCTTAAAGATAGTAGGGTCACCTAGGGCAGAGGTGGAGAGATAAGGGTTATACTTAGCTAAGGCTTGTTCCTTAATGTCGTTCCATCCTATGTTATCCAGAACTTTATTTGCCTCGACTAGTATTCTGTCACCCTCTTCTATACTCTTCTCGGTCTTTTCTAGGATCTTTTCTAGCTTATCTATTTTAATTTCTCTATGTAAATCACTTAAACCTTTCTCATATCTATTTTTTATATCTAACCCTCGACCATACCAAAATCGACTTAAGTCCTTAAGACAATGATAGGCATCTAGTGGTTCCCTACGACACTTACTCTCAATATTGAAGCACATTTCATCATAGTCGACATCCCTAGAGTCTACAACAGGCAATTTGACTCTAACTTGACCATTTGACATAGATATTTCACGTTTAAGGACATAGATGATAGCATCCGCAGCATGCAGAAATGGTCGACCTAGAATTAAGGGTGTCACTACTTCACTTACCGAATCAAGCATAACAAACTCAGTCCAAAATTCTAAATCCTTAACCTTGACATGGACTTGTTCGACAATCCCCTTGGGTTGTCGGTAAGTCTGATCGGCTAACCGAATGCTCATGTTGACGAGTTTTAACAAACAAAGGGTAAGTTTCTCATAAATCACAGTAGGCATAACATTAATACTTGACCCTAAATCAGCTAATGCACTCTAAAAGTATTCATTATTAATAGTGCAAGGGATAAGAAAACTTCCTGGATCCTCAGATGCTTGCGGTAGCTGTGTCCCGTCGTCCGGTGCTTCGGGATCTTGAACTTCATCACTTCTGTCCGAGTCGTCCCTATCCTTGATTTTGCATTAGGAAGCGAACTGGGCCTCGACTTCTCCTTCCAAGAGCAAGGTTTCACGCGAATCTGGTCTAGCGGACTCCTGAGCGGCGCTGGAAGGGTCTGAACGGCGCTGGTTTGTAACCTGGGGGATCCCAGCGTCGCTGGAAGGGTTCCAGCGGCGCTAGTTTGCACCTGGAGGGTCACCAGCGGTGCTGGGGTGTGTTACCAGCGGCGCTGGTTGCTCCAGTACAGATTCTAGAATTGCGTTTTGGTCCGTTTCTTCTTCATTTTGCTCCCGTACGATCTGTACCTGATTGGAAACTTCACAAAAATCATTAGAAACCTCAGTAGAGTCATTACCTTCGGTGAACACGGCGTTCACATTCTCATTCCGTCCGATCAGTGGTTGGTACTTTTGACTCATGTTAGGGCTTCCTTGAGGGTTCGGCTTTGGATTAGCTTGTGCATTGCTTGCAAGAAGATCATTTTCCTTCTTAGCACTCTGTTCCATCAACTTTTCTAGCTTCCTTTCCAAACCCTTAATGGCAGATTGTTGATCTCTCACCACGGCATCCACTTTATGGTCAAGGTTTGCAATATTCTTATTCAAGAACCTTGTATACTTGTCCAAGGAGTCGTGCCTCTTGTCATTCATCTCAATGTACCTCTCCATCATGTCGGTAAGCTTGACAATTGGATCCTCCTTGACTTCATTCTCCTCTTTTGGTTGCTCGGGTTGACCATTACTCCTTTGCCACCTATTTGAAAAGAACCAAAGTTATTTCTAGCATAACTAGAGTTAAAGTTAGAATTATCGGGGTTTCTTTGGAATAGTCCTCGTTGAAAGCCTCCTCGGTATTGGTTCTAAACATAATTGACTTGCTCGGTAGCCTCCTCTTCACAATCCTCGGTATAGTGCAATCCTCCGCAATTGTTGCACCCGTGTGCAATCACCTTGAGGTCTTTGTCCATAACGTCCAACCTATCTTCAAAAGTAGAAAAACAGTTAGATAAAGCTTCAAGTTCATGAATTACCTCATTATCGGAGCTGCTCTCGATGCTAGCCACGGTCCTTCTCGGTCTCCTATCTCGATTATCATCCATTTCTCGAGCTAAGCTAGCTTGCACCATATCCTCCATCCTTTTGTACGCGGCATTGGTAGTCTTGTACAAAAAGTTACCACCTCCGGCTAGGTCTAAATCCTTTTGGGAACCCTTGGTTAAACCATAGAAAAAGATTTCCATGATTTCGTCCTTGCTAAGTCCATTCCCGTGACAGTTTCTGAGCATTTCCCTAAGCCTTTTCCATGCATTAACTAGTGATTCTCCTTCATCTTGCTTGAAAGCCTTGATGTCTCGAAGCATTTTCCTAGCTAAACTAGGGGGAAAGAATCGTGAGACAAACTGTTCGCAAAGTTGATTCCATGTAGTGATGGTACCTTCATCGAGCTCATCAAACCAAGCACGTGCCTCTCCCGTGAGAGACGACGAAAATAAGCTAAGTTGCACATCGTCATCGGTGACGCCTCCTCCATATTTGAACATTTTGCACAAACTTGTGAACCTGCTTATATGCTTATGGGGGTAAGATTTGGCTCGGCCGTCATATTGGTTATCCTGGATTAACTTAAGGTGGTGTCCTTTGACTGAAAATGAATCTCCTAAGTTGGGTAAGACAATAGCCGATCCCGGTGTCGGTGCAACGGCTCTCGTCCTTTCCATCATCGGTCGGTCGAATTCGTCAACTACGCCTCTAGGTGAGTTTGGTTGAGACATAGTGTTGGATGATCCTAAAGGGTGTTCTAAGTTGAAAAGGTTTGCTAAGTTACCTACGGGTGATGAGTTTGACCTGTTGAGTCTTCTCCTACGTCTGAGTCTGCTTAGGCTTGTGGATACGCGTCTTAGAATCGTTCCCGATCTTAAACGCATCAACTACCTAAATAAGCTGCAAAACTCAAGAAAAAGATCGACGTACCAATATAAAGATAAAATGAAAACTAAATTAAACTACTTAAACTAGAAATGAAATGAAAATACTACTTAACCCTAATTTGACCTAATTTGACTTTTAAACCTAATTAACTTAACCTAAGTACTGAAAATTAACTACTTCGTGCCGAAACACAAAGCAGGATCGAATTACACTACTAAACTAAGAATGCGTCGCGTCCCCGGCAACGGCACCAAAAAGCTATGATGGTGGTTTTTATTTCTGCTTTTAAATTTATAAATTGTTGTACAAGTAACTATTTAAACACACACACACTTACGAGCAGAGAACCCGGTCAGTGTATGTAAGTCCCCTGGTACGGATCGTTAATAGCTTGATCCAGTTATCAAGAGGTGCGGAATCCCTCTCTATAATTTGGTGATTCACAACGAAAGCCCCTAGATCATCTACGGGGTCGTAGATCTTCTTCGGGCTAGCGGAACAACCTTTGACCTATTAACCTGCAGTACCTGCTTGATAATTCGACAAATGTTCAACCCTAAACTCTGTTAGGGTTCTGGTATTTATAGGAAACACCCGAATGGACTTTCAGCAAGTTAGCCTCGCAAGTCCAAGCCCAGCCCGTCATATTTACGAGGTCGTAAACACGATTGGCCTCGTATTTGTCCCTGCAAATATAGGGTCGTATTCCTTTATGCTTAACCTCGTATTTAACCCTGTAAATACGGGGTCACATTTCTTCTGTATGAATTGCGAGCTCGCAATTCATACTTAGCAGATTTACTATACATTCAATACTTAAACTTAATCTAGTATTCTATGCATAATACTAAGTTCATTAATGACAATCACATTACAAAGAGATATTACAATATAAGCCCAAACAATCTAGACTGCTATTGACATAGATGTGCACTTACAGACTCCCCCTTGGCAATAGCTTCTAAACGTTAACATATCTATCTCTTTGTCTTGTCTTTGTTATCAATCTACTTTCTCTGCTTTTTCTTGCTCCTGCTCTGCTCCTTCTCAGTCTCAGTCTCAAAATCAGAATCTGACTCTGACTCTGAAGGAGTATGAGTTAACCCTAACCGTTCTTTCTCTTGATCCCTCAAAGACCCTGGATCATAATAATAATCCGCCATCTCTGCTCTAGCTCTCATATGAGCTTGTGGATCATATCCCAATCTCTTCTCTAGTCTATGCACAATAATTGGATGCAAATCTGACTCGGTAGAAGTATTATTGGTAGAATCGGTTTTGGTAGACTCAGTATCTTGAGCACTAGCAATATCAGTATGTTGAGCAATAGCATCAGATTGCCCTACCAAATCCTTACCTTTGTTTAATCGATCAACTTCAACATCTTCTGTAAGGGTTTTGGTTTGAGGTGCATCAAGCACAACTACCATGTTTATCTCTGTAGACATCTGTTATTGAGCTTGTGGAGCTTTTGAGGTTGCCTTGCTAGCAATACCAGCCTGGATAGACTCTCCTTGAGTCTCTGTTCTTAAAATAGAACTCCCTCCTAGCTCTTGAGTAGCTCTAGCAGCATCTGGATCTTCATTCTGATCATCATCATTCCTTGCCTTAGCTAGCTCATCACCTTTGCAACCTAAGCTATCTCTCTCAGCTCTAACCTTGAGATAGTTATCGATGTGATCATGCAATTTTTCTTCAGCAATCTTGACTCCCTTTTTCATTGCATCTTCCATCTTGATAACCTTATCATCTAGAGCCACATACCTTTTATACATCTTGGACACTACCACTTCGGCTTTGCCCAATTTGTCTTCAAGAAATGTGTTCTTGTCACTAACAACCTTCAAATCACCAGTCAAACGAGTAACCAAACTTCTCATCTCATTCATCTGTCTCTGCAGATCACTAAGATTAGTTTCTTCACTTGTTTGAAACTGTGGCTGTGTAGTCTCAGGAACAACAATCCTTGGCACACTTTGTGAGCCACCAGCTGCAGCAGAAATCTCTTGTTCCCTGACAAGTCTAGTCCTTTTTGACATAGGCTGCTCTGGCACCCAATCTTCATCTGTTTCTCTCCTTCTTCTTCCTTGAACTGCCTCAGTAGGTTTAGGAACCATCTTAGATCCAACTCTGATGAATGCATGAGATCTTTAAGGATCTTCATCACCATCACTGCTAGAATAATCATCAGAATGGATAGAAGGCTCTCTGTCTGCTTGAATATCAGCAACAGCCTTTCCTCTACCTTCAGCATCCATACCAGATCCACTAGCCTGACCTGCTCTTGACCTTCTAGCTTCTTCAGTACCAGACCCACTAGCTCTAGCTGCTTCAGAACCAACTGCAGCTTCAGCTGCATAATCATCTATGTGAGTCCCGTAGCACTCTAAGATGGTTAACCCCAAAACAAGTGTAAATACAACAAGTCTAATAATCACTAGAATGGACTAGTATTACTTAAATATAAATGCAAGTATATAAATAAGTAAATACACGACTTAAAGTAATAAGCAAGTAAAGTGGAACATAATGTATTTTTCAAGGTGTATTTTATTTATGATGTTAAATAAAATACAAGGTTGTGCGGAATCAAGATAATACAAATAAGTATGTATCCTAACAACCTTATGAATTACAAATGATCTATATTTGTTAAATAACTCTTTTAGATTGAGATACTTAAAGTTGTGAAGTATCCCTGTTTAAGATCGAGAGTATTTAGACAAATTCACTCTAATGCTAAATGTATGCTTTAAAGTATTTTTCTCAAAGAAATGACTTTGTATTTATAGGCAACAAAATTCACCAGTGAATTTTGTGCCGTACAAATATGGTTGTATGCATTTAATGATCCGACAAGAACATTAAATGCATTGGATAAGGTACAAGGATAAAATCACATCAAATGACTTATTATCCTTATATCCAACCACCTTTACACACGTATATACTTTGGTAAAGAACAAGTGGAATGTTCTTTGGAAAGTGTGTAAAGGCTTAAAGTCAAATCCTCGATATCAGTGTTCAGACTTGTAAGGTCTAGAACACTGACAATCCTCCAGTGTACAGATCTGGTAAGACTTCCAGTGGACTCTGCCATTTGTCAGTCTTCTTTATTCTGACTTCAGTCTTTGACTTCAGTTAGAATGTCTTTAATAGAATAGATCTGGACTGGGGTGAAGTCCAGTGAGCTAATCTGGAGAATACTCCAGATTTCCTATACAAGTATTTGCTCACTGGTCTTCCATTATTTCTGAACAAATCTTCAGAGGGACTCCAGATTCCAAGTCTGGAGTAGGTCAGTTTCTGGACAGATCTTCAGTAAGGCTCCAGTAGTCGAGTCTGGAGCGAGTCCAGTAAATCTGGACCTAACAAATTCCCCCTATTTGTTTAGAAATAAAGCAAGTGTTTTCAAGCTTATATTTATACAATTTTGTATGCTTGAAAAACACAAGTTTTGACTTAGTCTAAAAAATAAGTTACTGGAAAACACTTTATAGATCATCAGTGTTTTCAGTTTCATCTTTTAAGTTCTAACTTAGACTAAATCTGATCATTTACTTATATGAATTAAAAATTGCAACTAATATTACATACATCAACTGATAAATAGTTACAATTTTCATCAAACAATAAATTACAATAAGTAAATGAAATAAGAGTCAGGCCCTTCTCTTCGATGTCTGTCCTGGAGCATCTTCAGTCCATCCAAAAGCTTGGACTGTTGTATCCTTCCTTTCATCCGTAAAGTTACCCTCTCTGGTCAACTTTATATTGAATCTGGTCATTCTTTGATGATTTTCAGCTAATTTGATTTCAACATTTACAATCCTTCTGGTATTAGCCCTGAAATTCATCATATCATCATATTTTGCTTTCTGCTTCGCCATATGGATCATGTCTTCAGTTTCCTTGGATACACTCTGTTGTCCTTCAGTGAACTGGAGTTGTTGGCGATTAATTTTCAGAGAAGTATCCAGGGGAATGAACGTGCTTACATCAGCATCCTTTATTGCTTTGATTTGTTTGGCAGTAAGCTTTGGCAGACCAGTCAATCTCTTTCTGTACTCTAGCTCCAGAGCACCAGCGTTTTTCCTTATCTTCTTCTGGAGGCTCACCAGTTCCTCCTTCCTCTCTCTGATCAGTTCTGGTACGCTGACAGCATAAACAATCGAATCATAGATTTGCTCTTCTTCAGCGTAGAACGATCGTACATGAACATCATTCAATGTATCTAGACATTGATGAACTCTGGGGTCATCCTTCATCTTTTTGTACACTTCAATATTAATGCCTAACCTGCCAGCATTGTAAGAGTCCAGAGTCCCCATAGTTGCCATCTCCCTTTGATGGGCCAGCAGTTCATCTTTTTGATTTCTTTTGAATATTTCAATCATGATGCATTGTTGTTCCAGTTTCTTCGAGGTGTCATCATCAACAGTTGGAAATTCTGATGACCCTTGAACAGTTTGCTCTTCCTCTTCTCCAGATACCATCTGTTCTTTACCTTTCACTGACTTCAAAGTTGTTGGAATATCTGGGAAAGCTTCAAATTGGGGCTCACTGGCTTCAGTACCAGCAGCCTCTTCAAATGCTCTCTGAGCTAATCTTGCACTGGCATCAGTAACAGTCACTTGCTTTTGTTGCACAATGCTTTCAGTAGCAAAAGCCCTTTCAACTGCACTTGCAACCACTTCCTTCTTCTTTCTGATTAAACTTTCTTCGTCACCAGATGACTTTTCCCCCTTGGAATGATCATCAGTTCTGGACTTGAGATCATTCCATAATTGTTCAACCATGTGTCTGTCCAGTGCACCAAACGTTCTTCCAGTTGCTGGAGAAGAATCAGTCACAATTTTCTTGAGTGCCAGCACTTCCTTTTTAACATTTTCAAATTCTTTTGGCAAGTGCTTTAGCAACTCAACTTCAATCATTTTCACTACTTCTGGAAGTAGACTACCCTGAATAGATCGAAGAACAGACCCAGAAATCTCTTCAGTGATTTCTTTCAGCATACTGGATCTGAACTTCCTTGTACACTCATCACTGATTGTGCTTGCAATAGCATTCTGATCAAGGGTGGGTCTACTTTCCAGTGAACTAACCCTTGTGACCAACTTTTCAATCTCATCCTTCAGACCTGCCAGTGGTTGACCAATTTTACTTTCCACTTCAGTCTGAACCGAACTGACCAGCTTCTCTTCTAAGCCCTGGACTGCCACTTTTATATTTTCAGAATTGTGATTGGTGGCCAGTACCAGTTAATCCAGCTTCTCAAATACTAACTTCTCATTCCCAGCGAATACATTCATTTCAGAAGCAAGGTTATTTGATAATAAGGATTTAAAGTCCGAAATAACCTGCGATGATGACTGGAGTGATCTCTCCAGGTCCGCCACCTTACTTAAAAGGCCTTGGACCTCGGCAGAAGACGAAGTGGAGAGACCACTGGGCGGTTCCAGATGAGATGCCATTCTTTCCATTAAAGGTACTTGTAGAGTCCAGCGCACGTTGTTCAGATACGTTGACTGGAGATTCAATGGGTGGTGGTTGAGTTTGTGAAATTTGGATTATTGGAGTGAAGTATGGAGTTGATTGTGGAATTGAAGGTGGTGGAGGTGGTGGCATGCTTAATGCTGGTGGGGGTTGATTTGATTCTGGAGGTGGTTGATTTGATTCTGGAGGTGGTGGTGGCATTTCTGGTAAACTTTCAGTTTGTACAACATTGTCACCCAGAAAGTTCATGTCTACATCAAAGTTCTGACCTTCTGAAATGGGAGAATCAGCCTCATCCCAAAACGTATCACCAACAGTTTCATCACCAGACTGTGGACCAACCAGTTCACCAGCCTGAACATTCAAATCAATTCGAGCCTCTTGCTCACCAGTTTCTTGTTCATCAGTTTGAACAACCTGCTCTACCTGCTCAATAACTTGTTCATCAAACTGAGCAACATTTTCCATTTGTTCATCAGCAATCTGCCCAACCACTTGTACATTCTCAGCCTGTTCAACATTTTCAACATTCTCCTCTTCATAAATTGGAGACCCATCTAAGTTCATTATATCACCAGCATGCCTCTGTGGATTAACCTGGACACCATCTCTCATCAGACGCCTACTTGATCTAGGTCGTCTGGAAGGCTCAACAATTGGTTGTTGACCTTCAGGAGCCACTTGCCTTATTAGTTGTACCATTTCTACAATTTGTACATCTTGGTCACCAGCAGGTCCTTCACCAACCGGACCTCTACCTGGTGCCTCTACATTTTCCCTTTGGAAAGTCAACATGGTCGGAGGAATATCTACCTCACCAGTTCTAGATTGTAAGTGACTTAATTCCCTCATATATTCACACAATGTAAAATGATTTGTTTCAAAATCATATTCAGCACCTAGAGCTCTTAAGAATACCAATGAAAGAAAACGAATGTAAGGACCATGTGGTTTTCTACCTTTCGCCTTCAGTCTGTCCACCAGATCATCAAAAAAGATCTGGGCGAAATCAACTCTTATTCCAAACCACAAGCAGTAGGCAATCTGGAGCTGCATTTGATTAATCTGATCCAATCCTCCAGAACTGCCACCCAAGCACTCAACCAAATGTGTGAAGAAGTATCTCCATGAATCTGTCAGCTTGCTCATATATATTGTGCCTTTTCTTAACAACTGGCCATGTTCATCAACGATTTCAGTGTGCCCCATCAACCTGCACACATCTCTGAAATTTATACCAGTAGGGAGTGACATTGCTAACTCATTCTCATCCAGATAGTTTAATTGAAGAGCAGCTCTGAGAGAATTTACAGACAGAGTGAATGATCTGGCGCCCTGTTGCAATGTGTAGTTGATGGTTTTAGTGGATTCAACATACACTGCAGAATACCAGAATTCACAAAGGTAATCGTGATACATTTTTCCAGGATTACGAGTGAGAGCACCATAAAGTGGACATGAGAGAAAAAATGCATTTAATCTCCCAATAATTGAACGAGCATGGTGAGTAGTGGAGAGTGTGAGCCTTGCCATCCAATTATTCATATTGATTCGTATGGCTTTTGCCTCAAGTGTGATATGGCGTGGTTTAACAACATTTTCAACCGGAGCATATTCGGCTGCAAGCAGATTTTTGGGCGAGTTTGATTGTCTTGGTGCCATTTGATGATTGAATAGATGAAGATGAAATTGAATAACTTAGGGTTTTGATGAAGAATTTAATGAATTGCAGTTAATATGAGAGATTTATGATTGGAAAAGAATGAAGAATTGAATGAAGGAATTTGAAGATTTGGGAGTAAATATTCGAAGTAAATGCAAAATGAAAGTGAAAGTGGGTATATATAGGAGAGAGAATGTGGAACTCAAACGATTTATTTGAAATTATCAAATACAATTTTTGATCGGGTTCTGAGATCCGCATTAATTACATCACATCACACATAAATGTGTGACGGTTTACAGCCCACAAAAACTAACAAGTTGTTGTTTTTGTCTTCCCAAGGTAAAAATACCATCATTACTTTGAAAAATTTACATGCCACGTAGGATTATAAGATAAATATCTTTGAAAAAGTTTGCTTACGTGGCACACATAATGACCAAGTATTTAATAAATTATTATGACTCAATTCAGTGCATCTGGAGGTTGACTGGACACTTCAGTATCACTGGTGGATTAGTCCAGTGAAGCATGTACTGATGGTACACTGGAGGGACACTCCAGTAAAGTACCAGTGAAAACCATTTGAAAGTGACTGGTAACCTCAAACATGCACGTCAACTAATACAGACAAATGAGAGGGACACATTTACAAGGAGACAAAAGTCACCTCAAACACGCACTTTAACCTGTCCAATTACCAGTGAGAGGGACACATTTACAAAGCACCAGTAATATTTTCTGGACATTTGTCCAGTAAGAAAATTTTGTCCAGTGAGAAAATAAATTAATAAATTCCCCCTGAACTTAAAACATTTTTAAAAAAAATATATCTTTCAAAGTCTTTCCCCTTGGAATGTTGATCCAGAAATTTATTAATGCAAAGATAGTACACAAAGGCGTTCGATATCTGAGCAGTCATAAATTTATAAATCTTTAAATCAAAGATCCTTGATAGAACACAAAGGCGTTCAATACCAAGGTTCCAGATTTAAGGGTTTAACATTCCTAACTCACCAACAAGATATTCAAAAGTTTTGACATCCAGTGGTTTCGTAAAAATGTCAGCGAGTTGTTTGTCAGTGGGAATGAAATGGAGTTCAATGTTGTTTTTCATAATATGATCACGAATAAAATGATACCTGAGATCAATGTGCTTCGTTTTGGAGTGCATGACTGGATTGTTTGAGATAGCAATGGCACTGGTATTATCACAAAAGATTGGTGTCTTTGAATACTTAATACCATAATCAAGCAACTGTTTTTTCATCCAGAGTATCTGAGCACAACAACTGGCAGCAGACACGTATTCAGCTTCAGCAGTAGACAATGAAACTGAAGTTTGCTTTTAACTGGTCCAACTGACCAGTTTGCCACCAAGGAAATGACATCCACCAGTAGTGGATTTCCTGTCTATCTTTCAACCTGCATGATCTGAATCTGAATAACCCATTAGATCCATGCCTGAGCCTTTGGGATACCAAAGACCCAAACTGGGGACACCCTTAAGGTACTTCAGTATGCGCTTTACAGCAAGCATATGAGATTCCTATTGGATTAGACTGATATCTGGCACATAAACATGTTGAAAACATAATATCTGGTCTACTGGCAGTTAAATACATCAGTGAACCAACCATGCCTCTATAGACAGTTGTGTTCACTGGTTTTCCATCTGGATCGGAGTCCAGTGTCAGTGGTGCAGAAATTGGAGTTGGTTTAGATGGTGAAGAATTCATATCATATTTCTTTAAAAGATCTCTAACATATTTTTCCTGATTATTAAAGATGCCATCTTTGTTTTGTTTAATCTGGAGTCCAAGAAAATATGTTAATTCACCCATCAAACTCATTTCATATTCCGTTGACATTATTTTCGAAATTTCTTGCACATGTTTTCATCAGTAGACCCAAAAATAATATCATCAACATAAATTTGTACCATTAACAGATTACCTTTTTCATGAAGAATAAATAAGGTATTGTCAATTGCACCTCGTTTAAAACAATTTTTCAATAAATGTTTAGTCAGAGTATCATACCAGGCACGTGGGGCTTGTCTGAGGCCATACAGCGCTTTGTCCAGACGATATACCCAATGTGGATGCTTTTTATCAACGAAACCTGGTGGTTGTCTGACGTAAACTTCTTCTTCAAGCTTTCCATTCAAGAAAGCACTCTTTACATCCATCTGGTAGACCTTGAACTGATGATAAGAAGCGAATGCTAAAAATATTCTGATTGCTTCAAGTCTAGCCACTGGAGCAAACGATTCATGAAAATCGACATTGGCAGTATCCTTGTGCTACCAGTCTGGCCTTGTTTCTGTTTACGTGGCCATCTTCATCTACTTTGTTCCTGAAGACCCATCTTGTTCCAATTGGTTCTTTCTTTCCAACTGGGAAAGGAACCAGATACCAGACCTTGTTCCTTTCAAACTGGTGAAGCTCTTCTTGCATAGCAGTCACCCAGCTTGGATCTTCCATAGCCTCGTCAATTTTCTTTGGTTCCATCAAAGATAGAAAACTAACATATAAGCATTGATTACTGGAGGCTCTTTTGGTCTGAACTCCACGACTGGAGTCACCTATGATCTGATCAATAGGGTGAGCTTTTGTCCATCTGGAATACTGACCAGGATTGTTACTGACAACAATATCAGTGCAAGAATTCAGTTGAGTCTCCTCTGGTGTTGTTCCAGGAGGAGGTTCTTCATAAACTACTTCAACATCTTCATTTGATTCATTTAAATCACGATTTGCATCATGAAATTCCTCATTTGAAGGCATTTCTTGTAGTACAGGTTCAGTTTGAATTTCTTCATTTGAACACATTTCTGGTATGCTCTCAACTGACACTGATACTGGGGGAGTAGTACGAACATCTGATCCAATATTAATTTCAGAGGGTAGTTTGAAAATAATAGAAGGATAGAATGGAGTACCACTGGAGCGTTTCTTCTTCTGAATAGGTTCCAAATCAGGATGACTGGAAACTTTATCTTCTGAATCTTCTTTATTGTAGTTGATAGGATCAGATTCACAGAAGACAATTGGAGTTACTGGGGGAGTATCAAGGTTTGGCTTCTTGTTGATTGCAGCATTTGATTCATCGAATGTGACATGAATCGACTCATGGACCTTCTCCAGTCTCTTGTTGTAGACTCTGAAGGCCATGCGAATGGCTGAATAGCCTAAGAAATACCCTTCATCAGCTTTGGCATCAAATTTGCCTAGCTGACTGGAGTCGTTCAGGATGTAAACTGGACATCCAAAAACGTGAAAATAACCAATATTTGGTTTTCTATTTCTTAAGACTTCGTAGGCTGTCTTTTTGTGTCTGGGTATGGCAAGCAGTTGCAATTGCTTCCGCCCAGAAATTTGTAGACAGACCAGATTCAACAAGCATACTCCTGGCAGCTTCTATCAGCGTTCGATTTTTCCTTTCCACAACTCCATTTTGTTCTGGAGAGCGGGCTGATGAGAAATTTTGGGAGATGCCAGTGTTAGTACAGAATGACTCCAGAGTTGCATTCTGGAATTCTGTTCCAATGTCCCTTCTTAACTGACACACCTTTCGACTGTACTTGAGCTCAATTTGCTTGATAAGACTAATGATTTCAGCAGCAGCTTCATTTTTAGACCTGAGAAAGATAACCCAACAATATCTGGAAAATTCATCTACGATCACCAGGGTGTATCTTTTACCAGCATGAGTCTGAACATTCACTGGACCAAAGATGTCCATATGAAGCATATGAAGAGGTTCAGATATGCTGAAATTCTGTCTGGTCTTGAAACTGGTACGTTTTTGCTTTCCCATCTCACATCCTGGACATGGCCTTTCCTTTTTGAAGGAAACTGAAGGTATCCCATCTACAAGTTATTTTCTGGACAACTTATTAATATTTTTGAAATTTAAATGGGATAACCTTTTGTGCCATAACCAGTTTGTGTCTTCATCAGCTTGAGTATAGAAACACTGCTCTGAAGGAGAGCTTTCCATATCCATCACGTACACATTCCCTTTTCTGGGAGCAATCAACACTACCTTCCAGTCCTTGTTGAATACGATACCCTGAGCAATATTGAATAAAACTTGATAGCCATCGTCACACAGTTGACTTACACTGATCAGGTTATATTTCAAACCATTCACAAATGCAACACGTCTGAACTTGACTTGTCCATTGTTCAGAACACCGTATCCCTCAGTCTTTCCACAACCATCATTTCCAAAAGTAATGGAGGGTCCATCAGAAATGGTGAACTCCTCCAGCAGGGTCTTACATCCGGTCATTGTCCTGCCAGCTGCACTGTCAAGATACCAGATATATTTCTTACGATCGCCCTGCACATCCACCAGATATTATTAGTTAGATTTGGGAACCCATCGACTGATGGGTTCACTGGACCCTCCCTTATAGATCCCTGGGGCAATCTGGTTAAGTTTACTTTCTTCAACAGTGGTCTTAGTTGAAAAGACCACTAGGGATGATAGTTTAGAAACCTTTTTCTTTTTCTCAACTGGAGAAATAGATTTGTCTTTCTTTGCAAAAGGTTTTGTATTTTGTCTAGGGCCAGATGAAGTACCCTCAATAAAGTTTAGTCTTGCATTAAAACTTTGAAATTGACGAGTCAGAAGTTGAATCTGGCTCTCTAACCTGGACAAAACATTTTCATCAGATGATACCTGAGCCTTTCCAGTTGTAGGCTTAGGTAGGGGATTGGTCTGAGGCAAAGGTTTCTTCAGATTGACCTTTTTAACTGGAGCAGTCATCTTGACAGCTCCAGTCTTAACCTCTGGGAATTGAACTGGAAAAATATTGGCCTTGGGAGTTACAGGCTCATCATAAACAGTGGTGGGCCTGAATCCCTCTGGTAATCGATCGATTACTGGTATTAATGATGCTACATGAGTATTTCCATCCAAATATGCACGTTTTTGAGCAGGAAATTGATTTACTCCAGCATCATATGGCTTTCTGGTTTCAAGCCATGATTTAATCACCAGTTTTTCTTTTTCTAAAACGATCTCAAGATCTTGTTTTTCTTGAATCAATTGTTCAGTTACCAGAACCTGGGCTTGAAATGCCAGTTCAATGTCTTGAAGTTCTTTTAATTTTGATTTTAAAACGGTTATTTCAGAAAAATCTGTTTCTAGACCTTTTACACAGTCAGATCTAACAGTTTCAACAAATATCAAATCAGAATTAAGTGCTTCAGCAATGTCCAGTTTTAGTTCTTGGTCAGTTGCAGTATCATAATCACTAACCTTTTTAATAACAATGTCTACCCATCGTCCAGATGTGACATCTTCCTTCACCAGGTGCTCTTCGTCTGCCAGAGCCATGTAACAGCAATCTCTTTCTTCTTCTTCTTCATCAGCAGATGATTCATCAGAAGGAACCCACTTCTCTTCAGTTGTTGCGATCATGCACTTATTATTTTCCATTTGTTGTGCCATGAGAGCAATCTGAGCCTTAAGCTTTTTATATTTCAATTTATAGCTATTATCAGGCTTATTATTTGATGAAAATGGACCAGGCTTAGATACAAATTGGCTAGACCTGCAATCTTTCATGAAATGACCCTTTTTGCCACACTTAAAGCATGTCAAATTGGTCTTATCAGTTGAAGAACTAGATGCAAATTGTCCAGATGGCCTATTTGCTCTTGCTTTGAAACGGTTAAACGTTTTAGCAATCATTGCAACAAGGTCATCATCATCAGTTTCATCACAACAGTCTGGAGAGATTTGACTGGTTTCTCCAGAATCCATCAGTTCAGACACCATCTTCTTCATAGAAAATACATTTTCAGAAGATATCAGTGCTGTACCTTGTGGTTCAGTATAACTAACCACATTAGGACTACTGGAGGCATGGTTATAAGCATCTTGTTCTGCCACCACTCTTTGAGCTTGATTTTCTTCAGTGTACCTGAAAGCTCCATATAAAGTAGAAAGAGTGTGTGTGTGCAGAGTTTTACCTTGTCGTAAGACCAGGATCATGTGAGACCATTTGGTGGGCAGAATATCACAAAATTTCTCCAGAAGTATATCCTTGTCTTTTTCAACACCAAGACCTCTCAACTGGTTTATGATACTCATAAATCTGGTGTAAGTACCAGTGAGAGACTTGTTGGGTTGAGCAAAAAATGACTCATACCTCTTGTTTAAGGAGACCTTTCTGGTGACAATGGTGTCATCTCCTCCTTCATGCTAGTTTAAAAGTTCATCCCACATGGTTTTTGCACTAGGAAAAAGAACTAGTGTGGGAATTAGGGTTTCTGGAACGGCTCCGAGGATCATGTTTTTGAGAAGGGTGTCTAGATTCACCAATCTCCTCTCCTCTTCTGTTACACACGTATATACTTTGGTAAAGAACAAGTGGAATGTTCTTTGGAAAGTGTGTAAAGGCTTAAAGTCAAATCCTCGATATCAGTGTTCAGACTTGTAAGGTCTAGAACACTGACAATCCTCCAGTGTACAGATCTGGTAAGACTTCTAGTGGACTCCGCCATTTGTCAGTCTTCTTTATTCTGACTTCAGTTAGAATGTCTTTAGTAGAATAGATCTGGACTGGGGTGAAGTGCAGTGAGCTAATCTGGAGAATACTCCAGATTTCCTATACAAGTATTTGCTCACTGGTCTTCCATTATTTCTGAACAAATCTTCAGAGGGACTCCAGATTCCAAGTCTGGAGTAGGTCAGTTTCTGGACAGATCTTCAGTAAGGCTCCAGTAGTCGAGTCTGGAGCGAGTCCAGTAAATATTGACCTAACAATCTATATCTTGGTCAAGGTTCACATCTACTAGGTCATCAACATTGGCATTGTACCTTTGCACTTGAGCGATATCACCATCTGGATCAGCCATCTCTTCCAATAAATCATCCACAATCTCAGGATTAGCTCCAGGTTGGTTTATCACATCATCTGCAACCTGTACAACAACTTCAGGCTCTTCTGGTGCATCTACTTGAACTACTACATCATGTAACTGCTCAACATTCTCAGCAGCTTCACCACCCTCTGGCTGAGGCCCTTCATAAGCTGATATGACCCCATCAGCCGGTGCTATGTAGTTGGCATTGATGATTGCACCAAATAATGCTACATCTTGAGCATTTGGATCATTTGGATACCTACGACGAAACTCTTCATAGCCACGTGTAATGATCGAGCTCACTTGCTTCACTTCCCCTACAGCAGGTAAATTCGGAAGTCTAGCATTGATTATCATCATCACAATCCTAGGATACATCAAAAATCTCCTCTTATCTGTGGCTGTGATCTGTTTCTTTAACTCATCGAAGAACTTCGAGAAACTATACGGCTTGTTAAATACCAAGCCAACCATCTGTGCCTGGGCTTCCTGGTTAAGTGTATCATAACCAGACTTTTTGTTGCTTAAACTAACCAGCAACACATGTGCAAGATACCTCCATCTGCCATAAAAACCCTTCTTAAATAGTGTTTTACTTGACATATCTGCAGCAAACCCCATCCTTCGAAAAGCACCTTGAATCACTTCATGTCAGAACTTGGTAAGACCTGTTGCACCACCTTCCTGTTCATCAGTACCTAACCGAAGTATATCAATCAGATCTGCAGCAGTGAACTGTATCTGCTGCCCAGCAACAATGGTATGAAAGATATGTTCGTCTCCAGCACGAACTGTATTTGCATTCGCCCAAAAGTCTCTTAAATATTGCAAATAAATAACTGGCGAATGTGTAAGTACATGATCAATCCTTGATCTTCGGAAGAACGCAAATATCTCGTGATAATAAGCAGTCCCTTCCTGATTATCATCGAAGTTCATCAAGTAATTATGCCCTGCTACGAAATTTCTTGCCATTTCTGTAATCAATAACAAATAATTAATTACCTAAATAGACATCAAAATTCATATGCATAACATAAACAACTAGAATTATCTCTGTAATCTAGTCAATATATGTAAATTATCCCTGTAATTTATAACATAACATAAATTATCTCTGTAATTTAGTTATAGATAGATTAACTCATTTTCAAATCTTTATTAACATAAACTTTTGAAAATCAGTTAAGCAAAAACACGAGGTCGTAACACTGTACGAGGTCGTATTTCAAGGTCAAAATACGGTCAACCAAACTCTAAAATACGAGGTCGTATTTTCCAATTTGGCATCGTATTTGGTCCAGGTCGTAAATCCACCTCGCAATCTAGAAGTCAACAAAGTCAAAATAATTTGACAAATGCGAGGTCGCAAATCTGGGCCAGCAAACCCACTTTTGCGAGGTCGTCGCACTGTTTATCTTCTTCATTGCGATTTTACGATTTACCCAACCAAAGTTGGTAAAAATTGTTTCTTTACACTCGTATTCAAATGATAAAGATACCCCAACCCTTAGTTTTACCCAGAAAACATCAAAATCAAAGAAAATTAGAAAACCTAATTCGAAAATTTAGAATCCTTTTTTCTTGATTTTCTTGTTGCATGGTTAACTACTGGACGATTAGATAGTATACCTAGATTCAGTATTTCGAGATGAACACAAATATATCCTTCAAAAATACTCGATCTAATTGTATATATCAAAACTCAAATGGGGTAGCAAAGTGATATTTCGGGGTCGTAAAGCTCAGAAAGTGAATTTTAATTGTGAGGTCGTATTAGGGTAAATTTGGTTTATATACCCACTTGACCCGAATGGGTCTGGGTCAACCCGTCCCAATTACGAGGTCGTAATTAAAACTTGGCCCAATTCGACCAATTGCGAGGTCGCATTCTGCCATCTTCAATTACGAGGTCGTAAATACCTCCTGCACACTTTAAAATCAAAATTTCGTCAAAGTTTCTGAATCATTGATCAGCGATTACCACGAACTTTCTGGAAATATGAAAATTTAAAAGATCAAACCTGTAAGCATCAAATTTTCATCTTTTCCTCGATCTTCGTCTTAACCTGAAAAGTTAATAAACTTACACAAAAATTCTTTAACTTTTCCATGATCAATCTTTCCAAAACTTTCTCGAATGAGCTTTCCCGAATCTGTACCACTTGCAACAATTTATATTTCTAACCAGTTATAAAATTGATTCTTCATTCTTATATCTCCCCCTCAATTTTATGACTAGGAAATATAACGATGATCAATCAATATAACAACTATCATTCTTATGTACTCCCCCTCAATTCATGACTGGGATACATAACTATGATCACATAAACAGAGCAATAATCATTCTTATGTACTCCCCCTCAAATTATGACTGGGATACATAACTATGATCAGAGCAATTTATATTAACCTAGAACATTCATATAAGCGTTTCTATTTCTAAGGTTTATGTCTTTGAAACCTTTCAAATTCAAACGATATATCTATGTCTAAGGTTTTGAAATAACTTAGTTGATAATCTTTTATATTAATATAACACCATATGAAATACTCCTATGATTGCCTCATCAAACTAGTATTCATCTTGGTTAAACAATTATAAATACTCCTATGATTGTCTCATCAAACTAGTATTTATCTTTGTTCAGTATGGATTTGCATGATCCATATCTTGCTTCCATGGTGAGATCTTGCTCGACAACCTACACAAACGAATATATGTCCGTTGTCCTGCACATCTCAACACACAAGTAATACACATAGATTTGATGTGTGTGTAAAATAAATTAAAAATGAATATACTTAGCAATCTATTATTAACCTATGTCTCATTAAGGTCAAATAATTCACTGCAAGCACTTTCAAATTTTGCACATAGTTTATCAAAATTATTTAGAATCTCTGTTCCAAATCTTTTTGAAAAAAAATCTTTCAAAGATAAAATTCAAAACTATGAACAACTCTGTGTCCATTTTAATGAAAATCTTCTTTCTAAGATATAAAATGATTCTTTTTAAAGATAAAATTCAAAACTATGAACATCTCTGTGTTCATTCTTAAGAAAATCTTTTTTCTAAGAATCAATGCAAAAGCATTAACTCAATATCCGTTTATTGAAATCAACAACTCTGTGTTCTTTTCCTTAAACCTATATTCTGTTAATGTGACATACTTTCTTTTAGCTTTTGATCACAACACTATCGCTAAACTACCATACTCGTTTATTCAGTGTTCCATAAGAACGTAGTTGAGTCCTCTTGGAAACTAGATTCTATTTTGACTCTGTCTCTCGTGCAATAGAAACTTTTATTTTACAACAACAACAACAAAAAATTAAACACTTCACGAAAAAACATAACACATACACATACACTAAACATAAACGAATACAATAGTTACAAGAGCTAAAGTTACTGCTGAATAGATCAGATTAGCATGTTACATAAGCCTACTAGCGAGAAATAATTCTCTTATTATTAGTTATGAACAGTGATCCAAAAACGATTACCAATATGTTTGTTGTAACACCCCACATTTCTCAAGGAAGAAAACTAGGGAGTTATGGACCAAACTAACGAATATTATGTCAAATTCAAACCATAATATCTTATTGCAAAATGACGAGCAATAAATGGAAGCGTTTCAAATATCCAATGACGAAATAGACTAACAAAAGTACTAATATCCAAAATAAAAATCTCCAAAATCCAACGAACAACTAAAACTTAAAAGTAAGAGCTTATGCGCCATCCAGTTCCAATATCTCTCACATCACTTTGCCCAAAATCCCCTTGATTACCTGCCGCAGGGAAAGAAAGAAAACTGCGGCTGAGCCAATTGCTCAGTGCGCGGATATAGAATGATGTATAACAATAACTAAAAGAGGCAAGATATTTTCAAATAAATCCTTTAACAATGAAACGACTGAAATTACCTTGACGGACCAAAGATTTAAAGTAAGTTTAAATTAAAAGGCTAATTCGAGACATAATATACTTATATGATCAAATAAATATTTTCACATTATTAACAGAACATATCAAAATCCAAAGTTATCAAAAAGCCTACATAGCTTCATATTTTCAAATCCAACATTATCAAAATGCTTATATTTCAGAGTTCCATATTTCCAAAAACCCATCGAGCTCCTACACAAAACGCATACACTTGCATACCCAGTCACATGAACCGATAAACAAGTGTCAGACATATGTACAATGGACTGCAGATCCAAATGTACCCTACAAATGTGAAATGGTGTGTCGGGCACAACACAACATCCACCCTACCAGAACCTACAACTAGAGTCGACTCATACGCCTCCTAACAGAATGGCCAATGCTTTTCAAAGCACACAAAAGGAGACACCATGAACTAATCACACCGTCACGGATAGTGTCACACCATTGGTGCCCCCAATGATATGCCTATGGTACCCCCATAGGTGGTTAATAGCTCGGGGTAACTTACATATATCAAAACATATCTCATATTACGTTTCAAAGAATTTGTTTCTTATTATATATAAAAGTTTCAAAAGCATTTCATATTCTGCATATGTTGTAACCAATCAGAGAGCATCTTTTCTTTAATCAAAATAGGATTAGATACTACTATAAGTGATGAAACAACAAAACACTACAACTTTGAACAGGCTGCGGAACTATCATGACTACAAAGCCATAATTTAAAGTCACTAAAAAGAATGGAAGGATCAAAACTAACGACAACTTGCTGAGAACTAGTTACTGAAATCATTTTATTATATTCCAACAAACCTACAAGCAGACATAAAAACGTTTTTCACAGAAGCACGAGGCAACAAGTATACTAACAGAACTGAAGCAAAACAGTAAACACATGACTTTCGAATCAAATACGAAACTAGCAGATAGGTACACCAAGGATGATCGCTGAAGGAATGCAGAGAATTCAAACCGACGTTTAACGTATTGATGAGTTATAGAAACAAGAATCCGTACCTTAAACGATCACGATGTCTAACGGAATCGTCTATCTATCTCTTCCACGAACGATCTACAACGATTTAAGAACTACCTATTAATAACGTTAAGTTCCCATTACCGAGCCAAATGCGAGTCCTTCTGATCGTTAAGTACATAGTCATATTGACATTATTTTCTTATGGCTTAGTTTGAATAATGCTTACCATTATATATTTATCATTATAAGCATTCTATTTTGTAAGACTACAATGTTAGACTCTTTATCTACTTTTTAAACATGTACGTGAAATCCATGAACCATCAGTCACCTTCCCATCGTCCCTGTTATCCCATTCAATCAAATTTAGGAAATCAAGTTAATCAAGATTAATTGATATACCAGCAAGTCTAACAATATTAACAATTTCTTAAAAGTTTCAGACTTTAACATAATAACAAGTTACGTATTTTAGACTCCAAAACTTCCGTCTCTTCACCATGGCAGGTGATTTCGAAAAAAGATTTTTGACTCGTATAACATAAGTGATGTGACCCGAAAACTTATATAATCAGAATACTAGGTAGATACAGGAGTTTGATGTGTGTTTTACCTTACGTTGAAAACAGTTTTGATGAACCTTTGCTTGAAATCTCTGCTCCAACCCAGAACCCGCTCCCTCTGTAACCCTTGGTTATTAACTTCTTTGACTCTTGGGATGGCTTTTAGATTATAAGTCTGGACGTATGGTATATCTCTATATATATATATATAAATAAATCTAGAATATGGGCCACAAGTTACGGAAGTTCTGTTGGGTTTTGAAACGTTTCCTCTATCCTTCAGGCTTGGACATTTAATTACTATAACATATATGTATCTTTATTAGTATTTGATCTTTACTTGAACTCTTAGATATAGTTTCTATAAGCTATTTATTAAAACTTTGTTCATCTCAAATATCTAATATTTATATATATGTATTACATGTAAATTATAATAATTTCAATATATCATTATTAGACTACTTTATCTCAAAATTTGGGGTATTATATTTGTCCTCTTAAACACTCGGTACTTCCAGTTTCCTTTGGGTTTTGTGGCACTTTCGTATTACTTGAGCCAAGGACAGTCACCATGTAACCTAGTAAGTTACTCATGCCACAATTTCAGTTTGCGAACTTATGTGCCCCATATTCAGATACACTCTCACAATCGACACATGCACTAAGATTAAGACATTTGGTGAGTAAAGTGAGAGTCTTTAAGAATCAAGTCAGCGGTGACAGGTCGGTGATTCCTCACGCGCAAAGCAACTTAACTTGACTCACGTACGGAAATATACTCAACATTGCATAATGCCAAGTACTTGCATATTGGTGACATTATTTTTAAGCACTTATGAAAACCCATGACTTTCAATGAGATCCGTGTAGCGAACTTTCTGACAACCTATCCCAAGTTGGAAGCTTTAGGTAGGCTAGGTATACAAAGACACCCCAAGGACTTACTTGTTCGAATCTCAAAGGCCACATTAGCTTCATATTTTCAACAGATTTATTTTGATATTTGCATATCTTGTCACAAATATACATCCGAAAAAGCAATACATACACATATATGTATCCGAGACCTTCTTTATAAAGACCAAATATACATAATTACAATGCAAGATCTTTCATAAGATTTAAAGGACTTGTCTATTTTAAGAACAAGCATTCTCAGCCATATATCTGAATACGTTTCCCATAAGAACATTGTATACATTTAAGTTCAGATTAAAAGGAAACCTTGGCACTTTGTGCCTATCGATACATCATATAATGGTATCACTGAACTGAGCATTTTAAAGTACAATTAAGTAGGCTTAAAAGCTAAAGTATCGTCACGTCTAGTCGTCTTGATGCAGTGACCTTACTCTTTTTATTATTTTCTTTTTCTTTTCTGATTTTTCTCATTTTTATTTTGTTTTTCTGACACTATATGACACACATACATTACGACACAAACACTAACTCATTTTACAAAGTTCCTTTTGAGAGACACTGTCACTATAGATTTCTCATTCCAATCAATTGGACTAACAACTCGAAACGAGTTCGGTCGAAAGCCTTAGTGAACAGATCAGCTAAATTAAAGTCACTCGGCACCTTTTCTAGGACTATTAATTTCTTTTCAGCACAATCACGTATAAAATGAAACCTTATGTCTATGTGCTTAGTCCTACTGTGCTTAACAGGATTATTGGTAATGGATATGGTAGATTCATTGTCTATCTTTATGGGAGTACAAAGAAAATTCTGACCGTAATCACGCAGTTGTTGCTGAATCCATAGAACCTGTGAACAACATCCACCAGCTGCCATGTATTCCGCCTCGCAAGATGAGATCGCAACAGAAGTCTGCTTCTTACATTGCCATGAAACCAATCTTCCCCCTAAGAACTGACATCCACCTGAAGTCGATTTCCTATCAAAATTGCAGCATCCATAGTCAGCATCTGTATAAGCCACGAACTCAAAATCTCCCCCAATTGAATACCAAAGACCTAGTACTGGTTGCCCTTTGAGGTAGCGAAGAATTCGCTTAACAGCTTTCATGTGACTTTCCCTGGGACAAGACTGAAAACGAGCACACAAACAAATCGCAAACATGATATCTGGTCTTGATGCAGTAAGATACATCAAAGAACCTATCATGTCCCTATAACGAGTAGGATCAACTTCTGGATCATTGAAAGAAAACATTCCAAGTTGATGGTTCTTTTGTATAGGAGTATCCATAGGTGAAGTATCTTCCATGCCAAATCGTTTCAAGATATCTTGTGCATACTTCGTCTGATGAATGAAGAATCCGTCCTTTTTCTGTTCAACTTGCAAACCTAAAAAGAAGTGAATCTCTCCCATAGCGCTCATCTCAAAAGTCCCTTTCATAATTAGCTCAAATTCCTTGCACATCTTTTTGTCTGATGATCCAAAAATAATATCATCCACGTAAACTTGTACAAGTAGGAAATCCTCTCCCATCCATTTGGTAAACAACGTACTATCAATCAATCCTCTTTCAAAACCATTCTCAAGAAGATGCTTTGACAGTTTGTCGTACCATGCCCGCGGAGCTTGATGTAATCCATACAACGCCTTATTCAATCGATAGACTCTATCAGGATGATCTGGATCTTCAAACCCTGGCGGTTGGGTAACATACACTAATTCCTGAACAGTACCGTATAAGAACGCACTCTTGACATCCAACTGATATACCTTAATGTCCTTGAAAGCAGCAAATGCTAGAAACAAACGAATAGCTTCTAGCCTAGCAACCGGTGCAAACACCTCAGTGTAGTCTAACCCATCCTGTTGAGCAAAACCTTGAACAACTAGTCGAGCCTTGTTACGTGTCACAATGCCTTTTTCATCCTTTTTGCACCTGAAAACCCATCTGGTGCCGAAAGGATACTCTCCCGGAGGTAAATCAACAAGCTCCCAGACTTGGAGTTTGTCAAATTGAAGTAGTTCCTGCTGCATTGCTTCAACCCAAGATGGATCTTTTAAAGCCATTTGAATATTATTTGGTTCTTCTTGAGATACAAAGCAGCTGAACATACATTCATCAACTATACCGGTTTCTTTCATCTCTGCGAATAAACCAGATAGCTTATTAATTTGAGCTCTTGTCTTAGCCCTTGCACTTGGTTCACCAATAATGTCCTCAACTGGATGATACTTGTTGACTCTATGCTGTGTAGCTTTATCAACTTGAAGATTTACACCTAATTCTTGTGGAGTAACTGGTTCTAATTCTTGTTCACTTGTATCTTCAGTATCCTTTGATGAACCATCTGCATTAATGTTGCGAGAAGTTGACACAAGCTCAGTATCTAGATCTTTACTCAATACCTCATTATTCTTAGATGCTGTAGCAGTCGTGGATTCAGAAGGAGTAGTGGACTTTGCTTCGAAATTTTGATCACGTAGTAATACCACATCATCCACCTCTGAACTACCTGCACCAAAAGAAATAGGACCATTAAAAGAGGTAAACACATCATCATAATTAAACAGGATAGAAGACCCTTGATGTACAGGGGGATTAAAGCTAGAAATAACAACATTGTAACCAACATCAACTATTTCAGACTTAATATTGTACACCCTCCTATTTGGAGATCCCGGAATGTAACCAAGAAAAATTCCCTCTTCAGCCTTCTCGGCAAATTTAGGTTGGTCACGAACTTTTAAAAATGTGCATGGGACTCCAAAAGGTTCCAACCCGGTTAAATTTGGTTTTCTATTGTTTAAAAGCTCGTAAGGTGTCTTATTAAATCTTTTAACAATTAAAACCCTATTTAACACGTGACAAGCAGTGTTCACTGCTTCCCCCCAAAACATAGTAGGAAGCCTTGAATCAGCTAGCATAGTCCTGGCGGTTTCTATCAATGTCCTGTTTTTCCTCTCTGCTACTCCATTCTGTTGAGGCTCATAGGGTGCACTGAATTGATGCTCAATTCCTTTGCTCAGACAATGGACTTCCATTATCTGATTCTTGAACTCTGTCCCGTTATCACTTATGATTCTCGTCACTCTTGTGTTGTACTGATTTTCAAATCTTTCCAAGAACTCCATGAGGATTTGAGCAGTTTCATCCTTGGTCTTCAAGAAAAATACCCACGAGAATCTAGAGTAATCATCAGTAACTACTAGACAGTAGTACATAAACCCTATGCTCCGAACATTTACTGGTCCAAATAAATCCATGTGTAGTAACTGAAATGGAGCGGCAATAGAATTCTGAGTCTTTGGCTTATGTGGCTTTTTAGTCTGTTTTCCTTTTAAGCACGGCACACATTTATCCTCTACCATAAATCTCTTATTTGGAACACCGAGAACCAATCCATTGCTTGTAATATATTTCATTTTTCTGAAATGGATATGACCCATCCTTCTATGCCATAGCAGAGACTCATCTTCAGAAGCTTTGGAGAGCAAACAAACTGACTCCACTGAATTAGTTACACCTAATTCAAGACCATAGATGTCCCTCTTTCTTGGAGCCTTCAGTAAAATCCATTCCTCTGGAATAACATATCCTGGTTTCAAAATAAGAGCTTCCCTTTCTGTAAAGTGAACAGGATTCCCTTTATCACAGATTTGAGAAACACTCATCAGATTATGCTCCAGCTGCTCAACAAAGTTCACATTATCCATTTTAATCTTCCCACTGACGACTTTTACAATACCAGAAATACTTCCGCCCTTGGGACCAACAAAACTAACATAAGACCCTTTAACAGGTGTGAACTCTGTTAACAGTCTCTTGTCACCAGTCATATGTCTTGAACATCCACTATCGACAAACCATAATCCTTTAGTTCTCCTTAGTGGTTCCTTATGTTCAACACCTTCAAGATGTGCCATCAAGCTTGTCTCAGCTTCGACGACATCTTGGCTTTCAGCTCTTACTGGTTCTGATGATTCAGGTTCCTCTTCTACCCTCTGATGAACACTATCATGATCATTGGCGCATATCGTAAGATCAAATGAATTATTAGCAAGATCGTTCATTTCTTCATCAAGGTCCTGAATTATTGCCATGAATGCATGATTCTGATCATCGGTACTAGTCGAATTCCAATTATATGTACCATCAGATTGAACAACTAAGGCTCTTGAGTTGTCCGCTTCTCCTGAGCTTCGGTTCCCAGTATTAGCATATTGATGTCCTGAATTCTGACTCACTATAGAACCACTTTGATTGAAGTTCTGACGGCGATAGCTGAACTGTTATCCCGTCTTGGCCTCTGACACTCTCTTGCAAAATGTCCAAAACCATCACAGTTATAACATTTCACCTTGGTCTTGTAAAACCCAACTTTGCCATTCACAACCTTCCTTCCGGTTATATCTGTGAAACGCTGAACTCTCAATGTTAACATAGCTAATTGCCAGTTCAGATCCATTTCCTCCAAGTCATCTGGATCAACTTGCTTGTAATCCTCCCTAACCAAATCAGGATCAGTTAGTTTTCCTCCAATCAACTTTTCATGAGCAGACACAAATGAAGCGAGCATGCCCAATTGTCCCTCAGCAGATCTAATGCTCATCGGCATCCCTGTGTAAATCGAGTTTGGAGAACTACTATTCTGACTCCCATCATGCACTATCATGGCCGATTCTGGAGAAGTTACATACATCAAGTTGCTATCAGAATCCGTTGACATCTTCTTATCATCATCTCCACTATAGAAGGCAGTAATCCCTCCACTTGAAGATTTTGCAGAAGGAACGCTTGATTTGCTATGATAGAGTTCAGGACACTGAACAAAATCACTGCTACCTGCTTCCTTCGACTTTCGTTTCATGTCTTGACCTCTCAGCTTTCGAATGATCTGATCCAAAGTCCATGAGCTGAATTCGGGATTTTGTTGGATTGAAGTAACAAACCCTTCCCACTTAGCTGGAAGAGCTTCCAACAACTTCTCGATGACATCTTCTGGATCAGGTTTGTACCCAAAATATGCAAGCTCAACCAACAAGTGACTGTAACGAGTCAAGATCTCATCAAGAGGTTCATCTTTGAAGCTAGTAAAGACATAATACTGCTTTTTCAGCAAATCCTGTCTACTCTTCTTGAGATCATCATCACCTTCACAATGCTCTTTGAGTGCATCCCATAAGCCTTTTGCACTATCATACATTTCAAACAAGTGCAAGAATTCCCCTTGGAGAGCCATTCGGAGTGAGCCTAAAGCTTTATTTTCTGCCTCGTAGTCTTTCTTTTGATCGACAGTCATTTGTTCATACGAAGCTGCTTTCCCAACACTCGAACTAGTAGGTTCTTTGTCATTTTGCACAATAGGATGAAGATAGCTGTTATTGGTGAAATTTCAAGTACCAATATCCTGAAGGTCCAAGATCTTGACGTCCCAGGATCCTGACTTAGTAGAATATCCTGATTATATATTAATACTTTGCTAACGATATGTTTTAAGTATATTTCCACGTGAGATAAATATGCAGGTTATACAATATTCAATATAAAGCTAAGGAGAATACCTCTTACGGTAACTGTAGAGTCCCTCACACGATGGTTTAACCCACGAGTGTAAAATACAAGACAAGTATGAACTAGAATTGGACTAGTATTACTTCAATATAAATATGCAAGAATATAAACGAAGTAATAAATGACTTAAGCAATATTTAAACAAGTAAATAAATGGTGGAACACAAATGTAGTTTTCAAGTGTATTTTCTTTATTGATGAATAAACAAAATACAAGATCGTTGCGGAACCTAGATATTACACGTATGTAAGTATCTAAACAATCTTTGAATTACAAGTGATCTATACTTGCTAAATAAACTCCTTTGATCGATATACTTAGAGTTGTGATGTATAACTGTTTAGATCGAGAGTATTTAAGCAAGTTCACCAATTTGCTAAAAAGTGATTTTCTCAAAGAAATGACTTTGTATTTATAGGCAACAAAATTCACCAGTGAATTTTGTGCCGTACAAATATGGTTACATGCATTTAATGATCCGACAAGAACATTAAATGCATTGGATAAGGAATAAGGATAAAGTCACATCAAATGCAAGTGTATCCTTTTATCCAACCACCTTAACACACGTATACTTTGGTAAAGAACAAGTGGGTTATTCTTTGGAAAGTGTGTAAAGGCTTAAAGTCAAATCCTCGATATCAGTGTTCAGACTTGTAAGGTCTAGAACACTGACAATCCTCCAGTGTGCAGATCTGGTAAGACTTCTAGTGGACTCCGCCATTTGTCAGTCTTCTTTATTCTTATTTCAGTCTTTGACTTCAGTGAGAATGTCTTCAGTAGTGTAGATCTGGACTGGGTGAAGTCCAGTGAGCTAATCTGGAGAATACTCCAGATTTCCTATACAAGTATTTGCTCACTGGTCTTCCATTATTTCTGGACAAATCTTCAGAGGGACTCCAGATTCCAAGTCTGGAGTAGGTCCAGTAATTATCATTTCTGGACAGATCTTCAGTAAGGCTCCAGTAGTCGAGTCTGGAGCGAGTCCAGTAAATCTGGACCTAACAAATTCCCCCTATTTGTTTAGAAATAATGCAAGTGTTTTCAAGCTTAAATCTATACAATTTTGTATGCTTGAAAAACACAAGTTTTGATTTTAGTCTAAAAATCTAAGTTACTGGAAAACACTTTATAGATCATGAGTGTTTTCAGTTTCATCTTTTAAGTTCTAACTTAGACTAAATCTGATCATTTACTTATATGAATCAAAAATTGCAACTAATATTACATACATCAACTGATAAATAGTTTACAATTTTCATCAAACAATAATTTACAACAAGTAAATGATAAGAGTCAGGCCCTTCTTTTCGATATCTGTCCTGGAGCATCTTCAGTAGCCTTTCTCTTTGGTGATGGAGAAGATGGAACAGACACTGGTGGTCTCAAACCCAACACAGCTTCCATTTGTTGTATTCTTCTCCAGACCTTCTCAACTCTCTTCATAAACGCCTTAACATCTGGAGATAAATCAGTTTTACCTTTAAATGTCAATCCTATCTCCTTCAGTTCAGTCCATCCAAAAGCTTGGACTGTTGTATCTTTTCTTTCATCTGTAAAGTTACCCTCCCTGGTCAACTTTATATTAAATCTGGTCATTCCTTGATGATTTTCAGCCAACTTGATTTCAGCATCAACAATTTTTCTAGCATTAGCCCTGAAATTCATCATTTGATCATAAGATGCCTTCTGCTTCGCCATCTGGACCATATATTCAGTTTCCTTGGATACACCACTCTGTTGTCCTTCAGTGGACTGGAGTTGTTGGCGATTAATTCTCAGAGAAGTATCCAGGGGAATGAAAGTGCTCACATCAGCATCCTTTATTGCCTTGATTTGTTTGGCAGTAAGCTTCGGCAGACTAGTCAATCTTTTTCTGTACTCTAACTCCAGAGCACCAGCGTTCTTTCTAATCTTTCTCTGGAGGTTCACCAGTTCCTCCCTTCTTTGCCTTATCAATTCTGGAATGGTAACACCATAAATTAATGAATCATATACCTGTTCTTCTTCAGCGTAGAACGAGCGTATATGAACATCATTCAATGCATCTAGACATTGATGAACTCTGGGATCATCCTTCATCTTCTTGAACACTTCAATGTTAATGCCTAACCTTCCAGCATTGTAAGAGTCCAGAGTTCCCATGGTTGCCATCTCCCTTTGGTGGGCCAGCAGTTCATCTTTTTGGTTTCTCTTGAAAATTTCAATCATGATGCATTGTTGTTGCAGTTTCTTCGAGGTGTCATCATCAACACTTGGAAAATCTGATGACCCTTCAACATTTTGTTCTTCTTCTTTAGATACCTGTTCTTTTCCTTTTCTCTTAACAGATTTCAAAGTTGTTGGTATATCTGGAAAAGATTCAAACCTGGGCTCACTGGCATCAGTACCAGCAGCCTCTTCAGTGCTAAGTGCTCTTTGTGCCAATCGTGCACTGGCATCAGTACCAGTCACTTGTTTTCTTTGCACAACACTTTCAGTGGCAACGGCCCTTACAACTTCCTTCTTCTTTCTTATTAACCCTTATTGGTCACCAGATGATGGAACAGATGGTTTTTCCCCCTTGGAATGATCTCTAGATCTTGACTTGAAATCATTCCATAACTGTTCAATCATTTGTCTGTCCAGCTCACCAAATGTTCTTCCTTGTTCTGGCATGGAATCAGTCATACCTTTCGGAGTGCCAGCACTTCTTTCTTCATATTTTCAATTGCTTCTGGCAAGTGCTTTGGCAACTCAGTCTCTATCATCTGAACAACTTCAGGCAACAAGCTATCTTGAATGGTTCTTAGAACAGAAGCAGAGATATCATCAGTGATTGTTTTCAGCATATCACCCCTAAATTTTCTAACAATTTCATCACTAAGGGTGCTGACAATATCATTTTGATCTAATTTTGGCCTGCTCTCTAGTGAACCAACCCTTGTAACCAGCTTCTCAACTTCTTCTTTCAGACCTGCCAGTGGCTGAACAACCTTACTTTCCACTGCAGTTTGAACAGAACTGACAACCTTTTCTTCCAATCCCTGTACTTCCATTCTTATGTTTTCAGAATTGCGATTGGTGGCCAGTACCAGCTCATCTAACTTTTCAAACACCAACTTCTCATTCCCAGCAAATAGGTTCATTTCTGATGCTAAATTATTTGACAATAAGGATTTGAAGTCAGAAATAACCTGGGAAGAGCTCTGGAGTGATCTCTCCAGGTCCGCCACCTTACTTAGAAGGCCTTGGACCTCGGCAGAAGATGAAGTGGAGAGACCACTGGGAGGTTCCAGAGTTGAGGGTAATCTGGTCATTAGAGGAACTTGTGCCCAGTCCTCTTCAGTTGCAGCTTCAGACGTTGCAACTGGTGACTCCGGCGCACGAGGAGGAGGTTGAGATTCTGAAGGTTGATTGGTTGCTGGAGTGAAGTATTGGGTGTTTTCTGGAATTGAAGGTGGTGGTGGTGGTGGCATACTTGATTCTGGTGGTGGTTGATTTGATTCTGGTGGGGGTGGTGGCATTTCTGGTGCATTTTCAACTTGCTCAACATTTTCACTCAGAAAGTTCATATTTATATCAAAATTCTGACCTTCAGAAATGGGAGAATCAGCCTCATCCCAAAACCTATCACCAGCATCACCAGCCGAAGTACCAGCCATATCACCAGCCTGAATATTTAAGTCAATTGTAGCCTCTTGCTCACCATAAATATGCTCATCAATCTGAACATCTTCAACAACTTCCTCAATAACTTGTTCTTCAAACTGGGCAATATTTTCAGCTTGTTCATCAGTTTCCTGCCCAACAACCTCTTCAGATTCAAAGATTTGTGACCCATCCAGATTCATAACATCACCTGGATGTCTTTCTGGAATAACCTGGAGTCCAGCTCTCATCAGACGCCTATTAGTTCTAGGTCGTCTGGAAGGTTCAACAACTTCTTGACCTTGACCTTCTGGAGCAACTTGTCTTATGGGCTGTACAGCCTCTATTATCTGTACATCATCACCAGATGGTCCTTCAACATTTTGAACTCTATCTGGACCCATTTCAACTTCTTCCCTTTGGAAGAAAAGCATGGACTGAGGAATATCTACCTCATCCACTGGAGACCTGAGGTTGACCAGGTCCCTCATATACTCACTCACAGAAAAGTGAGTAGTATCCATATCATACTGGTCGCCAAGTGCATTCTTAAACATCAGTGAAAGGAATCGAATATAAGCCACAAATGGTTTTCTTCCTTTCACTCTTAGGCGCTCAACCAGGTCGTCAAAAAGAATTTGGGCAAAGTCCACCCTAAGCCCAAACCACAAGCAATAGGCAATCTGGAGGTGGGTTTGATTGATCTGGTCTAATCCTCCAGAGCTGCCTCCTAGACACTCAACAATATGTGTAAAGAAATATCTCCATGAGTCTGACAGCTTGCTCATGTAGATAGTCCCTTTTCTGGATAGCTGCCCATGCTCATCCAATATATCCGTATGTCCCATCAGTCTGCATACTTCCCTGGTATTTATTCCAGTGGGAAGCTCAATAGGCAACTCATTCTGTTCTAAATAGTTTAACTGGAGAACAGACCTGAGAAGACTAGCGGTGAAACCAAGGGATCTGGTACCTCCCTTGAGAGTATAGTTGATCGATGAAGTTTCATCGTCATATGTAGCCGTGTACCAGAATTCACACAAATACTCGTGGTACATCCTTCCTGGATTCAATGTTAATGCACCATATAATGGGCAAGAGAGAAAGAATGAGTTTAATCTCCCAATGATCGATTGGGCATCATGAACACTGGACAGAGAGAGTCTTGCCATCCAGTTATTCATATTGATACTTATGGCACTTGCCTCAAGATTAATATGAGGTGCCCTAGCAACATTTTCCGAAGGAGCATATTCATTGGCAAGCAAATTTTTAGGAGATCTTGACTGTCTAGGTGCCATTTAAAAAAGAATAGATGAAAATGAAATTGAATATATATAGGTTATGATGAAGATTTGATGAAAGAATGAATGAAAATGGAGTAAATAAGAGAGATAAATATGATTGGAAAATTGAATGAAGAAAATTAATGAAGGAATTTGAAAGATTTGGGAGTAAATATGTTCGAAGTAAATGCTATTGAAATTGAAAGTGGGTATATATAGGAGAGACAATGTGGAACTCAAACGGTTTATTTGAAATTATCAAATAGCATTTTTGATCGGGTTCTGAGATCCGCATTAATTACATCACATCACACATAAATGCATGACGGTTTACAGCCCACAAACAGTAACAACTTGTACCTTTTGTTTTCCCAAAGTAAAAAGACCATCATTGCGTTGAAAAATTTACATGTCACGTAGGATTAAAATATCTTCAAAAAGGTTTGCTTACGTGGCACACACAAAAACCAAGTATGTAAAAATATTATGACATATTTCAGTGCATCTGGGGTTTGACTGGACACTCCAGTATCACTGGTGGATTAGTCCAGTGAAGTATGCACTGATGGTACACTGGAGGGACACTCCAGTAAAGTACCAGTGAAAAACATTTTTGAAAGACTGGTAACCTCAAACGTGCACATCAACTAATACAGACAAATGAGAGGGACACATTTACAAGAAGACATAAGTCAACTCAAACACGCACTTCAACCTGTCTAGTTACCAGTGAGAGGGACACATTTACAAGGCACCAGTAATATTTTCTGAAAAATTTGTCCAGTGAGAAAATAAATTCCCCCTGAAACTA
>CM067174.1:46010691-46175712 GCA_034093135.1 Erigeron breviscapus | reverse complement strand
TGTAAGCTTGATGATGCTGGTTATACCATCATACTTATATGGTAGGAAATCAATGATACGTAGTGTGTATACACCTTTGGCACGTACCTTCAAATTATTCGATTGGTAATCATGCTCAACAATTATTTTATTGTACGTTAGATCTATGTATATACTTAACGTATATATATATTATAAATGTGAAGAACAATTTGTATTCATGTACCACAAACATAACATTAGCTAAAAATCTGAGATGACACAAATACAACATCATCAAAAACAATTTCCCATGGGATTTTAAAAATTATATGCAACATATTTCGGCTTCAGTTGTGTATTCAGGATATAAAAGAAATTTAAATCTAAACTATATATGTAGAATATGTATGTATACTTAACGTATAGCATACGTATCACGTACCTTTATTCGTTCAAAGTAAGTCTGCTTATTTTATAGGCAAAATTGGACGTTACAAATACTGGAACCAATTTTATACGCTACAAATATAAATACCTGCAGAGTATATACTACCCAACGTGTATGGATATATGTAGCATATTGTTAGGACCAGTTCACCTGGAACTGGCCAGTTACCAGTTCACACTTGCCAGTCACCAGTTGCATCTGAAGACTAGTGAAACTGGTGACCAAGATGATTTGTCGAGAAATATATTGAAGTCCAGTTGCACCGTACAGTTAACGCAACTGAAGACTTCCTCCAGTTGAGAACTGACCAGTTGAAGAATCATTCCAGTTGAAGTCGAAGACAACAAATGGAAGATAGAGAATGACAATGGCAGCGAAGCCCAGTTGACATTCTAGTCAGTTACAAACTGGAGACCATCAGTGGAAAGCCCTTACAAAGCTTTACACTGATTACGAGGAATTGACTTGTATACTTTATATACCTTTACCCGGATAATAAGCCTTATCTTATTATTTAAGTATTAAAAGGTACATAAAGGTGGTTATGTAAAGTCACTTTAACATACGACTTTACACTGCCTTTTAAGGAATTAAATGCTATTCCTTAAATGCTCCCAACCACATTTGTACGGCCAAAGTTAACATCCCAATGTTAACTTTGCCTATAAATACAAGTCATTGCACAACTAAGAATATCACTTCTTCGAATAAACTTCGATAGAATTCACACTTTGCAAACCTGCAATATTCTTGGTGAACTTGTGCAATCTTCTCTCAATCGCTAAAAGGAACATTTCACAACTTTAAGTGTTTCGATTGTCTTGAGAAATTCCGAGTGTAGATCAATTGTATTTCATAGGTTATTAGGATATTTACATTCGTGTATTATCTTGGTTCCGCATCAACCTTGTAATTTGTTTAACATCAATAAATAAATTACACATTGAAAAATACATATTGTCTCATCAAGTTATCTTACAAGTTATTTGTATTATTGCATTGTTCTTTACTTATTGTCTTTTATATAAGTAATCTATCTAGAACTTGGTATATACACACTGCAACTGGTCGTCTCCAGTTCAGTGCATATATTGCAAAGTAACTCCACCATCGACATAGAGGTGTCTTCAGTAGTACCATCTAACGAGTTGGGACTTACAAGTGGTATCAGAGCAGAAGGCTAATAAACTTGCCTAGATCTGCTAAGGTGAACACTACTGAAGGTGGAGATGGTTCTGGTTCAGGTGAAACCCCCTTGAATACTAATGCCCAACCTTTTCAAAATGTTAATATAACCCCTCCTCCTCCTACTGCCCCAAACCATTTCCATGTACACTACTCTAACACTCCTGTTCCAAAATTTGATGGAAACAGTGAGACATTCGGTACATGGAAGGCTAGAATGCTTTTGCATTTTGGTGGGATTGAAAGGTATATGTTGAAAATCCTTAAGGATGGACCATATATACCTATGTCCCTTGGGGTCAGTCCTCTTCTGGATCCAACTGGAAGAAGAGGTTCAAGAGAAAAGCCTGAAGACCATTGGTCTGATGAGGATCGTAACTTGTTGATCTGGACACCAGACTCAAGAACATGATCCTTGGGGCTGTCCCTGAAGACCTAATTCCAACACTTGTGTTGTTCCCAGTGCAAAATCAATGTGGGATGAATTAGTGATTCAGTTTGAAGGAGGTGATGACACTATTGTCACCAGAAAAGTTGCCTTGAACAAGAAGTATGAATCCTTCTTTGCCTTGCCCAATGAAAGTCTAACTGATACATACACCAGATTTTCTAGCCTCATTAATCAGTTGAGAGGTTTGGGTGTAGAGAAGGATAAGGATATTCTTCTTGAGAAGTTTTGTGATATTCTTCCTTCCAAATGGGAAAACATGGTTCTTGTCTTGAGACAAGGTAAAACCTTGCACACTCATACTCTTGCATCGCTCTATGGAGCCTTCAGATTCACTGAAGATAATAATGCTGCAAGACTTGTGGCTGAGCAAGATGCCATGAACCATGCCCAGAGTCCCAAGGTTGCTAGTTTAACTGAGCGACCTTGTGCTGCTTTAATGTCTGCTGAGAGTGTCCAGGTACACTCGATGAAGGAAATGTTGAACAGTTTCTTAAACTCTGGACTGACCACTGAAAACAGTGATGGTTGTAATGAAACTGACGATGATGATCTGGTCGCCATGATTGCTAAAACCTTTAATAGGTTTAAGCATAAATCCAAAGATTTAATGGCCCCAACAATGTCTTCCAGCTCCAGCTCTCTGGATAAGACCAATCTTACATGCTATAAGTGTGGTAAGAAAGGTCATTTTATGAAGGAATGCAGATCTAGTCAGTTGAACAACCAAACTGGCCCCTCTGTCCCTAATTTCAATCGGCCTGATGATAGCTACAAAGCTAAATACAAGAAGCTTAAGGCCCAGATTGCCCTCCTGTCCATGGAAAGAAAAAGGATCAGTGCTTAATGGCACAAACTGAGGGAAAATGGGAGTACTCTGATGACTCATCTGATGATGAGAAGAGGAAAGGGACATGTGTTTCATGGCCTTGGAAGATCAACAACAGCAGCATGTGGTGAAAGAAGATGTCATCTCTGGAAGATGGGTGGACATCATACTGAAGAAAGTATGTGACTATGATAACCAGGTTGACCCTGAACTAAAACTGGACCTGGCTGAATCATTAAGTGGTGATTTGGCTTTGTGGAAACTGTAAGAGCTGATAGTGAAAGATATCTTGACACTATCCTAATTGAACTGAACAATGTTAAACCACAACTAAATGATTTACAAAGTGTCCAGTTGGCTCTCAAGGAGTCAGTTTTAAAGATTTAGGCTTTAGAACTTGATAATCAAAAACTGTTTTCTGATCTTGAAAAAGAACAAAAGATTATCAAGTCATGGGTAAAAGTATCTGGCAAAAACTATGATGCATTTTCAAGAACTATCGATGCCCAGAAAAATGCATGGAAATCTGGAGATCTGGAGATGGCAGCTCTCATACTAGACCTTCATGCATTGCCTCCAGCTCTCAAGGTTGAAACACCTTATGATCAACCTGAAGCTGTTGAAACTGAAACCTTTGAGACCACCCCCATTGAGGTTAAAACTGGAGCCCAACAGGCTAAAGCTCCAGTCAAAAAGGCCACTGGTAACAAGCCTTTACCTCAAAAGTCTAAGGTGCCCAAGACCCGACAGACTAAAGCACCAGTTGAACCTAGGTCCAAGGTTCAACTGCCTGATCAAAATAATATTTTGGTTAATCTGGAAAGTCAACTCCAACTTTTGTCTCGGCAGGTTCAGAGTTGTACTGCCCGGATTAACAATCTGGAAGGAGGTTTATCACCTCCAGTTTTCAAACAAAATATTAAACCACTCCCTTCAATACCTAAACTAAAGAATGTTCCATCTGGAACAAAATCTGGTAAAAATAAAGGGAGCAAGTATCAAGTACCAATCGTTTTTACTCCTGCACCTGGAGCTGGTGATAAAGCTCCAGATACAGCCTCCAGTTCAACACCTCAACAATCTACTGTGACTTCTGTAGAGAAGTCCAGTGGACCCATCAAGAAAAGATGGGTTCACAAAAAGAGCTAATGATTTTTGTGTGTGTGTAGGGCGATCGAAAGAAGAATATCTGGTATCTGGACAGCGCTGCTGGCCGGACTATGACCGGATGTAAGCCCCTACTGGAAGAGTTCACTGTCCAGATGGACCGACAGTGACGTTTGGTAACGATCAATCTGGAAAGACTGAAGGATATGTTGTGCTCAATAATGGACAAGTCGAATTCAAAAGAGTTGCATTTGTGAATGGTTTGAAATACAACCTGATCAGTGTCAGCCAACTTTGCGATGATGGCTTCAGAGTTTTGTTCGATATTGCTCAAGGCACCATATTTAACAAGGATTGGAAAGTGGTGATGATTGCACCAAGAAAGGCAATGTGTACATCATGGATATGGAACCAGCTCCAAAAGAGCAATGTTTCTATACCAAAGCTGATGAGAACACCAACTGGCTATGGCATAAAAGGTTATCCCACCTTAATTTCAAAAACATTAACAAGTTGTCTCGCAAGCAACTGGTTGATGGGATACCTCAGATTTCCTTCAATAAGGAAAAGCCATGTCCAGGTGTGAGATGGGTAAGCAGAAGAGAGCCAGTTTTAAAACTAGGCAAAATTTTAGCATCACTGAACCTCTTCACATGCTACATATGGATCTTTTTGGTCCAGTGAATGTTCAAACTAGAGCTGGAAAGAAGTACACTCTAGTTGTGGTTGATGAATTCACCAGATATTGCTGGGTGGTATTCATCAGATCCAAAAGTGATGCACCTGCTGAAATCATCTCTCTCATCAAACGAATTGAGCTCAAGTATACTCGAAAAGTTTGTCAGTTGCGAAGTGATAATGGTACTGAATTCCAAAATAAAGTACTCGAAACATTTTGCAATGACACTGGCATCTCTCAAAACTTCTCATCAGTTCACTCTCCAGAGCAGAATGGAGTTGTGGAAAGAAAGAATCGCACACTGATAGAAGCGGCCAGAAGCTTGCTATCTAAATCTGGTCTTCCCACCAGTTTTTGGGCTGAGGCAGTTGCAACTGCTTGTCACACCCAAAACCGGTCAGTCTACATCAAGAGACATAAGAAGACTGCCTATGAAAGTACTCAGGAATCGTAAACCAAATATTGGATATTTCCATGTATTTGGTTGTCCAGTTTATATACTGAACGATTCCAGTCAGCTTGGAAAGTTTGATGCAAAAGCTGATGAAGGAGTATTTTTTAGGCTATTCAGATATTCGAAAGGCCTTTAGAGTTTATAATTATAGACTCCAAAAGGTTCATGAGACAATTCATGTCACATTCGATGAATCAACTGAAGCAATCAACAAGAGACCAAGCCTTGATATTTCTCCAGTCATTCATATCAACTTTGGTGAAACTGACCAAGTTCATCGGTCAGTTGTTTCACCAGAAGATGTTTCCAGTTACAACAAATTGGAACCAGTTAAGAAGAAGAACACCTCCAGTGACACATCATTTTATCCCTCCATCAATTTCAACTTACCACAAGAATTGGTGATTGGATCTGATGTACGTGCCACTCCAATATCAGCACCAGTTCAAACATCTACTTCTCCAGTTCTTCATGAAATGCATTCTAATGAGGAATTTCATGATGCTAATCGAGACCTCATTGACTCTGATGAGGATGTAGAAGTTGTTTGGACCGATCCTTCTCCAGATGCTGCTGCAACTGAAGAAGATCGCCAGGTGACTTGCACTGATATTGTGTTACACCAGCCTAGTCAATACACTAGATGGACTCGAGCCCATCCAATTGAACAAATTATGGGTGATCCAACTAGTGGGGTTCAGACTAGAAGAGCCACCAGTGAGCAATGCTTAAACGTCACCTTCTTATCATTAATTGAACCAAAGAAGATTGATGAGGCTATGGCAGACCCAAGCTGGTGGAAGCTATGCAAGAAGAGCTCCTCCAGTTTGAAAGGAACAATGTTTGGGAGCTTGTTCCTTGTCCACCAGGGTTAAAGAAAGAACCTATTGGTACCAGATGGGTCTACCGAAACAAAATGGATGAAGATGGCCAGGTTGTAAGAAACAAGGCCAGACTAGTTGCCCAGGGTTACTGTCAAGCAGAGGGCGTTGACTTTGATGAAACTTTTGCTCCAGTTGCAAGACTTGAAGCCATAAGAATATTTCTGGCTTATGCAGCCCATCTGCAGTTCAAGGTCTTCCAGATGGATGTCAAAAGTGCATTCCTTAATGGAACATTGGAAGAAGAAGTTTATGTTAAGCAGACTCCAGGTTTCATCGATGAAAAGCATCCACATTGGGTCTATAGACTGAACAAAGCTTTGTATGGTCTAAGACAAGCCCCAAGAGCCTGGTATGATACTCTAACTAAACATCTTCTTAAAATGGCTTTCAAAGAGGTGCAATAGATAATACCTTGTTTATCTTGAGAGAAAGAGGTAATATCTTATTGGTACAAATTTATGTTGATGACATTATTTTTAGTTCAACTGATGATGCAATGTGTAACAAGTTTTCTAAAATCATGTCATCTGAGTATGAGATGAGCTTAATGGGTGAATTAACATTTTTCTTAGGTCTTCAGATTAAGCAAACTGAAATTCGAATTTTCATAAACCAAGGAAAATATGTCAGAGATTTGTTAAGAAAATACAAATATGATTCAATCCCATCGAAAAATACACCTATTGCAGCACCATTGAATTTGGACTCTGACCCAACTGGCAAACCAGTTAACATAACTGACTATAGAGGTATGGTTGGTTCACTGATGTACTTGACTGCCAGTCGACCAGATATAATGTTTGCAACATGTTTATGTGCCAGGTTTCAGGCTAACCCTAAAGAATCACATTTGCACGCTGTAAAGCGTATCTTTAGATACCTGAAAGGGTGTCTTAATCTTGGTCTTTGGTACCCCAAAGGCTCAGGATTAGATCTAATGGGTTATTCAGATTCTGATCATGCAGGTTGTAAGATAGATAGAAAATCAACAACTGGTGGTTGTCATTTCCTTGGAGGAAAACTGGTAAGTTGGACCAGCAAGAAGCAGACTTCAGTCTCTATGTCCACTGCTGAGGCAGAGTACATTTCTGCGGCCAGTTGCTGTGCCCAGATTCTTTGGATCAAGAACCAGTTACTAGATTATGGTCAAAAGTATTCAAAGACCCCAATCTTTTGTGACAACACCAGTGCAATTGCTATATCTCACAACCCAGTGATGCACTCTAAAACAAAGCATATTGACATCAGGTATCATTTCATTCGTGATCATGTTATAAAAGGAGATATTGAAATTCATTTCATCCCCACTGACAAACAGTTAGCTGATGTTTTTACTAAACCTCTCGATGAGAAAACTTTTAAACATCTCATCAGCGAACTGGGAATGTTAAACCCTTAACTGGAGCTTTCTTTGTTATTGAACGCGTCAGTGACACTGATGAAGTTCTCCAGTTGAGGAGGTCCAGATAATCTTTGCTCGCCAGGCTATCGAACGTCTTTGTGATACTATCTTGGCACTAATTGATTTCTGGATCATCATTTTAGGGGGAAAGACTCAAAATAATTTTCTGACTAAAATTCGTTTTGTTTGAAAATGCAACTGGAGAACTCTCCATTTGGAAACTGGTACTGGACTGATCCTCCAGTTACCAGGTTCAGTCTTGTCTTATTTTTATAACGTTACAAATACTTGGTCAATATGTGTGACACGTGATGATACTCGAGTGTTTTAAACCACTTGATATCGTGATCTGACGTGTTTGAAACCATTTTAGTACTTGACAACTGTTTGTATTGGGAAAACAAAAAGTGAGTGGGCGCGTGGGTAAGATAAGCCGTCGTAGCATTTAATGCTGACATGGAAACATTTAATGTTTACATGGCAAATCAATATTTTATTTCAAAATTCAAACCAACTTTTGTGAAAATATCTACAAAAAGGATTGTCTTTATTAAAATATAATTTTGGTGTTTCATTGGGATCTTGAATCCCTTTATAAATACCCTTATTTACTCCGAACTCATTTACTTCCTTCTCTTACATTCCTTCATTTACTTCCAATCATCAAAATTGCTTCGTTTTTCTCTTTGCTTCACAAATCAAAAACCCTAAATCCCAAATTTCATTTTCATTCTTCTATGGCTCCTAGATCATCTCGTTCAAGAGATGTAAATCTCTTGACTGTTCCATATAATCCCTCACCAGATGTCAAAGCGGCACCTGGTGCCCCTAGTAGTGCTTCGGTCATCAAACTAAATCCAAATAATCTGATGGCCAGCCTACGAGGATCTCAAGGGTCCGATACCCTTATTGGTAGAATTCAAAAGTTTTTAAAGAATTCTCCAATAGGACCCTCATTCTCTCTAAACCCACGTAAGTTGTTTCACAACTACTTATGTGAGTTTTGGTACACTGCCGTTCTTTCTTCCGATTGTTCCTCCATCAGTTTCACATTAAAGGATGGAACAATCCAGTGTACCTTGTCAGCCGATGTATTGAGGGATGCCTTACGCCTCAATTACTGGAGAGAGGGTGAATCTCCAGTCGTCTTGCCCCCAAATATAAACTTCCGCCAAGTACTTCTTGAAATGGGACACAAGGAGTGTTTGGAGAATGGGGTGTTGAAGACAAAAGGTGCGATGACCATGAAGGGCCTTACACCTTCATGGAGGTACTTTTTCATCCACCTGGTGGAGAGCATGGGTGGGAGTTCTGGTGGACTTAACCAGATTAACTCCTCGCAAGCAGAGATGGCTTACTGCTTGTGGAACGGATTGAGAGTGGACTTTGCAGATATTCTGTATAGAAGCCTGGTTCAAAAGCTGAAGGGGACAAGGGGTGTTTGTATTCCCTTTTCAAGGTTCCTCTCACTTTGTTTTAAGCAAATTCTGGGCAGGGAAGCATATAATAGTACAGATTCACCGTACACTGCTCCAGATATGCTAAGGAATCTAGACTCACTGGTATCTGAAGCTGGTGAGGTTGAAATTCCTGAACGAATGCAACTGGCATTCGCTTTAACTGATGCACCTCTTGTAGGTGAGTCAGAAAGGCAACTGGGCGGACCTCAAAATAATGAGGGACCCTCCAGTGTGTCTAATGTTGTGGTTGAGGATAGAGCAACCATAACTGAAGCAACACCAATCTCATCTATCCCTGGTGAAGATACTTTGGTATCTGATCCACCAACAGATGCACCCATCCAGGAAACTGGGGAAGGTCATCTGGAGACTGACCAGGTAACTGGTCAGCCCTCAGTTACATTCATGGATCTGGACATGGATGTTAATGACGAGGAAATCCTTATTGAATCTTCGGATTCTGAAGGTACTGAAACAGACCAGGAGATTCTTGATGCTTCTGTACAAGCTCAAGACCCTTCATCTCCAGTCTCACTTCCAGACGCATCAATTTCATTTTCACCACCACAAGTAAATGTGCCTATAGATATATCTTTACCAACATATTCCGCTCCTTTACCAACTGGGCAATTCTCATTTGCTCGAGAAATGCCCCCACCACCGTCGCCGTTGTTCACACCTGAGCATTCTCAGCATGAACAACACATTGTTTTTCCAGTCCTTTCTTCAACCACCACTCCAATTATATCTTCAACTGCTGGTTTGACAACTGGGGAGACTTCCTTAAGTTTGCCTCCTCCAGTTGCTCCAGTAGTAACTGCTAGTGGTCCAGTGACACCTTCTCCTTTGTCACTAGACAGTCAAGTTGTCTCACTTCAAGCCGATCTCCAAAACCTTCTAACCAGGGTGGAGGAGATTCAGAAGACACTTGACAAGAACACCAAGTCATTCTCCAGATACCACAAAGATCATTTGACAAACATTAAGGTGGTCGATCTGGGGATCAACAAGTTTTCATCTAATGAAGACTTGGTGTTCAGAAAGCTTAACGAGTTGGTCACTGGCTGCAACAATCTGGCTGGTACTTTAAAAGAAGCCTTTGACTAACTCACTCCAAGGTCTCCAGTTCAATCTCCAACTTGCTGGGAAATACTGTCAGAACTTCAGAAGTTGACTTGAAAGAGATTGAAAGGCAGGTTAAGGAACTTATTGAAAGACCTGGCCTAGATGTAACTGGCCTTGGAGAGCAGTTGATGACTTCGGTTGGTCAGAAAATAGAGGATACGCTGGGTGCTAGAGAAGAGCAATTGGTTGAAAGGGTGATGTCTGAGATCACCAAGCTGGCCACTCCTCAGGTTGATCTGGCCCCACTTACCAGTGAGATCAACCAGTTGAGAGGCAGCATAGAAAGTTTGAACACCCAAGTATCTCTACATGCTCAATCTATAGAGAAACTGACAACTGAAGTGGAAAATCTGAAGAAGATGGATGATGAAGTTAAGGAGAAAGTTGTCTCTGGTTTGGTTGAGGACTCCAAGATCCTGAATGAATTGAAAACTGGTCAAGACCAAGTTAGTGCAAATGTCTTGACCCAGTCCAAGGAGACGAACCATTTATGGAGGTCCTTCAGGATGATGTGTGGCATCTTCAAAGAGTGTAAGGACTTGCAGTCATGGCAGCCTCTTGACCGGTTGCCATCTCACCCCTCTGAATGGGTAGCAATTCGGGCAGGTCTAGATGCTACCAAGGGGGAAAGAACTCCATCTGGAAGAGAATTGGTTGTGGCTACCAGTACTGAAGCTGGTGAGCAAAGAGTGGGTGGATCTGGTGATATTGGAGATAGGGGGAATGTTGTCTTGGATAAGGGTAAAGGTTTGGCTGTTGAAGCATCTGCCCAGCCGGCCACTGATGAAATGTTAGAAACTGGTAATACTGACATACTTCCTCCAGTTTCAGATAGTGATAGCAGAAGACTGGCCAGACTTGGAAATGACATTAAAGAAAAGAAAAAGATGAAACAAATAAACCAAGCTGAAGCCAGGGCGCATCTTGCACGAATCAAGTTACTTGATATGAGTGATGCCAATCTTTTGGGTGTCACTGCTGAGGAGTATGCCAGGATTAAAAATGATCCCAGGATAGTTGACCAGTTGAATGAAATGCTGGATGTAGAACTGGACAGACACTATGCTGAGGATGAAGCAGAATTTGATGCCAGAAGTTTAAACATTTCAGTGGAGAAGGCTAAGGAGATAAGGGCCAGTGGGATTCTTAAACGTATTGCAAATGTTAAGAAGGTTGTGAAGAGTGTATTGAATCCACCAAGAAGAAGGATTCCACAACCAAGAAGACCACTGACAAGAGATGCAAGAGATGCTGACCTTAGCACATTCGTTGAACCAACTGGCGAGGTATCCAATGAAGACATTAAGTCCGCTGTACTGGCTGCTGGTGCTGGGAGTATAAAAATAACAAATGAATCTGAAGCTAGAAGCTACTACTCCCAGATCATGTCAACCAGAAGACATAGTGGTACTATCAATAGTGTCAATGTACAATCAAGCCAGGCACCAAAGTTTTTCAAGTCGAAATTAAGTATACTGGTGGGCCACTGGTTAGAACTGATGATCCTGGTGCTATGCAATATGGGTTCTGCGAATGGGTTGAGATGGTGAATATACTGGATGCAAAGGCACAAAAGAATAGGTTCGAGAAAGCATGGGTTGTAACATCCGTGAATTTTGACCCGTTGACTTTTTGTGTAATTTGACTAACAAACTTGTTGAATGAAATAATTGAGCCATTTGTGATTATATGACTATGTGGTATGTTAGTCGGGTCGTTAATATGTGTTTGGCGTTAAATTGTGTAATCGTTTGTAAAATGGCTTATGGGAGAAACGGGTCGACCCATGGGTTGCCCATGACCCATGAACCAATTAGTTACCCATTCTCCTTTCCCCCTTAATCATTTCATCCTCCCTTTTCTTAAATCTCCTTTCTTCCTCTCTCAAAAAGTCAACTATTTCAAACTCAAATCCTGGAAATTTCATAGTGTTTGAAGCTAGATTAACTCAAGAAATTGCATCATCTTCATCATTTATATATCATATCAAATAATTAGAGTTCAAGCTCAAGAAAATCTCCATATATAGTCAAATTCGGATTTAAAGGCATTTGGGAGATTTGGTAAGTTAAAACTACCTCATATCAGTCATTTTATGTTGTTAAACATGTTTCTAGTAAAACCCAAACGTTTTGTGCCTTGAATCGAGTCAAAAATCGGATTAGAATCCCTTGAGTTTCAAGCCGCATGAACAGTAGCACGGGTTAGGGTTCAAACGCATGTCTAGGGTTCTTAAACGCGTGTTAGGGTTTCTAAACGTGTGTTAGGGTTTTAAACGCGTGTCTAGGGTTCTTAAACGCGTGTTAGGGTTTCTAAACGTGTGTTAGGGTTTTAAACGCGTGTCTAGGGTTCTTAAACGCGTGTTAGGGTTCATAAACTCGTGTTACTATTCCTGCTTTACGCGTCAGTTTTCAAACGTCAATAACTTTTGAACCGTAAGCCCGTTTTAGACGTATGACCTATCGTTGGAATCGTAAGAGAGTCTAGTTTCTTGTAGTAACACTCTTTTTATATGAATCTTTGGTAATTTCTAAAAAGGTCGAGTCGAATGAGTTCTTCTCTTACACGTTAATGTTGGAAAGGCGTTTAGGGTTTGTGACTTGACCTAATTGTGCTAAACCAACTTGTTTATGATTGTAGAGTATTGATTGTTGGACTATAGTTGTTGAATATTGATTGTTGGCTTAGTTGTTGAATATTGATTGTTGGCTTAGTTGTTGAATATTGATTTTGGCTATACGGTTGTTGAATATTGATTTTGGCTATAGTTGTTGAATATTGATTTTGGCTATAGTTGTTGAATATTGATTTTGGCTATACGGTTGTTGAATATTGATTTTGGCTATAGTTGTTGAATATTGATTTTGGCTATACGGTTGTTGAATATTGATTTTGGCTATAGTTGTTGAATATTGATTTTGGCTATAGTTGTTGAATATTGATTTTGGCTATACGGTTGTTGAATATTGATTTTGGCTATAGTTGTTGAATATTGATTTTGGCTATACGGTTGTTGAATATTGATTTTGGCTATAGTTGTTGAATATTGATTTTGGCTATAGTTGTTGAATATTGATTTTGGCTATACGGTTGTTGAATATTGATTTTGGCTATAGTTGTTGAATATTGATTTTGGCTATACGGTTGTTGAATATTGATTTTGGCTATAGTTGTTGAATATTGATTTTGGCTATAGTTGTTGAATATTGATTTTGGCTATACGGTTGTTGAATATTGATTTTGGCTATAGTTGTTGAATATTGATTTTGGCTATAGTTGTTGAATATTGATTTTGGCTATAGTTGTTGATATTGATTTTGGTTTATTTGTTGAATATTGATTGTTGGACTATAGTTGTTGAATATTGATTTTTGGCTTACGGTTGTCGTATATGGATTTTGGCATATGTTGGACGAATATTGACTGTTGGCACAGGTTCATCGTCTATTGACTGTTGGTTTACGATATATGCATTTACATTTGATTGTAAGCATTGCATACATTGTTGATGAGCCCTCGGCAGGGGATTGCCGACATCCTGGTGCATAGATGTATGCACCCATTTTGGATGTAGAACGTGACCCCGAGTATATAGACATATATATCTCGATGTTTTTGAGATGCCGCTTTGTTCATGGTGATGACAAGCGAGTATCGTTGCACAGGTGACTGGAGATCACGCATAGGATAGGCATGTTTGCTTATTCATGCATTTGGCACTTACATTGATTCGCATATCTTTTGTGCTTTCTCATTTCACATTTACTTGTCTTGTGTAATCTTGTTGTTGGACGTTATTGTGTTGCTTAGAGGCTCGCTGTAAGTCATGTCTGGCCTCTATTCTTATATTGTGATTATTGATGTTGGTTCCTTACGAACCATTACTACGAACTCACCAACCTTGTGTTGACTATGCTTAGTACACTTTTCAGGTATTCGGGTTCTCCCAGGACGTGGAGTTTAGTTGCTTTGCTTGCTGTAAACCCGGACCATGGACTTTATGGATCAAGGATTCATTGGCCTCCCCGTTGCATTATACTTAGGATTAATTGCCATCTTTTGAATGCTCATTTGTAACTTTGATGGTTATTGCTCCTTTTGTATTTTGGTATTTGTTTCGTCCTTGTAATGGATTCACCGAATCTTTAATTGCATTTAGTTTGTTCTATCGTAATTCCACTTTGCGCTATATGATTTCCGTGATATTCTGAGCCTCGGCTTGGGGTGTTACAATATAAACTTTGGCTATAGGAACTATATATCCTTTTTTCTTTTTTTTTTTTTTTTTTTTTTTTTTTTTTTTTTTTTTTTTTTTTTTTTTTTTTTTTTTTTTTTTTTTTTTTTTTTTTTTTTTTTTTTTTTTTTTTTTTTTTTTTTTTTTTTTTTTTTTTTTTTTTTTTTTTTTTTTTTTTTTTTTTTTTTTTTTTTTTTTTTTTTTTTTTTTTTTTTTTTTTTTTTTTTTTTTTTTTTTTTTTTTTTTTTTTTTTTTTTTTTTTTTTTTTTTTTTTTTTTTTTTTTTTTTTTTTTTTTTTTTTTTTTTTTTTTTTTTTTTTTTTTTTTTTTTTTTTTTTTTTTTTTTTTTTTTTTTTTTTTTTTTTTTTTTTTTTTTTTTTTTTTTTTTTTTTTTTTTTTTTTTTTTTTTTTTTTTTTTTTTTTTTTTTTTTTTTTTTTTTTTTTTTTTTTTTTTTTTTTTTTTTTTTTTTTTTTTTTTTTTTTTTTTTTTTTTTTTTTTTTTTTTTTTTTTTTTTTTTTTTTTTTTTTTTTTTTTTTTTTTTTTTTTTTTTTTTTTTTTTTTTTTTTTTTTTTTTTTTTTTTTTTTTTTTTTTTTTTTTTTTTTTTTTTTTTTTTTTTTTTTTTTTTTTTTTTTTTTTTTTTTTTTTTTTTTTTTTTTTTTTTTTTTTTTTTTTTTTTTTTTTTTTTTTTTTTTTTTTTTTTTTTTTTTTTTTTTTTTTTTTTTTTTTTTTTTTTTTTTTTTTTTTTTTTTTTTTTTTTTTTTTTTTTTTTTTTTTTTTTTTTTTTTTTTTTTTTTTTTTTTTTTTTTTTTTTTTTTTTTTTTTTTTTTTTTTTTTTTTTTTTTTTTTTTTTTTTTTTTTTTTTTTTTTTTTTTTTTTTTTTTTTTTTTTTTTTTTTTTTTTTTTTTTTTTTTTTTTTTTTTTTTTTTTTTTTTTTTTTTTTTTTTTTTTTTTTTTTTTTTTTTTTTTTTTTTTTTTTTTTTTTTTTTTTTTTTTTTTTTTTTTTTTTTTTTTTTTTTTTTTTTTTTTTTTTTTTTTTTTTTTTTTTTTTTTTTTTTTTTTTTTTTTTTTTTTTTTTTTTTTTTTTTTTTTTTTTTTTTTTTTTTTTTTTTTTTTTTTTTTTTTTTTTTTTTTTTTTTTTTTTTTTTTTTTTTTTTTTTTTTTTTTTTTTTTTTTTTTTTTTTTTTTTTTTTTTTTTTTTTTTTTTTTTTTTTTTTTTTTTTTTTTTTTTTTTTTTTTTTTTTTTTTTTTTTTTTTTTTTTTTTTTTTTTTTTTTTTTTTTTTTTTTTTTTTTTTTTTTTTTTTTTTTTTTTTTTTTTTTTTTTTTTTTTTTTTTTTTTTTTTTTTTTTTTTTTTTTTTTTTTTTTTTTTTTTTTTTTTTTTTTTTTTTTTTTTTTTTTTTTTTTTTTTTTTTTTTTTTTTTTTTTTTTTTTTTTTTTTTTTTTTTTTTTTTTTTTTTTTTTTTTTTTTTTTTTTTTTTTTTTTTTTTTTTTTTTTTTTTTTTTTTTTTTTTTTTTTTTTTTTTTTTTTTTTTTTTTTTTTTTTTTTTTTTTTTTTTTTTTTTTTTTTTTTTTTTTTTTTTTTTTTTTTTTTTTTTTTTTTTTTTTTTTTTTTTTTTTTTTTTTTTTTTTTTTTTTTTTTTTTTTTTTTTTTTTTTTTTTTTTTTTTTTTTTTTTTTTTTTTTTTTTTTTTTTTTTTTTTTTTTTTTTTTTTTTTTTTTTTTTTTTTTTTTTTTTTTTTTTTTACGAGGAATTGACTTGTATACTTTATATACCTTTACCCGGATAATAAGCCTTATCTTATTATTTAAGTATTAAAAGGTACATAAAGGTGGTTATGTAAAGTCACTTTAACATACGACTTTACACTGCCTTTTAAGGAATTAAATGCTCCCAACCACATTTGTACGGCCAAAGTTAACATCCCAATGTTAACTTTGCCTATAAATACAAGTCATTGCACAACCAAGAATATCACTTCTTCGAATAAACTTCGATAGAATTCACACTTTGCATACCTGCAATATTCTTGGTGAACTTGTGCAATATTCTCTCAATCGTTAAAAGGAACATTTCACAACTTTAAGTGTTTCGATTGTTTTGAGAAATTCCGAGTGTAGATCAATTGTATTTCATAGGTTGTTAGGATATTTACATTCGTGTATTATCTTGGTTCCGCATCAACCTTGTAATTTGTTTAACATCAATAAATAAATTACACATTGAAAATTACATATTGTCTCATCAAGTTATCTTACAAGTTATTTGTATTATTGCATTGTTCTTTACTTATTGTCTTTTATATAAGTAATCTATCTAGAACTTGGTATATACACACTGCAACTGGTCGTCTCCAGTTCAGTGCATATATTGCAAAGTAACTCCACCATCGACATAGAGGTGTCTTCAGTAGTACCATCTAACGAGTTGGGACTTACACATATTTAGTCTTTCAACAACAGTGTGAAGAAACAGTAAAGGCTGTTTCCGTCAACAGTGAAAGGCTGTCATGCGGAGATACCTATGCTATATTGTCTTCATATACGCTACGTACCGAATATATGTAGCGTATATACAAATAAATGGTAAATGATAAGCACAAATGTTTCCCTATATAGATGTACTATTGGTTGTTATAAAAACCATACATCTTCCATAAACCAGACTGTATCCTTTCATACTGATGTCATTTCACTGTATCTGAATACTTGTATTTGTGATATTCATTGTAAACTCTACGTGTTCAGATACATTGAAAGACTTCATTTTGAAAGTATTCACAGTATAAAAGAAACAACCATCAAACGACCGATATTTGAATCGTTTACCCCTTTGCGAAAAATACACCCATGAAATCACGATAATGGTTCTTCAGTTTATTTGCAAATCCGGACCTAACTACCCAACAACTCAGGTACATTGTTTTGATAACCAAATAAATCGTACGAACATGACAAAAAAAATTTTTACAATCTTAAATATTTACCAGCGTTATTGTTTAGGAACTTCCTCGTTTCGTTACAAGTCACCTTGATGTTGTTAATGGATTTATCAAAATAAATATCAACGGAGTAATTGTTTTTGATGTTTATGCCAACGTTATAAATGGAGTTCTTGTTCTTGGTGGCGGTGGTTGGGAAACATTTATTCAAGAATTTGAAGCGGATTGGATTAATATACTTTATTTTAGGAAGAATGGTGCGAACAGTTTGATTTGTACTGGGTTTGGGGTTGAGGGAAATGAACTTGAGAGGTCTTACTCTGATGATAGCAGTGATGAGGACGATTGCAAACTTCGTTTTATATGTAAATGCACTGAACTTTCATCTAGTGAGCAGGTATTTTTTTATTTTAATATCGATATTATCAAATGAGTTATTTCAAATAATGTTTTAATTTATACACCAGCCTATTAGTTCGAAGTTTTTGAAGCAATGGATGGATCCAACACAAGTGAGTATCAAGATAAAAACACGACGTTCTACAAGAAACATTGATGTAAATGAAACCGGATTTCATGGAATATCTTGGATACGATTGTTTCGGGAGAATGAAATATCTGTTAAGGTTTATTTATTGTTCTCCTTTCACTCTAAGGACAATAAATAATCCCTTAAAATAACCTTGAAAAAGGATCCTTTCTTTGTATTCATTTGCAATAGGTAAATAATTTATATATAACAAAGAAAGGATCCTTTTTCAAGGTTATTTGTAGGGAATGAATAATTTTTATATATATGTAATTATAAATGACATGTATGTATGTAATGTGTATGACATGAACATCTTGTATTATGTATGACATATAGATGATGTCTAGTTAGAAAGTGAGGGTGTCTGATTAGGAGGCCCCAAAAAAAACACTAGCTAAAAATCTGAAATGGCACAAATACAACATCATCAAAAACAATTTGCATATAATTTTCTTTTATTCTCATTATTGGTATATATATATGAAGTTACATAATAACAAATTCCAAATTTAAAAATACAATAATAACAAATTCTATGTTGTTTAGGAACAATTTTACACGCTGCATATAATACTGAACTCTGCGTATATTTACAATAGTTGGCAACAAAAATAGGAAAACATGTATAAAATTGAATATTTGTATTGCTTATGAAATACAATGTATTCGAATAATTTGTATTTACAACGAGATATTATACAAATGTTCGATAAAAAAACAGTAATCCAATGAAGGTTAAAAATATACAATGGTTCAAAACAGATTCCCCAAAATAATAAGAGTATTTGGGTGACTCGGTCTTTGAAGATAAATGTACGTTCCAGTAATTCAAGGAAGTATTTTTTGGGTACCCCTCCGATGCTTAAAAGTGCGATCACTTTCATTGATAGTACAACAATTAGGGTGACGCACCTTTGCATTATGACTATAGCCTACACAATGGCATTACCATAGAGCACCCGCAGTTCCTTGAGTTGTTCCGGTACATTTACCGGCTGAACCGATACCTTTATCGCCTGAACGCTATAGGTTGACGTCGATTCATTGTATTCGAATAATTTGTATTTACAACGAGATATTATACAAATGTTCGATAAAAAAACAGTAATCCAATGAAGGTTAAAAATATACAATGGTTCAAAACAGATTCCCCAAAATAATAAGAGTATTTGGGTGACTCGGTCTTTGAAGATAAATGTACGTTCCAGTAATTCAAGGAAGTATTTTTTGGGTACCCCTCCGATGCTTAAAAGTGCGAATCACTTTCATTGATAGTACAACAATTAGGGTGACGCACCTTTGCATTGTGACTATAGCCTACACAATGGCATTACCATAGAGCACCCGCAGTTCCTTGAGTTGTTCCGGTACATTTACCGGCTGAACCGATACCTTTATCGCCTGAACGCTATAGGTTGACGTCGATTCATTGTATCTGAATGCGTTGAGGTGTGTAAGGAGTTTTAGTATTTGCACAATACGTTGTACAGAAAAATGAATAAAGTATGTAAGAAATTTCCATAGTACTATACTTGCATAAAGGAATGCTTATGCGATATGCATACTAAGGAAATTTTTTATTATGTTTGATTTATTTTGTGTTGGCTGTAAATGAGTTACGAGTCTTACTTATAATTTTTGGAGAATGACACATATAGATATATATATGTAGCATTATAAATGACATGTATGTATGTAATGTGTATGACATGAACATCTTGTATTATGTATGACATATAGATGATGTCTAGTTAGAAAGTGAGGGTGTCTGATTAGGAGGCCCCAAAAAAAACACTAGCTAAAAATCTGAAATGGCACAAATACAACATCATCAAAAACAATTTGCATATAATTTTCTTTTATTCTCATTATTGGTATATATATATGAAGTTACATAATAACAAATTCCAAATTTAAAAATACAATAATAACAAATTCTATGTTGTTTAGGAACAATTTTACACGCTGCATATAATACTGAACTCTGCGTATATTTACAATAGTTGGCAACAAAAATAGGAAAACATGTATAAAATTGAATATTTGTATTGCTTATGAAATACAATGTATTCGAATAATTTGTATTTACAACGAGATATTATACAAATGTTCGATAAAAAAACAGTAATCCAATGAAGGTTAAAAATATACAATGGTTCAAAACAGATTCCCCAAAATAATAAGAGTATTTGGGTGACTCGGTCTTTGAAGATAAATGTACGTTCCAGTAATTCAAGGAAGTATTTTTTGGGTACCCCTCCGATGCTTAAAAGTGCGATCACTTTCATTGATAGTACAACAATTAGGGTGACGCACCTTTGCATTATGACTATAGCCTACACAATGGCATTACCATAGAGCACCCGCAGTTCCTTGAGTTGTTCCGGTACATTTACCGGCTGAACCGATACCTTTATCGCCTGAACGCTATAGGTTGACGTCGATTCATTGTATCCGAATAGTTATCAGCGATGTGTTGAGCGTCTGAATGATTGTATGAGCATTTCGTGGTTTTGGATTTAGTACCATAGTTATCTGGTGAAAATACTTCTAAGATGTGAATTTATAACATGAACATAAGACTACGTATATAATAATACTTCTAAGAAGGCTTCGGTAACTGACGTCGATTCAATGTATCTGAATGCGTTGAGGTGTGTAAGGAGTTTTAGTATTTGCACAATACGTTGTACAGAAAAATGAATAAAGTATGTAAGAAATTTCCATAGTACTATACTTGCATAAAGGAATGCTTATGCGATATGCATACTAAGGAAATTTTTGATTATGTTTGATTTATTTTGTGTTGGCTGTAAATGAGTTACGAGTCTTACTTATAATTTTTGGAGAATGACACATATAGATATATATATGTAGCATATAGTCAGCCGCCTTAATCTGTACCACGCATTTGGTTAAGGCTACGTACATATGTGTTCGTATCATACAACCAATACGATACGTATTCTTCTGTACACTAAATATAGGAAATGTATCTTTCTTATAATTTATGCTACATATGGGATTATAGGTCACGTCTGTAGTACATGCTGCATAATTGCTTACAAGACATACGCTACGTATTCGGACATACTTTAAATATAAGATGTGTCTCGTGTCTTTTCTATAGGCTGCATATGGTAACGTCTATGGTAAATGCTAAAGAAAATACATTCAAATTTGTGTGTTTTTAAGTACACTATGAAATGTGTGTTATTTCGTATTATACTCGTGTAATGTTTTACATTTCTATATTGTTTTTAAGTGTCTTTTGTAAAGGAACTTTTTAAAAGGCTCAACAACGCTTAATCCATAGATAACATACTATAGTATTAAACACATTACGATATAAAACGTCACAAAAACTAATTTGTACACTTTTCATAGTTCAAAACACTTAAACTAATTTTAAAAAATACAAAAAAATAGTATTTTCAAATTTTCTTATAACTTACTATATGTCGTTGATTAAACAAAAATTATAACAAACGATGTACAAAAAATGGTGTGGTTAACATAAGCTACAATATTAATTCTTCTATATCTCTTTCCTCCGCCTTCTGGCATTATCAGCACCCACTACCCTTTCCACATCGTCACCTTCATCATCCACCGTCACAGTTGATCAAGAAAGAATAAAAATATCATACCTTACTATGATTTAACCAAATCTTGAATGATATACGTCGGTTGATTTCCATAACAACACACCTGATGTCGATTCAATGTATCTGAATATTGTGCGTATTATAATTATATTTCCGCATGTGTTTCTAAGTCATTTAAACGAACAAACCAAACTTACGAGTATATTTATAGAAACAATTATACGCTATGTATATAAAAGGATGGAGCGTCTAGTGTTTCTAGAACTATACGCTGCGTTTTTTTCTAAACGATGAGTATATTATACGTTGCCTTTGTTTGTACACGCTGAATATATATCGATCGCCTACGTCTAGTGAAATACGTTGCGTATAAGATATGTTTCTCGTCATACACTGCATCTTTAGGTTAAATGCTACGTATGTCAGAGAATGTCCGACTGACATGTCAGATAAGTACACGTGTGATTCTCTGACATTTGACCAACACTATACACTACGTATACGTTATACTCAGCGTATGGATGACATTAGTGCATTACACGTGTCAGTTTCCCATTTGTAAATGACTTTCATACTCTACATATAGTTATGTTTGTGGTGTGAATTGAGCATTTAATGCTGTCCCCACCCCTATACACTACATCTAGTATTATGTATGACGTATAGATGGTGTCTAATTAGAAAGTGAGGGTGTCTGATTAGGAGGCCCCTTATTTATTTCTTTATTATCTATAATCTAAATCTATAATCCCTTATAAAACATATTGGACTCCCTATTTTAAGAAATTCAACAATCTTTTCAATATCCCCATATTACCCCTAATTCACACATTACCTCTAATTCTATATCTCTAAACAAAATCAGACAAACACCCTACCAAGATCTAACACACAGTCACTTCTTTCTCTCCTTCCTATTTACACACATGCATATCGATTCCTCCCCCACTATTTTGTTTTATCATCACCGTTTAACCGCCGCAACGCGCGGGCACCAACCCTCGTCAATATAACCCCTTTTTAACTTTAAGGATATAATATTATCATCAGATCTCTTTTAATCTAAAATAGAAAATCTTAATCACATCTCTATCATATTTGCTCAGGCCCGTCCATTGGACGGGTAGTCTCAAGATATATAAATCAAAGGTTTAAAAAAAATTGACAGCATAATAATATCTAACCTGACCGAAATTTATGTAAGACCAATCTAAATTCACAATGAGGTTTAGGACTTGAAGGGTTTAGATCCGTGGTCTGGTCCAGGTTTCTCAATGAGCCTGATTAAATCATTTAAGTCACCCTTAGAGATATAACATAAACCAAATAAAACAACCTTCTAAAGATATTACCAAATAATTCTGCCGTAGATAATGATGGCCTCATGTGATAAGAAAGCTTATTCTTCCCTGTAAACCCGAATCGAACAGCTTCCCATACACAATAATAAGACATAAATTGCTGCAAAAAAATAAAAAACGAAAACTAAAAACATAATTGAACCCGAATTAATTTACAAAATAAACAAACTCAAATCAAAGAAAAGTTACATAAAAACCTTTCATGATGACGGGTGCCTATAGTTTCTGCCGCTGCACCCGATGGTTGTGCAACCAAAATATAAGACCACATACACAATAATATTAAATGAATGAATAATAATGTCTAAGAATACATGTCAAATATACATGGTTAGTGCTAATAATTCAAATTTAGATAAACAAAATTTATTTAAAAAAAAAAAATTGAATAGCACAACAAACTAAATTAAAAGAGATGAATAATAATAATAATAACATAAGAATTCAATGTCAAATAATAATGATTAAACATGAACAAATATATAAAAAAACCCTTTTTTTTAGTAAGAACTTTTTTTTTGAGAATGCGTGAGGGTTGTGGAACCCCTTTTTTTTTTGAAAATACGTGAGGTTTTTTTCCAATGTTGTATATATATACTCAGTAATAATTTTTGGGAGAGTTTTAAGTATAAAAATTTTGTTTCTTATTTTTTAATACAATATAGGTCGATCTAAAATTAAAAAAATGTATTAAAAAATAGGATTAATGCTCTATAATATGAGGAATAATTAGGAGGCAGCTTTAGGCCTAAAAAAGGTGATTAGGGGTGCCAAGTGTACCTCAACCTCCTCTTTTAGTTATAATATAGATATAGATATATAGCTGTATTGGATATTCATCCATCCTCATTATCATCTTCTTCATCATATCTTTTCGATTTCAACATGATATTTTAAGAACACGTTGCTAATGGTTGAAACTCAAAATCATCGTCATATTTATTCCTAATTGATAATAATAATTATTTTTATTTTTTTTTGTAAAGTTAGTTTCGATTCAGACGTGCTGGAGGCAATTTTAACCAGCGATTTGCTGGACCTCCAACCCCCTCCTTATGGAAAATACTTTGAGATGAGAAACCCAAGACTCGAACCTGAGACCTTGGGGAAAACTCACCTCCGGGGCCCACATAGTGGATTTAGAAGATACCCCTGGCCAACCCACCTTCGTTAGCTTTATACAACAAAACAAAACATATAAGTAACAAATAATATGATAAAGTTCATGAATAAAATATAAACCTGATAATCAAACATTAAAAACCTAATTAAATCAAATTTAACAATAACATACTACAAACCATTTGTAAGTCTGCAAAATTTTACGGATGGGTCAGTGGGGGTAAAAAATTTGTTCCCTTGTCCCAAAATTTTAATGCTGATGATATAGCTTTGAAAGAGAAAACAAACTTTTTAAAATATATTTATCAAATTAACTAATTTTGTTTTTGATATATCAAAAATAATAATAGAAAAAGAAAATAATAATAGGAAATAAAAGGTACCGTGGAATCACAAAAACTTATTCGTTTTTTTATACCTTTATAAATTTCACGAATCCATATTTATGAGAAATAATATCATTTTGAAGAAGAAAATAGGAGACGCACGAGATATCAAGTAACCTTTGATTTCAAAGGTGAAAATCGCGAAGGCAAGATAATCGAAAAATCTTCATCTCAATCAGGGCCTTGCTATTCTTCTACCCGAATTCCTCAACTGTAATTCCTCTATGTAAGTCGGTTATATTAATGACATAAGTCTCAATGACGTGGGTCATGTGGCAACATATATAACTCTAACAAAGTAAAATATAATTTAATAAGTGAAAATTTATACAATACAGACTGCAGGGTCAAAATATTTATAAATATTGAGAAATAAAAACAAAACATCAACTGTTCGGCTCAAGTGGTGTCTTGTTGTACACAGTTGACAACTCTATACGTTAAATCAATACAACTACATAAACAAAAAGAAAAAGAGCACCCTACTAATGCTCATGAAGAGACCTTTGGAAGCTAACTTGAAGACGCAAAATCTATGTTGCTACAACTTTGCTAAATGCATTTTTCACGGTAAAAGGTCGTAGCCCTGGTTAACTTTATATATCAAAAGAATTGACTGAGTGTCAATACGACTAAACAAAGGAGATGCCCTCACGGCCCCCTATAAATGATAAAGGAGACCCGTGATGCAGTAAATGTACCAATTGGGTGGCTAGACAGGCCAGACCACCCAATAACATATTAAATAATAAAAATCTATGAAATGAAACCACAACTAGCAATCAAAGTAAAACGAATGCAAAACAATGCTAGTCTAGATGGTGTCGGCCTTCATGAATTGAGCAGTCTCTCCTGTATCTGCCTTCATGAATTGAGCAGTCTCTCCTGTATCTGACTCAACCTCATCCTCATCTCCTGGATCTATGAGAACTGGGTCTGCTGTGATGTAGTGGGAGCTGATGGGATGCTGACCAATGTTTAATGCACTTAATGCATCAAACTGGTTACCTGTAGTGACAATCGGTGCTGAAGTGGAAGGTTGATCCTGCTGAGCTGCAGCAAATGTACCTGAATGTGTATCTGGGGTAACCCTGACTGGCTGAGGTGAATCTGGAAATGCTGAAATGTCTGGGGTAGTCGCCTTAGCCTTGCCTTTTGGGTCCACTGGTTTCTCTGGTTTCTTTGGAATGTACTGAAACTTGGGCTTAAGAATCTGAAAAAGCCCCCTGTTACTGGGCCATTTTGGCCCTTCTTCTTCTCTTAGGCTGCTGAAAGCCCTGCTCACCCTGTGTATCCTGTAAATCCTATGCTTTGGTGCCAGATGGGCCTGGGGTTGTAGAGGAAACCCTAGCATCCATTTCCTTGGCAGACTTAGGCCTGTCAATACAATCAAGAAACTTGTGCCCAAAAATAGCACAATGAGAACATCTATCCGGCTTCCAGAGATACTGTAATCTAAATTTTTGCATTTTACCCAATACATGTGCCTCAACAAAAGCTGGAATATCATGATCTGCATTCACTTTTATCAACACCCTAGCAAAAAGTGCCCTTCCAGACTTTTTCTCAATCATTTCCTCAGTAAACCTATCCAAAGCAACTGGAACTCCAATAACACTAGTGAAGTGACTCAGAATATCATAATCCCACATGGTAGACTCCAAATCATATATATTGACCCACATATGGACACATGTAGGCCTAATCTTATCATTCTCTATACCAACTTCCCATTTTTTCAACAAAACAGGAACATCATTAAACAACCAAGGTCGATTATTAATCACAAAATCCGAACCCTCCGCATTATCAAACTTAAAGTAAAATCTACCCTGATTATTCAGAACAACATCAACAAGACCATACCTTTTCCACAATCTAAATGCATGAAAACGAACAAAAGGAAAAGCGGGCCTTTTGCCAATGAAACTACCAACCAAAGTGAACATACATCTGTCACTTTGTTTAACAATAAGATCATTAGGAATAACCGCGTGTCTAGTACCTATCTCAATATAAACAGGAGGGATGAATCGAAGCTTACCAGTCCTGTGAATGTTTGCCGCTTCTTTGAAAAGATTGGCAAAAGTATTAGGAGTTTGGTTACCTTTGGGGCTGGTTTGAGCAAAATGTCGATCAGTGATAATCAGTTCCTTATTTGCATCCAAGACTATAGGCTATGTAACATTACCATCATCATCTAGCACCTCAGTGGCACCCACATCATTTCGTCCAGACCATGTGCTTTGATAAGGGTAACCATTGTCATCCAAAGTCACCAAAGGACTCGTTGCTTTGAGAATCAAAGGCATTTCCTTGTGAATTTCAGCCGCATGAGATAATGTATCCAAAAAAGATTCAACAAGAGCATTGAGATTCTGATTAACATTCGACTTTTGAGGTGTCGCCATGCCATTCTCACCATGCAAACCCATCCCAATCGAATCTGAATTTTGCACCAAAGATGAGCTAGCTCGAGCAAGAGTCGCACCACTGTTTGTTGAACCTACAAATGGATTAGGAGAACCAGAAAAAGTCGACCCACCATTGTTATTCACTTGAAGTCGTTCTTGCAAAAATGCACTCATACGATCAAGTGACACCTTAGGAATTGAATTAACAGCCCCTTCAATTGGTTGTGTGATTGTTTCAGTGAGGTGTCGCCATGCCATTCTCACCATGCAAACCCATCCCAATCGAATCTGAATTTTGCACCAAAGATGAGCTAGCTCGAGCAAGAGTCGCACCACTGTTTGTTGAACCTACAAATGGATTAGGAGAACCAGAAAAAGTCGACCCACCATTGTTATTCACTTGAAGTCGTTCTTGCAAAAATGCACTCATACGATCAAGTGACACCTTAGGAATTGAATTAACAGCCCCTTCAATTGGTTGTGTGATTGTTTCAGTAGGTTTAGAATGAGTAATCGAATCACCATGCAAAGGAGGGGGTGGTGGAGGCATCGAAACATTGAAAGAGAAACTAGGCATTTCCTTGTGAATTTCAGCCGCATGAGATAATGTATCCAAAAAAGATTCAACAAGAGCATTGAGATTCTGATTAACATTCGACTTTTGAGGTGTCGCCATGCCATTCTCACCATGCAAACCCATCCCAATCGAATCTGAATTTTGCACCAAAGATGAGCTAGCTCGAGCAAGAGTCGCACCACTGTTTGTTGAACCTACAAATGGATTAGGAGAACCAGAAAAAGTCGACCCACCATTGTTATTCACTTGAAGTCGTTCTTGCAAAAATGCACTCATACGATCAAGTGACACCTTAGGAATTGAATTAACAGCCCCTTCAATTGGTTGTGTGATTGTTTCAGTAGGTTTAGAATGAGTCAATTTCAGTTTTATTGTAATTGCACATACTCTAAAAGGTACTACTTATAGTTAGAATGAGAGCAATGATTTATTAATTGCACATACTCTAAAAGGTACTACTTATAGTTAGAATGAGAGCAATGATTTATTAATTGCACATACTCTAAAAGGTACTACTTATAGTTAGAATGAGAGCAATGATTTATTAATTGCACATACTCTAAAAGGTACTACTTATAGTTAGAATGAGAGCAATGATTTATTAATTGCACATACTCTAAAAGGTACTACTTATAGTTAGAATGAGAGCAATGATTTATTAATTGCACATACTGTATTTCTTAGCATTATAGTTAGAATGAGAGCAATGATTTATTAATTGCACATACTCTAAAAGGTACTACTTATAGTTAGAATGAGAGCAATGATTTATTAATTGCACATACTCTAAAAGGTACTACTTATAGTTAGAATGAGAGCAATGATTTATTAATTGCACATACTCTAAAAGGTACTACTTATAGTTAGAATGAGAGCAATGATTTATTAATTGCACATACTCTAAAAGGTACTACTTATAGTTAGAATGAGAGCAATGATTTATTAATTGCACATACTCTAAAAGGTACTACTTATAGTTAGAATGAGAGCAATGATTTATTAATTGCACATACTCTAAAAGGTACTACTTATAGTTAGAATGAGAGCAATGATTTATTAATTGCACATACTCTAAAAGGTACTACTTATAGTTAGAATGAGAGCAATGATTTATTAATTGCACATACTCTAAAAGGTACTACTTATAGTTAGAATGAGAGCAATGATTTATTAATTGCACATACTGTATTTCTTAGCATTTAATTGAGTTATAAAGGTGATTAGGTGAAACACCGAGATTAAAATAACCTGATATTACAGGCTTAGTCAATTGAGAACCACCAAGATTAAAACTAAAATAAAAGGTGACAAAATGGGCATATAAAGGGTTATGTTATAAATACTGGTCCAATCGGTCGGGTTAGATGACACTGTTAAGTGTGAATACCTGCAGTCATGGTTTATCCCTAGCCATTGCATATCAAATTCATATTATGTCAGCAACAAATTCTAGTTAAATTCATCTAGCCATTTTTACCCTCGACAAACCCTGTTTTTGTCGATTTAAACTTTACCATAAAAAAAGGTAATTATATAATAACACAATAGAAAAGGCACAACACGACAACAGGTAGATAATCTAGAGGTAGCAAAATGGCTCGGGCAGGATACAGGTCAAAGGGGTTCTGGTAAAAACAGGTATAAAGTTTATGGGTTGAAACGGGTCAGGTTGAGATGACCCGAATTGCTTTTTGTACAGAGTTTTTTAATCATCTTTAGCACATTATTTAATTGTAGAATTTTAAAGAATGGACAGAAATCTGTGTTTGCCACTCGGTTGGTACAACCCATTATGACTCAAACTTATAATTACACGTTTGAACACAAACCCATTTCCTAACATGCCACTATTTTAACCACCTCTAGCTTTCCTAAGGCTTCCCTATATACCCCAGTCATATCTAACGGCAACAACATAACTTGAAAATATGCTTTAATAGAGCACAGATTCATGGTTCTTTTAGTTGCTTTATACCAAGATATTTTCAGTTTCCACCACCAAAGAATGTATTACGTAAATCATATAGTTCCTTAAATCAGAAAAACATAGAAGTTAGAACTATATGTCAAAATGTTCCCAGTGTCACGTATATACCAATAATGATTGACAAAGTATCTAATACCTGACAATATGTGGGCCATGAGTTTCTGCTGCCTTCTCAAGATCGTGTTCACTTAAGCTAAGACATCTTACTTTATTTAGTATCCACTTTTAGCCTTTCATCTAAACCATCCTTTCCCTTTCCAGCATGTATGTCAATCAAACTCTTGTATTCAGTAACACTGTCAGATTCAAGACCTTCATCATCATTGTCGTCGTATGAATCACCATCCTGGAAGAACAGAGTTAGTTGCGAAGGAACCCACAGGACCTTCCTATTAAGTGAAGTTGATATAAGAAGGTGACATTAGCGTTAAAAACTTTAGCTGGTTACTTCAACGGTCGATTGAAGTTGTGGTCAATCTTTTTTTTTCCAAGTGGTCAATCTTAAACGGGTCAAATAAATAAGCTTAAAAAGTTATGGGTCAAGCTGGTGAATATAACATTGTACTAAGCCATTATAACATACAGTAATAGTGAAGAAAATAGGCATACCATTTGGAAAATTTAGCAGCTTGCACCATGTGAAAAATCAACTAAACTTGCCAGTATCTTTTGGCTAGATGGCATTCAACTATGCGCCTTTGAATCTTCTTCATATAAATCATATTTAAAGGGTAGTATTGATTCCATCTTTAGTTAATGTTCCTTTTCCAAGAAGTTGTTCCAACCTATCTCTTGTTGAAGGCCTAGCTATTTGGGCCGGGTTATTGGATGATTAGTTGGCCCGTTTAAGCCTAACTTGTTCACCAAGTTATTAACCCTAATCTGTCATCTATATATATCCCTCATATGTAATTGTAATCTTATGGTTCAGAGCTTAATAAAATAAACTAGTTTGCAGCCGGTGGATTAGGCCCTCCACTGAATCTTGTGTGTCGTTTATCTATTTTCTTGTTTTATCTTCTTCTTAATTACTTCCGTTGTGCTTAAGGCTAAGGTTGTTCCTAACAAGTGGCATCAGAGCTAAGGTTTTGTTTGATTCGATTATGTCTTTGTTCGTGGCTGCTGTCTTTGTCGATTACGGGTCCTGTTTTGCCCCCTTCTTCGCTGTTTTTTCCTACAGCAGGCCAGAAGCCAACGCTGCTGTTATTTTTCAAATTTGTTTGCTGCTGTCTGCTCTGCTTTTTTGCAGCTGTTTGCAGCCGTTAGCTGCTGTTTAATAGCAGTGTTTAGGACCTGCTGCTATTTACAGCCACCGCGATTAGGGTTTTTCTATCCTTGTACGCCGCTGTTTGCTGCTGATTTGCAGCTGTCTGCTACTGACTTGCAGCTGTTAGCTGCTGGAACTGCTGTTGCCTTTGTTCGACCGGGTGTATACAGGGGTTTTGGGTTGGACAGGTTTCTGTTGGATATGGTACTGGTTTTGAAGAAAATAGAGCTAACAGGTTTAGAGTGCTTTGTATTTTGAGTATTCCTGTTTCGGGTTGCTAGTGTCGACACGAGTGAAAAAAGCTAGTCAAGTCATGGAACTAACGCTTGTTTCTCTACCGTTGTTGTTGATCGTTTGCTGTTCACTGGTCTGGAACTGTGAATGTTATTCATTGTTCAGTGTTGATCAAGATCTTTGTACTGGTACTGGGTGAAGTTTTTCGCTGGATGAGTACAAGTGGAGGTTCGTCTCATGAAGTCTTGTTTAGCATGGGTTGGATTAACATGGACAGTGGGAGCTGGGTGTAGTTGACTTGCGAGACTGCACGCGCTCGGGATATTAGAGTCGTCCGAGGTTGATAAATTCTGCTTATGAGAATGTGTCTAGGTTGATGCATTGGGGCTCATTGGAAGGCAGTGAAGACTCTTGTTACAGATTCTGGTTTTGCATCATTTAATGTTACCCACTGTAGTGAAGCATTGGTGAATCTGTTGATTAGACTTTTGGAGTGTGAAGATTACTGCGCTACCGGAAGAATTCAACCAACTTTCGGAGAAAAGTCTTGGCTCGCGGATTCGAGAGTTATACGAGTCTGGTTCGCGGTAGAGGACTCTGGGACTTTTAGGTAATCTGTTTGAGCGTATTCGGAGGTTTGAACTTGGACTGGATTTTGTAACAGTGGGAGCACGGGGAGTGTTTTGACATATGTTGAAATCCACGTTGGGTTCTGAAGACCAGTTTTCCGAATGAAATCTCTCATGTGATGCTACCGCTAGTGGAGAGTGTTGTTGTTCCTCTGGAGTCTCTGGAGCCGGTATTTCAAATCAGTGGGAGCTGGTTGAGATTGAGGATGAGTCATTGGTGGTCTTTGCCATGAATGGGTCAGCTATGACTGACTGTATTGGAGCGGTTTACTGCTTCAACGGGCCTTTCAGGTGACTGATGTGAAGGGCCACTGCAACTAGGTACACATGGGATGTATGGATTGAAGTTTGGTTTGTTCTTGGGAGCTGGACGTGTGAAGACTTCTGTTCCTATCTGTTTTATTGAAAATCTTAGCTTGTTCTTGGAACTGGAGGCTTGGAGGATTTCTGTCATCTGAAGATTACTGGAGTTACTGTTTGACCGGGATATTGTTTGCTTGAATGGCGGGCTGAAGTTTATCGCAAGGCCTTCAAGTGGGAGATTGTTGGGTTTGAAGGCCTAACTTATTCACCAAGTTATTAACCCTAATCTGTCATCTACATATATCCCTCATATGTAATTGTAATCTTATGGTTCAGAGCTTAATAAAATAAACTAGTTTGCAGCCGGTGGATTAGGCCCCCCACTGGGGCCGAACCACGTTAAATCTCGTGTGTCGTTTATCTATTTTCTTGTTTTATCTTCTTCTTAATTGCTTCCGTTGTGCTTAAGGCTAAGGCTGTTCCTAACATCTCTTTCAAGTAAGTGACCCTTGAAAAGCATAGGTACATTTAGAGCACCAGATTAACGGGCAGCTAAGACACGAGCATCTGCATGATGACCATGGATAGCAACTGGCTAGACACAGTGGCCACCATCAATTTGCGCCACCCATAATATTGGACATTTGTAAACGATATCAATGAAAGCAAACACTATAATGATGTAGTCAACCACTTACATAAATTTAATTAAAAAACCGAACATAAGTATTAAAATTGCACATACAAAGCAATATTATGTAGTGTAAGTAGTAAGTAGATATCAAACCAACAAACTATCCTAATCATACTGATTTTTCAACTAAAACTTACACATATAATTATACGCTAAGGTACAGACAATTATAAATCTTTTTTATGCATTAGAGATCAAACTAAAGGATAATGCCATAATTTTATAATCACAAGGATATATCCCAGATGGTACAATGATATTATATCTCAGAACCTTAATAATCTAAATCAGTCTAGTTCTGGTTTATAATCGTGAAATTCCTAAACTGCGGACTAACCTGAGAACTGGTTCATAAATAGTTCTACAAACAACCACCGGTCCAAATATGGGCAGGATTGGTTCGGTTTTGTCCATTCTCGGCAAAGCCATTTCATTTTAAGTAAATAATTGGATGTTTGATTTCATTTGGACTTGTTGGAGATAAAATATTACACAATTGACTTGTTCTTATTAAATGGGTTAAAATTTTCACACCAGGGGTGGAGCTTATGATAAAAAAAACCACTCTATATCAGAATATATAATGTGTAAAGAACTCACATTTTGCACACAAACATTTTCCTAAAATGTACCCAAAACAAAATTCAAAACTTAATGTTAAGAACCCCGAAATATATCACATATATTTTGAAAATTCTTATAAAAAACTATCACATATCAATCCAAAAGTTTTTTAAAATTCACGATGCCCACAATAACTTTAAAATAACTACAAAAATATTACAATTTTAAGCATGCATATAGATACACAAATAAATTGATACATGAAAAAAACACGTAATGAAAAATAGATCTTTTACCTTGGTAGCCTTCATAGTGAGACACAATCCACCACTTTTTGTGAGTCCCTTAAGTTCGATGGTTAAACCAGGAAAGTGCAAAATACAACAAGTCTAATAAGCACTAGAATGGACTAGTATTACTTTAATATAAATGCAAGTATATAGATAAAGTAATACAAGACTTAAAGCAATAAACAAATAAAGTGGAACATTATGTATTTTTCATGGGTATTTTATTTATGATGTTAAATAAAACACAAGGTTGTTGCGGAATCAAGATAATACAATTAAGTATGTATCCTAACAACCTATGAGTTACAAATGATCTATATTTGTCAAATAACTCTTTAGGATCGAGATACTTAAAGTTGTGAAGTATCCCAGTTTAAGATCGAGAGTATTTGGACAAATTCACTTCAATGCAAAATGAATGCTTAAAAGTATTTATGTCAAGGAAATGACTTTGTATTTATAGGCAACAAAATTCACCAGTGAATTTTGTGCCGTACAAATATGGTTGCATACATTTAATGATCCGACAAGAACATTAAATGTATTGGATAAGGAATAAGGATAAAGTCACATCAAATGCAAGTGTATCCTTTTATCCAACCACCTTTACACACGTATACTTTGGTAAAGAACAAGTGGATTGTTCTTTGGAAAGTGTGTAAAGGGAAAAGTCATTTCTTGATATCAGTGTTCAGACTTGTAGGATCTAGAACACTGACAATCCTCCAGTGTACAGATCTGGTAAGACTTTCCAGTGGACTCCGCCATTTGTTAAGTCTTCTTTCTTCAGACTTCAGTCTTTGACTTCAGTCAGAATGGTCTTCAGTAGAGTTGATCTGGACTGGGGTGAAGTCCAGTGAGCTCATCTGGAGAATACTCCAGATTTCCTATACAAGTATTTGCTCACTGGTCTTCCATTATTTCTGGACAAATCTTCAAAGGGACTCCAGATTCCAAGTCTGGAGTAGGTCCAGTAGAACACGTTTCTGGACAGATCTTCAGTAAGGCTCCAGTAGTCGAGTCTGGAGCGAGTCCAGTAAATCTGGACTAAATTTGGACCTAACAAATTCCCCCTATTTGTTTAGAAATAATGCAAGTGTTTTCAAGCTTGAATCTATACATTTTGTAAGCTTGAAAAACACAAGTTTCGATTTGTCTAAAAAATCTAAGTTACTGGAAAACACTTTATAGATCATGAGTGTTTTCAGTTTCATCAATTAAGTTCTAACTTACACTAAATCTGATCATTTACTTATAGGAATAAAAAATTGCAACTATTATTACATTCATCGACTGATAAATAGTATACAATTTTCATAAGACAATAATTTACAATAAGTAAACAATAAGAGTCAGGCCCTTCTTTTCGATGTCCTTTCTGGAGCATCTTCAGTAGCCTTTCTCTTTGGTGATGGAGAAGATGGTATTGATTCTGACGTTCTTATGCCCATTGCAACTTCCATCTGTTTCTTTCTTCTCCATACCTTCTCAATCCTTTTAAGAAATGCTTTAACATCAGTCGACACATTTGTCTTCCCCCTGAACGTTAAAGCGATTTCCTTCAGTTCACTCCATCCAAAAGCTTGGACTGAAGTACTTTTCCTCTCATCAGTAAAGTTACCCTCCCTGGTCAACTTTACTTCAAACTTTGACATGCCTTCATGATCTTCAGCCAACTTGATTTCAGCACCAGTGATCCTTCTAGCATCAGCCCTGAAGTTCAACATTTCATTGTATTTTTCTTTCAGCTTGGCTTGCTGGATCAAAGCTTCAGTATCCTTGGACACTCTCCTTTGCTCTACAGCAGATTGGAGTTCTTGACGATTGATTTTTCGAGAAGTGTCCAGGGGAATGAAATTGCTTACATCAGCATCTTTGATTGCTTTGATTTGTCTGGCAGTCAACTTTGGTAAACCAGTAAGTCTCTTTCTGTACTCTATCTCCAGAGCACCAGCATTCTTTCTTATCTTTTTCTCGAGACTCACCAGTTCATCCTTTCTTTGTCTGATGAGTTCTGGTACACTCACGCCATAAATAATTGAATCATAGACTTGCTCTTCTTCAGCGTAGAATGAGCGTACATGAACATCATCTAATGCATTTAGGCATTGATGAACTCTGGGGTCATCTTTCATCCTTTTATATACTTCAATATTAATGCCTAACCTTCCAGCATTGTAAGAGTCCAGAGTCCCCATTGTTGCCATCTCCCTTTGATGGGCCAGCAGTTCATCCTTTTGATTTCTTTTGAAAATCTCTATCATTATGCATTCTTGCTCTAACTTCCTGGAAGTTTCATCATCAGCATCTTCAGTATGCTCTTCCTCTTCACCAGATACCACTTTTTCTTTTCCTTTAACAGCCTTCAGTGTAGTTGGAATATCTGGGAAGGTCTCAAACTGGGGCTCACTGGCTTCAGTACCAGTAGCTTCTTCAGTTAGCCCGGCTTCAGTGCCATATGCTCTTTGTCTTTCAGTTTGGTCACCAGACGACCTTTCCCCCTTGGAACGATCTCCAGTACTTGACTTGAGATCATTCCACAACTGTTCAAGCATAAGTCTATCTAGTGGACCAAAAGTTGTACCTTCTACTGGAGTTGTTTCAGACACAACTTTCTTGAGTGCCTGCACTTCCTTCTGAACATTTGCAACAGCTGTAGGCAAGTGTTTTGGCAACTTCTCATCCAGTAACTTTTCTACTTGGGGTAACACCCCATCATAAATGCTACGAAGAACAGTCCCAGAAACTTCTTCACATAATTCTTTCAACATATTGTTTCTGAACTTCCTTGTACATTCATCACTTATAGTGCTAACAACTACACCCTGTTCCAGTGTGGGTCTACTCTCCAGAGAACTGACCCTGAAGACCAAATTCTGAACATCTTCTTTCAGACCTGCCAGTTCGCCAGTGACTGCAGTCTGAACAGAATTAACCAACCTTGACTCTAAGCCCTGGACTGCCACCTTGATCTTTTCAGTGTTGTTGTTTGTGGCCAGTACCAATTCATCAAGCTTCTCATAAACCAGCTTCTCATTTCCAGCAAAGACATTCATCTCAGATGCCAGGTTATTTGATAATAAAGATTTGAAGTCTGAAATAACCTGAGATGAAGTCTGGAGTGATCTCTCTAGGTCCGCCACCTTACTTAAAAGGCCTTGGACCTCGGCAAAAGAAGAAGTGGAGAGACCAGTGGGAGGTTCAAGAGTTGAGGGTAATCTGGTCATTAGAGGAACTTGTGCCCAGTCCTCTTCAGTTGCAGCTTCAGACGTTGCAACTGGTGACTCCGACGCACGAGGAGGAGGTTGAGATTGTGAAGGTTGATTGGTTGCTGGAGTGAAGTATTGAGTGTTTTCTGGAATTGAAGGTGGTGGTGGTGGTGGCATGTTTGATTGTAGTGGTGGCATTTCTGTTGGAGGTGTTGGCATTTCTGGTAGATTTTCTTCTTCTTGTACATCTTCACCCAGAAAATTCATGTTTACATCAAAACCTTCAGACATTGGGGAGTCAACATCATCCCATTCTTGAGCAATCCCAACTGTCTGTTCACCAGACTGTTCACCAGTCTCTACATTTACCTGTTCACCAGCCTCAACATTTAAGTCAATTGGAGCCTCTTGCTCACCAGAAATATGTTCATCAGTCTGAACATCTACTTCAACTTCCTCAACAACCTGCTCTACAATCTGGGCAACATTTTCAGCTTGTTCATCAGTTTCCTGCCCAACAACCTCTTTAGATTCAAAAATTGGTGACCCATCCAGATTCATAACATCACCAGGATGTCTTGCTGGATTCACCTGGAGTCCAGCTCTCATCAGACGCCTATTAGTTCTAGGTCGTCTGGAAGGTTCAACAACTTCTTGACCTTAACCTTCTGGAGCAACTTGTCTAATTGGCTGTACAGCCTCTATTATCTGTACATCATCACCAGATGGTCCTTCAACTGGAGCCATTTCAACTTCTTCCTTTTGGAAGGAAAGCATGGACTGAGGAATATCTACCTCATCCACTGGAGACCTGAGGTTGACCAGGTCCCTCATATACTCACTCACAGAAAAGTGAGTAGTATCCATATCATACTGGTCTCCAAGAGCATTTTTAAACATTAGGGAAAGGAAACGAATATAAGGAACGAATGGTTTTCTTCCTTTCACCCTAAGTCGCTCAACCAAGTCATCAAAAAGAATCTGGGCAAAGTCCACCCTAAGCCCAAACCACAAGCAGTAGGCAATCTGGAGGTGGGTTTGATTGATCTGGTCTAATCCTCCAGAGCTGCCTCCTAGATACTCAACAATATGTGTAAAGAAATATCTCCATGAGTCTGACAGCTTGCTCATGTAGATAGTCCCTTTTCTGGATAGCTGCCCATGCTCATCCAAGATATCCGTATGCCCCATCAGCCTGCATACTTCCCTTGTATTTATTCCAGTGGGAAGCTCAATAGGCAACTCATTCTGTTCATGATAGTTTAACTGAGAACAGACCTGAGAAGACTAGCGGTGAAACCAAGGGATCTGGTACCTCCCTTGAGAGTATAGTTGATCGATGAAGTTTCATCGTCATATGTAGCCGTGTACCAGAATTCACACAAATACTCGTGGTACATCCTTCCTGGATTTAATGTTAATGCACCATATAATGGGCAAGAGAGAAAGAATGAGTTTAATCTCCCAATGATCGATTGGGCATCATGAACACTGGACAGAGAGAGTCTTGCCATCCAGTTATTCATATTGATTCTTATGGCACTTGCCTCAAGATTGATATGTGGTGCCCTAGCAACATTTTCCGAAGGAATGTATTCATTGGCAAGTAGATTTTTAGTTCTTGATTGTCTAGGTGCCATTTATAAGGAATAGATGAAAATGAAATTGAATATATAGGTTATGATGAAGATTTGATGAAAGAATGAATGAAAATGGAGTAAATAAGAGAGATAAATATGATTGGAAAATTGAATGAAGGAAGTTAATGAAGGAATTTGAAAGATTTGGGAGTAAATATGTTCGAAGTAAATGCAATTGAAATTGAAAGTGGGTATATATAGGAGAAGGAATGTGGAACTCAAACGGTTTATTTGAAATTATCAAATAACATTTTTGATCGGGTTCTGAGATCCGCATTAATTACATCACATCACACATAAATGCATGACGGTTTACAGCCCACAAACAGTAACAACTTGTACTTTTTGTTTTCCCAAGGTAAAAAGACCATCATTGCGTTGAAAAAATTTACATGCCACGTAGGATAAAAATATCTTCAAAAAGATTTGCTTGCGTGGCACACACAAAGACCAAGTATTTAGAAAATATTATGACATAGTTCAGTGCATCTGGAGGTGGGTTTGATTGATCTGGTCTAATCCTCCAGAGCTGCCTCCTAGATACTCAACAATATGTGTAAAGAAATATCTCCATGAGTCTGACAGCTTGCTCATGTAGATAGTCCCTTTTCTGGATAGCTGCCCATGCTCATCCAAGATATCCGTATGCCCCATCAGCCTGCATACTTCCCTTGTATTTATTCCAGTGGGAAGCTCAATAGGCAACTCATTCTGTTCATGATAGTTTAACTGAGAACAGACCTGAGAAGACTAGCGGTGAAACCAAGGGATCTGGTACCTCCCTTGAGAGTATAGTTGATCGATGAAGTTTCATCGTCATATGTAGCCGTGTACCAGAATTCACACAAATACTCGTGGTACATCCTTCCTGGATTTAATGTTAATGCACCATATAATGGGCAAGAGAGAAAGAATGAGTTTAATCTCCCAATGATCGATTGGGCATCATGAACACTGGACAGAGAGAGTCTTGCCATCCAGTTATTCATATTGATTCTTATGGCACTTGCCTCAAGATTGATATGTGGTGCCCTAGCAACATTTTCCGAAGGAATGTATTCATTGGCAAGTAGATTTTTAGTTCTTGATTGTCTAGGTGCCATTTATAAGGAATAGATGAAAATGAAATTGAATATATAGGTTATGATGAAGATTTGATGAAAGAATGAATGAAAATGGAGTAAATAAGAGAGATAAATATGATTGGAAAATTGAATGAAGGAAGTTAATGAAGGAATTTGAAAGATTTGGGAGTAAATATGTTCGAAGTAAATGCAATTGAAATTGAAAGTGGGTATATATAGGAGAAGGAATGTGGAACTCAAACGGTTTATTTGAAATTATCAAATAACATTTTTGATCGGGTTCTGAGATCCGCATTAATTACATCACATCACACATAAATGCATGACGGTTTACAGCCCACAAACAGTAACAACTTGTACTTTTTGTTTTCCCAAGGTAAAAAGACCATCATTGCGTTGAAAAAATTTACATGCCACGTAGGATAAAAATATCTTCAAAAAGATTTGCTTGCGTGGCACACACAAAGACCAAGTATTTAGAAAATATTATGACATAGTTCAGTGCATCTGGAGGTTGACTGGACACTCCAGTAAAGTACCAGTGAAAACCATTTTTGAAAGACTGGTAACTTCAAACGTGCACGTCAACTAATACAGACAAATGAGAGGGACACATTTACAAGGAGACATAAGTCAACTCAAACACGCACTTCAACCTGTCTAGTTACCAGTGAGAGGGACACATTTACAAAGCACCAGTAATATTTTCTGAAGAATTTGTCCAGTGAGAAAATAAATTCCCCCTGAACTTAAAACACTTTTAATAGAAAAATATTTTTCAAGTCTTCCCTGGAATGTTGTTCCAGAAATCTAATAATGCAAAGATAGTACACATAGGCGTTCAATATCTGAGCAGTCACCAGATTTAAGGATTTAACATTCCCAACTCACCAACAAGATATTCAAAAGTTTTGACATCCAGAGGTTTGGTAAAAATGTCAGCGAGTTGTTTGTCAGTGGGAATAGAATGGAGTACTACTGGAGAGTTTCTTTTTCTGAACAGGTTCCAGATCTGGATGACTGGAAACTGTGTCTTCTGAATCCTTATTTTTGTCGTTTATAGGATCAGATTCACAAAAGACAATTGGAGTTACTGGGGGAGTAGTACGCACATCTGAACCAATATTAATTTCAGAGGGTAGTTTGAAAATAATAGAGGGATAGAATGGAGTACTACTGGAGAGTTTCTTTTTCTGAACAGGTTCCAGATCTGGATGACTGGAAACTGTGTCTTCTGAATCCTCATTTTTGTCGTTTATAGGATCAGATTCACAAAAGACAATTGGAGTTACTGGGGGAGTAGTACGCACATCTGAACCAATATTAATTTCAGAGGGTAGTTTGAAAATAATAGAGGGATAGAATGGAGTACTACTGGAGAGTTTCTTTTTCTGAACAGGTTCCAGATCTGGATGACTGGAAACTGTGTCTTCTGAATCCTCATTTTTTTCGTTTATAGGATCAGATTCACAAAAGACAATTGGAGTTACTGGGGGAGTAGTACGCACATCTGAACCAATATTAATTTCAGAGGGTAGTTTGAAAATAATAGAGGGATAGAATGGAGTACTACTGGAGAGTTTCTTTTTCTGAACAGGTTCCAGATCTGGATGACTGGAAACTGTGTCTTCTGAATCCTCATTTTTTTCGTTTATAGGATCAGATTCACAAAAGACAATTGGAGTTACTGGGGGAGTGTACGCACATCTGAACCAATATTAATTTCAGAGGGTAGTTTGAAAATAATAGAGGGATAGAATGGAGTACTACTGGAGAGTTTCTTTTTCTGAACAGGTTCCAGATCTGGATGACTGGAAACTGTGTCTTCTGAATCCTCATTTTTTTCGTTTATAGGATCAGATTCACAAAAGACAATTGGAGTTACTGGGGGAGTAGTACGCACATCTGAACCAATATTAATTTCAGAGGGTAGTTTGAAAATAATAGAGGGATAGAATGGAGTACTACTGGAGAGTTTCTTTTTCTGAACAGGTTCCAGATCTGGATGACTGGAAACTGTGTCTTCTGAATCCTCATTTTTTTCGTTTATAGGATCAGATTCACAAAAGACAATTGGAGTTACTGGGGGAGTAGTACGCACATCTGAACCAATATTAATTTCAGAGGGTAGTTTGAAAATAATAGAGGGATAGAATGGAGTACTACTGGAGAGTTTCTTTTTCTGAACAGGTTCCAGATCTGGATGACTGGAAACTGTGTCTTCTGAATCCTCATTTTTTTCGTTTATAGGATCAGATTCACAAAAGACAATTGGAGTTACTGGGGGAGTAGTACGCACATCTGAACCAATATTAATTTCAGAGGGTAGTTTGAAAATAATAGAGGGATAGAATGGAGTACTACTGGAGAGTTTCTTTTTCTGAACAGGTTCCAGATCTGGATGACTGGAAACTGTGTCTTCTGAATCCTCATTTTTTTCGTTTATAGGATCAGATTCACAAAAGACAATTGGAGTTACTGGGGGAGTAGTACGCACATCTGAACCAATATTAATTTCAGAGGGTAGTTTGAAAATAATAGAGGGATAGAATGGAGTACTACTGGAGAGTTTCTTTTTCTGAACAGGTTCCAGATCTGGATGACTGGAAACTGTGTCTTCTGAATCCTCATTTTTTTCGTTTATAGGATCAGATTCACAAAAGACAATTGGAGTTACTGGGGGAGTAGTACGCACATCTGAACCAATATTAATTTCAGAGGGTAGTTTGAAAATAATAGAGGGATAGAATGGAGTACTACTGGAGAGTTTCTTTTTCTGAACAGGTTCCAGATCTGGATGACTGGAAACTGTGTCTTCTGAATCCTCATTTTTTTCGTTTATAGGATCAGATTCACAAAAGACAATTGGAGTTACTGGGGGAGTAGTACGCACATCTGAACCAATATTAATTTCAGAGGGTAGTTTGAAAATAATAGAGGGATAGAATGGAGTACTACTGGAGAGTTTCTTTTTCTGAACAGGTTCCAGATCTGGATGACTGGAAACTGTGTCTTCTGAATCCTCATTTTTTTCGTTTATAGGATCAGATTCACAAAAGACAATTGGAGTTACTGGGGGAGTAGTACGCACATCTGAACCAATATTAATTTCAGAGGGTAGTTTGAAAATAATAGAGGGATAGAATGGAGTACTACTGGAGAGTTTCTTTTTCTGAACAGGTTCCAGATCTGGATGACTGGAAACTGTGTCTTCTGAATCCTCATTTTTGTCGTTTATAGGATCAGATTCACAAAAGACAATTGGAGTTACTGGGGGAGTAGTACGCACATCTGAACCAATATTAATTTCAGAGGGTAGTTTGAAAATAATAGAGGGATAGAATGGAGTACTACTGGAGAGTTTCTTTTTCTGAACAGGTTCCAGATCTGGATGACTGGAAACTGTGTCTTCTGAATCCTCATTTTTTTCGTTTATAGGATCAGATTCACAAAAGACAATTGGAGTTACTGGGGGAGTAGTACGCACATCTGAACCAATATTAATTTCAGAGGGTAGTTTGAAAATAATAGAGGGATAGAATGGAGTACTACTGGAGAGTTTCTTTTTCTGAACAGGTTCCAGATCTGGATGACTGGAAACTGTGTCTTCTGAATCCTCATTTTTTTCGTTTATAGGATCAGATTCACAAAAGACAATTGGAGTTACTGGGGGAGTGTCAAGGGCTGGCTTCTTGTTGATTGCAGCATTTGATTCATCAAATGTGACATGAATTGACTCATGGACCTTCTCCAGTCTCTTGTTGTAGACTCTGAAGGCCTTGCGAATGGCTGAATAGCCTAAGAAATACCCTTCATCAGCTTTGGCATCAAATTTGCCTAGCTGACTGGAGTCGTTCAGGATGTAAACTGGACATCCAAAAACGTGAAAATAACCAATATTTGGTTTTCTATTTCTTAAGACTTCATAGGCTGTCTTTTTGTGTCTTTTGATGTACACTGATCGATTCTGGGTGTGGCAAGCAGTTGCAATTGCTTCCACCCAGAAACTGGTAGACAGACCAGATTCAGCAAGCATACTCCTGGCAGCTTCTATCAGCGTTCGATTCTTCCTTTCCACCACTCCATTTTGTTCTGGAGAGCGGGCTGATGAGAAATTCTGGGAGATGCCAGTGTTAGTACAGAATGACTCCAGAGTTGCATTCTGGAATTCTGTTCCATTGTCACTTCTTAACTGACACACTTTTCGACTGTACTTGAGCTCAATTTGCTTGATAAGACTGATGATTTCAGCAGCAGCTTCACTTTTAGACCTTAGAAAGATCACCCAACAATATCTGGAGAATTCATCTTCGATCACCAGGGTGTATCTTTTACCATCACGAGTCTGAACGTTCACTGCACCAAAGAGGTCCATATGAAGCATATGAAGAGGTTCAGAAATCTGAAATTATGTCTGGTCTTGAAACTGGTACGTTTTGCTTACCCATCTCACATCCTGGACATGGCCTTTCCTTTTTGAAGGAAACTGAAGGTATCCCATCTGCAAGTTGTTTTCTGGACAACTTATTAATATTCTTGAAATTTAAATGGGATAACTTTTTTTTTTTTTTTTTTTTTTTTTTTTTTTTTTTTTTTTTTTTTTTTTTTTTTTTTTTTTTTTTTTTTTTTTTTTTTTTTTTTTTTTTTTTTTTTTTTTTTTTTTTTACGATTGTATATTTTTATAGTTTCTTATTTTTATCACTTAACTTACTTTTAAAGTTTTTTTTTTTTTTTTTTTTTTTTTTTTTTTTTTTTTTTTTTTTTTTTTTTTTTTTTTTTTTTTTTTTTTTTTTTTTTTTTTTTTTTTTTTTTTTTTTTTTTTTTTTTTTTTTTTTTTTTTTTTTTTTTTTTTTTTTTTTTTTTTTTTTTTTTTTTTTTTTTTTTTTTTTTTTTTTTTTTTTTTTTTTTTTTTTTTTTTTTTTTTTTTTTTTTTTTTTTTTTTTTTTTTTTTTTTTTTTTTTTTTTTTTTTTTTTTTTTTTTTTTTTTTTTTTTTTTTTTTTTTTTTTTTTTTTTTTTTTTTTTTTTTTTTTTTTTTTTTTTTTTTTTTTTTTTTTTTTTTTTTTTTTTTTTTTTTTTTTTTTTTTTTTTTTTTTTTTTTTTTTTTTTTTTTTTTTTTTTTTTTTTTTTTTTTTTTTTTTTTTTTTTTTTTTTTTTTTTTTTTTTTTTTTTTTTTTTTTTTTTTTTTTTTTTTTTTTTTTTTTTTTTTTTTTTTTTTTTTTTTTTTTTTTTTTTTTTTTTTTTTTTTTTTTTTTTTTTTTTTTTTTTTTTTTTTTTTTTTTTTTTTTTTTTTTTTTTTTTTTTTTTTTTTTTTTTTTTTTTTTTTTTTTTTTTTTTTTTTTTTTTTTTTTTTTTTTTTTTTTTTTTTTTTTTTTTTTTTTTTTTTTTTTTTTTTTTTTTTTTTTTTTTTTTTTTTTTTTTTTTTTTTTTTTTTTTTTTTTTTTTTTTTTTTTTTTTTTTTTTTTTTTTTTTTTTTTTTTTTTTTTTTTTTTTTTTTTTTTTTTTTTTTTTTTTTTTTTTTTTTTTTTTTTCGTTTATAGGATCAGATTCACAAAAGACAATTGGAGTTACTGGGGGAGTGTCAAGGGCTGGCTTCTTGTTGATTGCAGCATTTGATTCATCAAATGTGACATGAATTGACTCATGGACCTTCTTCAGTCTCTTGTTGTAGACTCTGAAGGCCTTGCGAATGGCTGAATAGCCTAAGAAATACCCTTCATCAGCTTGAGTATAGAAACACTGCTCTGAAGGAGAGCTTTCCATATCCATCACGTACACATTCCCTTTTCTGGGAGCAATCAACACTACCTTCCAGTCCTTGTTGAATACGATACCCTGAGCAATATTGAATAGAACTTGATAGCCATCATCACACAGTTGGCTTACACTGATCAAGTTATATTTCAAACCATTCACAAATGCAACACGTCTGAACTTGACTTGTCCATTGTTCAGAATACCGTATCCCTCAGTCTTTCCACAACCATCATTTCCAAAAGTAATGGAGGGTCCATCAGAAATGGTGAACTCCTCCAGTAGGGTCTTACATCCGGTCATCGTCCTGCCAGCTGCACTGTCAAGATACCATATATATTTCTTTCGATCGCCCTACACATACACCAGATATTGATCAGTTAGATTTGGGAACCCATCGACTGATGGGTTCACTGGACCCTCCCTTATAGGTCCTTGGGGCAATCTGGTTCAGTTCACTTTCTTCAACAGTGGTCTTAGTTGAAAAGACCACTGGGGATGATGGTTTTGAAACCTTTTTCATTTTCTCAACTGGAGAAATAAATTTGTCTTTCTTAGCAAAAGGTTTTGTATTTTGTCTAGGGCCAGATGAAGTACCCTCAATAAAGTTTAATCTTGCATTAAAACTTTGTGATTGACGAGTCAGAATTTGAATCTGGCTCTCTAACCTGGACAAAATATTTTCTTCAGATGATACCTTAGCCTTTCCAGTCCTAGGCTTTGGTAAGGGATTGGTCTGAGGCAAAGGTCTATTCCGATAGACCTCTTTAACTGGAGCAGTCATCTGGAGATCTCCAGTCTTAACCTCTAGGGATTGAACTGGGTAAAAATTGGCCTTGGGAGTTACAGGCTCATCATAAATAGTGGTGGGCCTGAACTCCTCTGGTAATCGATCGATTACTGGTATTAATGATGCTATATGAGGGGGGGGGGGGGGGGGGGGGGGGGGGGGGGGGGGGGGGGGGGGGGGGGGGGGGGGGGGGGGGGGGGGGGGGGGGGGGGGGGGGGGGGGGGGGGGGGGGGGGGGGGGGGGGGGGGGGGGGGGGGGGGGGGGGGGGGGGGGGGGGGGGGGGGGGGGGGGGGGGGGGGGGGGGGGGGGGGGGGGGGGGGGGGGGGGGGGGGGGGGGGGGGGGGGGGGGGGGGGGGGGGGGGGGGGGGGGGGGGGGGGGGGGGGGGGGGGGGGGGGGGGGGGGGGGGGGGGGGGGGGGGGGGGGGGGGGGGGGGGGGGGGGGGGGGGGGGGGGGGGGGGGGGGGGGGGGGGGGGGGGGGGGGGGGGGGGGGGGGGGGGGGGGGGGGGGGGGGGGGGGGGGGGGGGGGGGGGGGGGGGGGGGGGGGGGGGGGGGGGGGGGGGGGGGGGGGGGGGGGGGGGGGGGGGGGGGGGGGGGGGGGGGGGGGGGGGGGGGGGGGGGGGGGGGGGGGGGGGGGGGGGGGGGGGGGGGGGGGGGGGGGGGGGGGGGGGGGGGGGGGGGGGGGGGGGGGGGGGGGGGGGGGGGGGGGGGGGGGGGGGGGGGGGGGGGGGGGGGGGGGGGGGGGGGGGGGGGGGGGGGGGGGGGGGGGGGGGGGGGGGGGGGGGGGGGGGGGGGGGGGGGGGGGGGGGGGGGGGGGGGGGGGGGGGGGGGGGGGGGGGGGGGGGGGGGGGGGGGGGGGGGGGGGGGGGGGGGGGGGGGGGGGGGGGGGGGGGGGGGGGGGGGGGGGGGGGGGGGGGGGGGGGGGGGGGGGGGGGGGGGGGGGGGGGGGGGGGGGGGGGGGGGGGGGGGGGGGGGGGGGGGGGGGGGGGGGGGGGGGGGGGGGGGGGGGGGGGGGGGGGGGGGGGGGGGGGGGGGGGGGGGGGGGGGGGGGGGGGGGGGGGGGGGGGGGGGGGGGGGGGGGGGGGGGGGGGGGGGGGGGGGGGGGGGGGGGGGGGGGGGGGGGGGGGGGGGGGGGGGGGGGGGGGGGGGGGGGGGGGGGGGGGGGGGGGGGGGGGGGGGGGGGGGGGGGGGGGGGGGGGGGGGGGGGGGGGGGGGGGGGGGGGGGGGGGGGGGGGGGGGGGGGGGGGGGGGGGGGGGGGGGGGGGGGGGGGGGGGGGGGGGGGGGGGGGGGGGGGGGGGGGGGGGGGGGGGGGGGGGGGGGGGGGGGGGGGGGGGGGGGGGGGGGGGGGGGGGGGGGGGGGGGGGGGGGGGGGGGGGGGGGGGGGGGGGGGGGGGGGGGGGGGGGGGGGGGGGGGGGGGGGGGGGGGGGGGGGGGGGGGGGGGGGGGGGGGGGGGGGGGGGGGGGGGGGGGGGGGGGGGGGGGGGGGGGGGGGGGGGGGGGGGGGGGGGGGGGGGGGGGGGGGGGGGGGGGGGGGGGGGGGGGGGGGGGGGGGGGGGGGGGGGGGGGGGGGGGGGGGGGGGGGGGGGGGGGGGGGGGGGGGGGGGGGGGGGGGGGGGGGGGGGGGGGGGGGGGGGGGGGGGGGGGGGGGGGGGGGGGGGGGGGGGGGGGGGGGGGGGGGGGGGGGGGGGGGGGGGGGGGGGGGGGGGGGGGGGGGGGGGGGGGGGGGGGGGGGGGGGGGGGGGGGGGGGGGGGGGGGGGGGGGGGGGGGGGGGGGGGGGGGGGGGGGGGGGGGGGGGGGGGGGGGGGGGGGGGGGGGGGGGGGGGGGGGGGGGGGGGGGGGGGGGGGGGGGGGGGGGGGGGGGGGGGGGGGGGGGGGGGGGGGGGGGGGGGGGGGGGGGGGGGGGGGGGGGGGGGGGGGGGGGGGGGGGGGGGGGGGGGGGGGGGGGGGGGGGGGGGGGGGGGGGGGGGGGGGGGGGGGGGGGGGGGGGGGGGGGGGGGGGGGGGGGGGGGGGGGGGGGGGGGGGGGGGGGGGGGGGGGGGGGGGGGGGGGGGGGGGGGGGGGGGGGGGGGGGGGGGGGGGGGGGGGGGGGGGGGGTGTTCTGAAAGCTTCATAAAGAGTTGAGAGAGTGTGTGTGTGCAGAGTTTTTCCTTGTCGTAAGACTAGGATCATGTGAGACCATTTGGTGGGTAGAATGTCACAAAATTTCTCCAGAATCCATGAGTTCAGACACCATCTTCTTCATAGAAAATACATTCTCAGAAGATATCAGTGCTGTACTTTGTGGTTCAGTATGACTAACCACATTAGGACTACTGGAGGCATGGTTATAGGCATCTTGTTCTGCCACCACTCTCTGAGCTTGATTTTCTTCAGATGATACCTTAGCCTTTCCAGTCCTAGGCTTTGGTAAGGGATTGGTCTGAGGCAAAGGTCTATTCCGATAGACCTCTTTAACTGGAGCAGTCATCTGGAGATCTCCAGTCTTAACCTCTAGGGATTGAACTGGGTAAAAATTGGCCTTGGGAGTTACAGGCTCATCATAAATAGTGGTGGGCCTGAACTCCTCTGGTAATCGATCGATTACTGGTATTAATGATGCTATATGGGTATTTCCATCTAAATATGCACGTTTTTGAGCAGAAAATTGTTTTAATACAGCATCATATGGCTTTTTGGTTTCTAGCCATGATTTTATTACCAGTTTTTCTTTCTCTAAAATGATCTCAAGATCTTGTTTTTCTTGAATCAATTGTTCAGTTACCAGAACCTGGGCTTGAAATGCCAGTTCAATGTCTTGAAGTTCCTTTAATTTTGATTTTAAAGCATTTATTTCAGAAGAATCTGTTTCTAGACCATTTACACAATCAGATCTAACAGTTTCTACAAAAATCAAATCAGAATTAAGAGCTTCAGCAATGTCCAATTTTAGTTCTTGGTCAGTTGCATTATCATAATCACTAACCTTCTTGATAACAATGTCCACCCATCGTCCAGATGTGACATCTTCCTTCACCAGGAGCTCTTCGTCTGCCAGAGCCATGTAACAGCAATCTCTTTCCTCTTCTTCATCAGCAGATGATTCATCAGAAGGAACCCACTTCTCTTCAGTTGTTGCAATCATGCACTTATTATTGGTTTCAATTTGTTGTGACATGAGAGCAATTTGGGCCTTAAGCTTTTTATATTTCATTTTATAGCTATCATTAGGCTTATTATTTAAAGAGAATGGACCAGGCTTGGATACAAACTGGTTGGACCTGCACTCTTTCATGAAATGACCCTTTTTGCCACACTTAAAGCATGTCAAATTGGTCTTGTTAGTGGAAGAACTGGATGCAAATTGTCCAGATGGCCTATTTGCTCTTGCTTTGAAACGGTTAAACGTTTTAGCAATCATTGCAATAAGGTCATCATCTTCAGTTTCATCACAACAGTCTAGAGAGACTTGACTGGATTCTCCAGAATCCATGAGTTCAGACACCATCTTCTTCATAGAAAATACATTCTCAGAAGATATCAGTGCTGTACTTTGTGGTTCAGTATGACTAACCACATTAGGACTACTGGAGGCATGGTTATAGGCATCTTGTTCTGCCACCACTCTCTGAGCTTGATTTTCTTCAGTGTACCTGAAAGCTCCATAAAGAGTTGAGAGAGTGTGTGTGTGCAGAGTTTTTCCTTGTCGTAAGACTAGGATCATGTGAGACCATTTGGTGGGTAGAATGTCACAAAATTTCTCCAGAAGTATATCCTTGTCCTTCTCAACCCCAAGACCTCTCAATTGGTTTATGATACTCATAAATCTGGTGTAAGTACCAGTGAGAGACTCGTTAGGTTGAGCAAAAAATGACTCATACCTCTTGTTTAAGGAGACCTTTCTGGTGACAATGGTGTCATCTCCTCCTTCATGTTGGTTTAAAAGTTCATCCCACATGGTTTTAGCACTAGGAAAAAGAACTAGTGTGGGAATTAGGGTTTCTGGAACGGCCCCGAGGATCATGTTTTGAGAAGGGTGTCTAGATTCACCAATCTCCTCTCCTCTTCTGACCAATGTTCCTCCCTCTTTTCCCTTCCTCTTCTAGATCCAGAAGGATCAAGAAGGGGATTGAGAGGTGATGTTGGTACATAAGGACCTTCGTTTAAAATTTTCATCATATTCCTCTCAATACCAGTGACATGCAAAACCATCCTAGCCTTCCACGTACCAAATTCATCACTGTTCCCACTGAATTTAGGAACAGGATTATTTGAGTAGTGCACATGCACGTGTGGAGAAGCAGGAGGAGGTGGATTAGTGTTATTAACAATTGGTGGTTCATTTTGATCATTAATATTTGCATTAGGATCGGGACCAAGACTAAAACCTTGTGTATTTTCTTGGTTAGCCATCAAGAAACAATATAAATAAAGTAATACAAGACTTAAAGCAATAAACAAATAAAGTGGAACATTATGTATTTTTCATGGGTATTTTATTTATGATGTTAAATAAAACACAAGGTTGTTGCGGAATCAAGATAATACAATTAAGTATGTATCCTAACAACCTATGAGTTACAAATGATCTATATTTGTCAAATAACTCATTAGGATCGAGATACTTAAAGTTGTGAAGTATCCCAGTTTAAGATCGAGAGTATTTGGACAAATTCACTTCAATGCAAAATGAATGCTTAAAAGTATTTATGTCAAAGAAATGACTTTGTATTTATAGGCAACAAAATTCATTTCACCAGTGAATTTTGTGCCGTACAAATATGGTTGCATACATTTAATGATCCGACAAGAACATTAAATGTATTGGATAAGGAATAAGGATAAAGTCACATCAAATGCAAGTGTATCCTTTTATCCAACCACCTTTACACACATATACTTTGGTAAAGAACAAGTGGATTGTTCTTTGGAAAGTGTGTAAAGGGAAAAGTCATTTCTTGATATCAGTGTTCAGACTTGTAGGATCTAGAACACTGACAATCCTCTAGTGTACAGATCTGGTAAGACTTTCCAGTGGACTCCGCCATTTGTTAAGTCTTCTTTCTTCAGACTTCAGTCTTTGACTTCAGTCAGAATGTCTTCAGTAGAGTTGATCTGGACTGGGGTGAAGTCCAGTGAGCTCATCTGGAGAATACTCCAGATGGCCTATTTGCTCTTGCTTTGAAACGGTTAAACATTTTAGCAATCATTGCAATAAGGTCATCATCTTCAGTTTCATCACAACAGTCTAGAGAGACTTGACTGGATTCTCCAGAATCCATGAGTTCAGACACCATCTTCTTCATAGAAAATACATTCTCAGAAGATATCAGTACTGTACTTTGTGGTTCAGTATGACTAACCACATTAGGACTACTGGAGGCATGGTTATAGGCATCTTGTTCTGCCACCACTCTCTGAGCTTGATTTTCTTCAGTGTACCTGAAAGCTCCATAAAGAGTTGAGAGAGTGTGTGTGTGCAGAGTTTTTCCTTGTCGTAAGACTAGGATCATGTGAGACCATTTGGTGGGTAGAATGTCACAAAATTTCTCCAGAAGTATATCCTTGTCCTTCTCAACCCCAAGACCTCTCAATTGGTTTATGATACTCATAAATCTGGTGTAAGTACCAGTGAGAGACTCGTTAAGTTGAGCAAAAAATGACTCATACCTCTTGTTTAAGGAGACCTTTCTGGTGACAATGGTGTCATCTCCTCCTTCATGTTGGTTTAAAAGTTCATCCCACATGGTTTTAGCACTAGGAAAAAGAACTAGTGTGGGAATTAGGGTTTCTGGAACGGCCCCGAGGATCATGTTTTGAGAAGGGTGTCTAGATTCACCAATCTCCTCTCCTCTTCTGACCAATGTTCCTCCCTCTTTTCCCTTCCTCTTCTAGATCCAGAAGGATCAAGAAGGGGATTGAGAGGTGATGTTGGTACATAAGGACCTTCGTTTAAAATTTTCATCATATTCCTCTCAATACCAGTGACATGCAAAACCATCCTAGCCTTCCACGTACCAAATTCATCACTGTTCCCACTGAATTTAGGAACAGGATTATTTGAGTAGTGCACATGCACGTGTGGAGAAGCAGGAGGAGGTGGATTAGTGTTATTAACAATTGGTGGTTCATTTTGATCATTAATATTTGCATTAGGATCGGGACCAAGACTAAAACCTTGTGTATTTTCTTGGTTAGCCATCAAGAAACAGATCTAGGCAATGTTTAGCCTTCTGCTCTGATACCAAATGTGAGTCCCTTAAGTTCGATGGTTAAACCAGGAAAGTGCAAAATACAACAAGTCTAATAAGCACTAGAATGGACTAGTATTACTTTAATATAAATGCAAGTATATAGATAAAGTAATACAAGACTTAAAGCAATAAACAAATAAAGTGGAAAAATTACATTTTTCGTCCCGGAACTTGGCTCGTTTTGCACTTTTCGTCCTTAAAGTGGAAAAATAGCACTTTTCGTCCATGAACTTGACACTTTTTTCACTTTTCGTCCCCACGATAACGGATGTTAGTTTTTCTCCGTTAAAGTTGCAACATTCGTTAGTTTTTTTGTTCACTTTTCGTCCTTTCCATTTTTTTCACTTTATTTTCATTTTGATAATTTCATAACTGCCCAGCGATGTAGAAATCGTAAAGGAGTAGGCAACGAATCTCAAAAGAAACTATTGAATGAGTAGAGTCAGTATAATACAAAGAAAGCACGAAACTCTATGAACACATCGAACAAAACATTAAATAAAAGTACAATTAACACGATTAATAAATAAAATCAAACACATAATATGTCATCTCTACCAATGTACTAAAATACGATTGAGGTTTTCTTTAGGTGATACATGACACTATATTTAAACGACGCACGAAAAGTGAACAAAAAAACTAACGAACGTTCCAACTTTAACGGAGAAAAACTAACAGCCGTTATCGCGGGGACGAAAAGTGAAAAAAGTGCCAAGTTCAAGGACGAAAAGTGCTATTTTTTCACTTTAAGGACGAAAAATGCAAAACGTGCCAAGTTCAGGGACGAAAAATGTAATTTACTCTAAAAACAAAAACAAAATCTTTAGTATTCAATCAGAAACTAACATATAAACCCATAAACACAAAGCACACACATCAATAGCATATTCATTCATATATAGGTAGAGTGAGATATTCTGATCCCATTAGACCTAAAATTTAATGTTCAACAAAGATTATACCTAAAATTTAAAACTCAGAAACCATTAACTGAAACTGGGAGGATACCTAAAATGGATTTCTTAGAAATGCCATCAAACCAGATAATCCAGAAGAGTGAAAAACGACACAGACAATCATGTAAAACAATATCCCCTAACATCCACCAACCCAAATAAGAAATAAATAAAAAAAAAGTTGGATGAGTAATTTGGGAGAGGAACTGGTGGAGATGAATAGATGATGTTGCATAATAACTCCCCATTATTCTTTCGAGTTTTATCAAGAAAAAATTGGAGGTCATAATATCAAACATGATAGACCATAAGAATCAAATAAAGTAAACCAACATGATCCTCAAAACTCTATTATTAATTCAGGTAATAAATCATTTTGAAGACCAAAAGTCATTAACTAAGTTAAACTGCTCATCAAGATTGGGTTCTTCTAACCAGCATAAATCTCTGATATTAGATCTTAGTGTCAATCGCTTACGGATATGCCATAATTGTTCATTTCATCTCCAATCACCTATGAGTTTAGAATCCTTGATTACATGGGTGAGGAATACAAACATAGAGACAAAATGTATATAAAATACCCATTTCTTTAATCCAAACAATTCAGATGCCATATCTAGTAGGTTCATTTTTCTAATGTAAAACCCTTTCTATGTCTACAAATGTTGTAAACACATTTCTTTAAGTTAAATTTCATGAATTTGTTTATATTGTAATCTAAATCCAAAAAGAGTACTCAGTATCATGTAGGCAGGTGAGAGAAATTCAAGTTACGGTTTTCTTTAAAAACATGATTAAATTACAAAATGATACATGAATGAAGAGAAACCCTTATTCCAGACGAACTAAACACATAGACATAGATACAAAAAGAAATGTTAATTATTTAAATCTGATTTTTAACTATACAAATTTAGCACCAATTTCAATCAATATAATATAATCAACACATCTCATGAAACTCTATATCAATGAAATATAAAAAAATAATAATCAATAAGAAATGAACCTGTTGTCACCATTTCCATAATCAGGATTGATTGTGTGTATTGTTAATAAAAAAAAGGGTAAATCGGTGGGAACCCCTTAGTCCCGTGTACCAAATTTGGTACCTACACTACCACCCTGCAAGGCTATGTGTACCGGGTTAGTTCTGCTAGGTGGCGAAGAAATCCACCACATGGGATCGGTTTTTTTTTAACCAGGATCATTATTGATTGGCACCTCCACACATGGGGACCCACCATAACACAGGCAGGTAGCCAACTTCTCAAAGAAAAGTTGGTTAATAAATTCACCCCACAAATGTGGGAAGTAGGATTCGAACCTCGATGGATCCTCCCAAGGTCAAAGACCTTACCAATGGGCGTGTATTGTTAATAATCAATAAGAAGAAATTAGATTAATTACTTTGAAAAAAGAAAAAGAGACTAAAAGATGGATATGAAGAAAAGACTGGGGGTCAAAAAAGATGGATATGAAGAAAAGACGAATTAGGTTTTCCAAAATTTAAAGGAGACGAATTGTTAGGGAAAGAGAGAGAGAGATAGTAAGGAAATACAGAACGAAGCAGTTAGGGTTAAAATATATGGATGAGGGGTGGTATGCAAATACTCTATTTTAAGAAGTGCCATAACTACCGCAAGAAACATTTATATTATGTAGGGATTATTTATTACTGTATATCTGTTTTTTTTATTTGAGAAATGACAGATACCAAATATTACACCCTTTAAAAAAAAAAATTGATTTAATAGAACCCTAAACAAATTGGGGGTGGAAGAGAGAAACAGAATGGAGTACAGCCTGAGACCCATCATCTTCTTCACTGGGATAACTATTTTGGTTGTTTCTTTTCTCATTTTAACAGATCAATGGCGTCATCTTTTAATCCTATTGATGAAGAATCACCAACTCCCGAATCTTTTCTTAAACCAACTAACTATCTTAAACTAGTAGACAACAATAGTCGATTTATTCCTGAAAAGTTTTCAACTTCTCACACTATTCTTGTTCAAATTTTGAAACGCCATCCTCTATTTTTTGCCTTAACTGCTTCAAGGAGGTACCCGAAATTTATGTACAACAACTATGGCATACGATGTCTTATGACGAGTCCGTTGATCCTCCGTGTTTTCGTGCTTTAATAGCAAATCGTCAAGTAGAACTTTCTCAAGATTTTTTTCGAGAACATCTTCAACTCCCTTTTCCCAAAAGCGTTAAAGGCAAAATATCATATCCATCATCTTTTTTCGTTATTAAATAAGTGTTTAAGTTCGAAAGGATCAATCGATGGAGCTGCCACCCCTCTTTTTTACGTATTGCAGGGTTTAGTTTTTGACAAACATTATGACGTGTCAAATGCAATCTGGTCAGAATTTAAACAGGTAGTTAAAAACAAAGGTTTAAACAAAGGCAAGCCATTCCTACCGTTCCCTCGATTTCTATCCGTCTTTGTCGACGTTTTAATGAAAAAATATCCCTCTATACCGCGATTTGCCGAAGCCCCAATTATCAGTGTTGAACATATTCGTAGTTTCAGAGATAGTCTAGCTTCATCAACTGCGGTTCCGATGATTTTGTCCAAGAAATTGCTGAGCTATGCAGATCAAGAGTCCCCATGTTTGAGAAAGTACATAAAAACCAAGAAGCGGGTTAAGAGAAAAAGGGGAAGGACTCTGTTCCTGCATTATCTGATGAAAACACTCCTGGTGTCAAAAAACCTAATCATAATGATTATAATCCTCATAGTCAAACAGATCCTCAACAACAGAAAAATATCGTTATTCCTAGGATATGTAATCCCGCATCGCGAACTCGAACCAAAGAGAACCGCGAATCAGGTGGCTCTGGTCTTTTGACATTTCAACAGCTTCTTTCAAATACAGTTCAACAAGCAGTTTCGTCAGCTTTGAATGTTCAAAATCGGGTTTCATCTTCACGTCTGGTTCAACCCGGGCAGTACTCTGATTTGACAGATTTGGAACTTCAAGACTTGTTGCAAGCTCGTCTTGCTTTTCGTCGATATAGTTTGACTCCAAAAGAAGCTACGTTGTTGTCTCTATTAGAGTCTCATCCTGTGAATGATAGTGTAGGTCAAAGTGATGATAATGATTTTTTTGGTAGTGGGAACTCAGAAAGTGATAATGATGATAATGGAAATGATGCTGAGGGAGTTGCACATGGAATACGTAAAGAATATGCTAATGATCCAAGTTGTGAGTCTGTTGAGTCATCTCATGAAGAGCCTGAAAGTTCACTTCGACCGAAAAAATGGAGACGTGGCAAAGATGTCATTGCTATTGAGTCGTCAGCACCCATGCAAGAAACTGAAGCACATATGGATGGAAATGCTTATGTCCATAATACTAATGCATCCATGGCTATTGCTGCTGACCCTCAAACAGCATATGTAGAAACACCTGCGAGACCATCTGAAAGAAGAACGAGACCATCGGTTGTTCGCCTTTCTGCAAAAGGGTCCGCTTTTTCTCCATTTACAAGGTACACAACTACAACAGCACCCCAAGTTCCAGTTATGTTTACTTCTACTCTAGTTCGACCAATAGTGGGTTATTCTACATCTCAACTGAGCAGACCCTTTTGCAGTTCCACTTTATCAATAGCCGGGTTTGGACATCAGGCTGCTACGTCTCAGGGGGAGTCTAATCAGGCTGGTACTTCAGTAACTATTCCGACAGCAGAACAAGGAAATGAAGCAGTTGGAGCTTCGGATGCATCAGAAATCAAGACATCTATATAGAAGAGTGGCCAAACTTACCGAACTTGTGAATAACTTGGAAACTATGTTGCTGTGAATGAAATAATGTGATTGAAGTTGTTTTCATGCTTATGTTTTTTAATCGACAGATTTAATATCTTTACTCTCTATAAATGTCTGTTACGTGTATCAATACTTATATTGGATTTTGTACCTAAGTCTTTTGATCCTTGCTTTTATACTGCAAAACCTTTACCCAGTTAGACTTTATACATGACATAGGTATATAGTTTAAGGGGACATGTGCATTTAATTCTTGTGTCATGAATATCGTAGTTTTTGTTTACTTGAGAGTTTTTGTAGAAGTGACTATGGTTCTGATTTACTGGTTATTTGGGTTAAACGTAGTTATATGTGTATAACAAGGTTGTGTTCGGTGTGAAGGCTTGCTGGGCTCTTTATCAGGGCCGGGTCTATATAGAAGGCCTGTTTAGGTTTTCTTGGGGAACAAGCCAATTAACCCTAGTTGGTTCAGAGCTTAATAAAATAATTTAGTTGCAGCCAGTGGATTAGGCCCCCCACTGGGGCCGAACCACGTTAAATTCTTGTGTCGTTTATCTATTTTCTCGTTTTATCTTCTTGTTTAAATTTTCCGTTGTGCTTAAGGCTAAGGGTGTTCCTAACAAGTGGTTGTCTCCCTTGTTCGCCGTTTTCTCTCACAGTCGTTCAAGATCAGCTGTTGCTGCCTCCTGCTATTTACAGCTACCGCGATTAGGGTTTTTCTACCCTTGTTCGCCGCTGTTTGCTGCTGATTTGCAGCTGTCTGTTACTGATTTGCAGCTGTTTGCTGCTGATTGCTGCTAATCGCCGCTGTTTGCTGTTTGCTGCTGAAATCTGCTGTTTAGCCACTGGTTGCTGCTGAAATCTGTTAATTTAGCTGCTGGAACTGCTGTTGCTGCTGGTTTTTTTTTTGTTCTTCCTGTTTCGATCTGTTTATGGGGTCTGGTTTGCAGCTGTTTTGCTGTTGTTCCGCCGCTATTTCACTACCGTTAACCGCCTACCGCCGCTGTTGCAGCCCTCACTGCTGCTGTCAGCCACCGCCACCTTGTGAAACCTTGTTTAGATCTGAAATCTGTTCAAAGAAACCCGATTGAGATTTTTTGTTCGGGTGTATTGATTAATTTTCTGATTAGGGTTTCTGATTTGGGGTTTTGGTGTTGATTGATCGATTGGAAGCTTGGTTTTAAATCTGGGCGGGCTTTCAGGTTTTTGAAAGTGAAAAGAAAGATAGCCGAGGGAGAATGGAGAGAGAAAGACAAAGGCTTTCATCGTGATATACATCAGAACAGTTCTCAAATGTGTTTATTTTCTTCACTTTCTATACCTCAAATGTGTTTATTTTCTTCACTTTCTATACATCTGTATCTCTATACCTATACATAACAAATAGGTACGATTAGCCCAGATGGTCTTTTCCGCGGGCAATGATCATCCCCTCTTCCTTTTCTACACGGTTTATAACAAATAAATCAAAAGTTTAGCAATTTTACTCTAATAATTTCTAAAAATGTATCAAACTCTTAAAAAAATATATCAACCAATTGGTTTTGTTAATATTTATAAGTTTTTATTTAAACAGCAAAAATCAAACTTGAATACAATTAATGACCCAAAAAGAAGAAAAAAAATCTGATCCATACATTGGTATGGACATAAAAATAAAACTATGAACATTATGAATACACGTATGGTTGTAATAATTATTAGTACATAGTTACCAATTATTTATGTACTAAGAACACAAAGAGAAAGGGATTAGCTAGTGTGAATTTTCTTTTTGAGAGTTCTTATCATCCCTTTTGATCTTCTCTTGTCCTGGTTCTACATAAATCATGTAGACATTCCGGAGAAGTTTGATGTGATTCTTAGAATCTCGTGCTCGGTTCTAACCCGTATAGATCCTGTGTAAACTAGTTGGTTATCGGTGTATTTTGTTACCAATCCTGTTGGATAATGAAACCAGTGCTTCCGTCTTGTTTGCTGCACTCCATTGTAATTTTGGTAGCAACAGGTAAAAGATCGGCGCAAGTACTGTCATAAGATATATCAATTGAATTAGAACAACACATGAATAGAACGGTTCTTTGAATAAAACGAATACAAATAATAAGGGAAAGTTGCTTTACTAAAAAGATTGGATGGGAGGGCTAAACTCGGACTGTCGGACATGTTAGCCCAATACCAGCTAGGGACTCTCCAATTTTTGGGTCGAGAGCAGTTTAAATGTCATCAATAAAATATTTAAAAACTTTAGGCAAATAGCTTCTAAGCCCGAGGGAACACAGTTATTAGAAATGGGAATTTAGATCTAGATAAGACAAACGGTTTATATATGTAATTTAACAATGTACTTGCCTGAGATGCACAATAGGATATAACCTAAAGATTTCCAAACTTTATATCCCTCCTTGAGTGGTTCCAGCGATTCTTTTAGTAGCATAAGGTCTTGGCTTAACGAGTAATCTCCAAACTTTAGCTCCTTAACCATATCTATTCACTTCTCTATCCATGAGAGATTCAATCCAACCACTTTGAGTCCACTTTAGCTACTTTTCAAGTGTTATTATATGTTCTTCAACGAGTTCATCCATGTATGTTTCCAAAATACTTTTCATGAAAGAGTACAGTGCTTTCAATATTTCGGGCCAGAATGCTCCTGAGACAATTTGATCCCTTTTAAAAGCGTTGGGGTAATGCAACTCAAAAACCTATAATAGCGTTTTTTGAATTGTGGTGCCTTAATTCGTATTTTTCTAGACTCATTTTTTATCTTCCGGCAGGAGTCCACTTATTAGGTACTCTCTTATGGGTCTCATCCAGCTGTTGGAGTCTTCTTTTATTATGTCCAACACTTATTGATCTGTCTTTGAGTGCTTCAATTAAGACGTCCTTGGCTAAGTGGGAGAAGGTGAGGGATGCCAATTTGCATAACGCATCTGCCTTTTGGTTCTGGTTTTTCCTTATGTGTTCTATCTCAAATGATCCGAAGCAGTTTATAAGTTCATGGACTTTCTCCAAGTATTGTTTGATTGTTGGTTGCTTTGCTTCGAATTCCCCTTGAACTTGTTTTGCTACTAGCTGGGAATCTACGTATGCGTGAATGTGGCAAACCTTCATTTCTTTTGCTATGCGCAGCCCTGCTAGCAGTGCCTCGTATTCTGCTTCGTTGTTTGTTGTTTCGAATTCAAACCTTAGGTCATATGTACATTCTTTTTTATCAGGCCCTATGAGCATCAGTCCAGCTCCGGAGTCGCTTTTGCTTGAGACTCCGTCTGTATATAGCTGCCATTCATCACGGTCTTCGTCTTCGGTGATGGTCAGTGTGCTTGAGTGACTTGTAGCTCCGGTTTCTTCGTTATGCTGTGTTTCTGCAATGAAGTCTGCCAACACTTGTCCTTTCACCGAGTTTCGCGCTCTGAATTCGATGTCATGTTCTCCAAGCTCGATAGCCCACTTAGCCATTCTTCCTGACTTCTCCGGTTTTAGTAACACCTGTTTAATTGGCTTGTCCGTTAGGACAACTATGTTGTGAGCTTGAAAATACCTTCGTAGTCTTCTGGCGGTGTGAACTAATGCTAGGACTAATTTTTCAAGTTTCGGGTACCGTGTTTCCGCTCCCTGCAGTATTCTGCTAACGAAGTATATCGGTATTTGCTTCTTATATCTTTCCGCTAATAATACGGAGCTCACGCATTCCGCGGATGACGCTATATATATGTATAGTGTAACATCCGTGAGTTTTGACCGTTTGACTTTACGTGCAATTTGACTAACAATTTAAGTTAATGAAATATTTGGGTCATTTTGTGATTAAATGACAATGTGGTATGTTCGTCGGGTCGATGATATGTTTTAATCGGTGTTTAATTGCCTAACGTTTTGTAAATTGGCTTTGGAAGAGAAACGGGTCGGCCCGTGGGTGATCCACGACCCACCAGCCCCTTATGACCCATCTCCCTCCCCTTATCCTCTCATTCACCACATACCTAGTCTTTCTTTCCTTTTCTCTCTAACAAAAGAAGAAACTCCCTTTTCTCATCTTTCCCTCTTGAACTCTTGAATTAATTAGTGTTGTGGAATTTGTTTAATATAAGAATCATCATCATCTCCTTCTCATCTTCATCATATCAAAAGATTGAGGTTCATAGTGCAAGGTTTTATCCATTTTGACCTAAATTTGGGTTCGAGCTCAAGGAGAAGTTTTGGTAAGTTAAATTCATCTCTTTTACTCTATTTATACTTGTTTATATGTTTCTAGTCGAATTGTTGTGATTACAAGTCTTGAAGCGAGTCAAAAGACGATTTAGGGTAACTAGGGTTTTGATTAGGGTTGGAACGATTTGGTAAGATTGTGATGTTAAAGGTTGGATTTATGGTGTGGGTTAAGTGTGGTTATGTGTAACAATGCTTAAATATGCTTCAAAATAAGTTACAAACACTTACAAATCATTTTGGGTTGTTTTTGGGTTATTTGGTTCGGACTTGCAGCTGCTGATGTTGCTGAACTTGGAGTTGCCCAGTATTGGGCGTAACTTACGCCCCACCCAGGCGTAGGTTACGCCAGGTCTAAATTGCCTGGGCGTAGGTTACGCCATGTTTGGTCGTAGCTTACGCCTATCCCTATTTTCAAAATGATCTTACGCCCCGACCTCCTGTTTACGCCAACTTTTACGCCCACCTTACGCCAAAAATGACATTTCTAGAGGACCGTAGGTTACGCCCTTGTTGACCGTAACTTACGCCAGTTGTTACGCCCTTGTTGACCGTAACTTACGCCCCCTTTGTTGCTGAATTTTCTTGTTTGACCTAGTTGCCTTCCAGAACCCTATTAACGCTTCGAGCATCGTTCTAAATCACTTCTTAACTTAATTAACAATGAATAAGAGTCTTAGAAGTCATTTAACGTCGAGAAACACGTTGGAAACCTAATTAGGGTTTTGCCGAATACTTGATAACTTTGTAAGTGTGTTTATGTATGTTGATGTGCTTGTATATGATCGATATTTAGGTGTTGGACGCGAGGAGAACATTGTACGGCAATAACTCGACTTTATATCAACTTAACTTTTCATAAGCAATCAAGGTGAGTTTCGTATCTCCCTACTCGCTTGAGATTCGGGCTGAAAAGTGTAAACTTGCGTGTTTACTTACGTTATTGATTGATTGATTGATTGATTTGGTTATGATGCATTTATTATGACATGTATTGTGTGATTGGATGTTGGATTTGAGTTATTGTGTGACTGAATGTTTGATTTGAGTTACGGAGTGATTGATTGTTTGGTTGACGGACGTTGTTGATTGATTGATTGGTTCGGTTTAAATGTTGGTTGGTTGAGATGGTTCATTACGTTGTTTGACGTAGTTTACGTTTGTTAAAGTATTTCATTAATATTAGGATAGACGTACATACATGGAAGTCGGTTATGCCTTCATTGGGTTTTAGATGTGGTGGGAAGGCTGCGGGTGACCCTATATATAAGCATCTGGGACGTGAAGAAAGTAGAATCCTCTTAAGTGTATGTACGTATATAATTGGTGTTGATATTGATCGTTGGCTTATGTTTGTCGAATATTGATCGTTGGCTTATGTTTGTCGAATATTGATTGTTGGCTTATGTTTGTCGAATATTGATTGTTGGCTTATGTTTGTCGAATATTGATTGTTGGCTTATGTTTGTCGAATATTGATTGTTGGCTTATGTTTGTCGAATATTGATTGTTGGTTTATGATTGATGCATTTACGATTGATTGTAAGCATTGCATACATTGCTGATGAGCCCTCGGCAGGGGATTGCCGACATCCTGGTGTATAGATGTATGCACCCATTTTGGATGTAGATCTTGACCCCGAGTATATAGACATATATATCTCGATGTTTTTGAGATGTCGCTTTGTTCATGGTGATGACAAGCGAGTATCGTTGCATAGGTGACCGGAGATCACGCATAAGATAGGCATTTTGGCTTACTTACGCATATGGCATTGCATTGATACTCATATCATTTATGCATTTCTTATTACACGCTTTTTGTACTTGTGTAATCTTATTGTTGGACATTATTGTGTTTCTTAGAGGCTCACTGTAAGTCATGTTTAGCCTCCACTCGTACTTTATGATTTCTGTCTATGGTTCCTTGTGGACCATTACTACGAACTCACCAACCTTGTGTTGACTATGCTTAGTACACTTTTCAGGCAATCAGGTTATTCCAAGGCATTGAAGTATGATCGATTTATTAGCTTGCTGTTGAACCCGGACTTGGACATATATGGATCAAGGACCCATTTGCCTTCTTTTGCATTGTACTTAGAACCGTTAACCATCTGTTGATGTTCTATTGTAATCTTTGATGACGACTTGTTCTTTATGTATTTTGATACTTGTTTATCGTTCTGTAAGGATTCACTGAATCCTTTATTTGCATTTAGTTCATGTTCTACATTAATTTCACCTTGTGCTATATGATTTCCGTGATATTCGAGCCTTGGCTTGGGGTGTTACAGAATGGTGGCCCATGCAGGTCGTAGAGAATTAGGCGGTTTGACCTAGACTACGGCTTAAGTTAAAACTCTTCATATAGCATGCATGGTTAGGAAATTCGTGTGCAATGTGAATTATGTGAATCCCCGTGTGAGTTCGTAGTTAAGACCTCTTGTGTGATAGCTTAAATTCAATGTGTTGTTTTGATATGGGTACTATGTGATCAATGTGTTGTTTTGATATGGGTACTATGTGATCAACGTGTTGTTTTGTGACGAGTACAATGTGAACAATGTGTTATGTTGTGGCAAGTACAATGTGATGAATGTGGTAACATGAGTACAACTTGGTTGATGCGGACAATGTGTTGTTGTGTGATGGTCAAGTGCATGAGGTCAACGTGGTTGTTTGAAGTCAATGAGGTCATGTGCATATTGTTGAATTATTGTTATTGATTGGTGCTAATTGATGATTTAGAGCAAAATGAAGTTATGCCATTAACTTAGTATAATATTGTGGCAACCCTAAAAGAACCCGATCAACTCTTTTATGGTTACCCAACATTATAACAAGTTAATGACATCGTGGATTGCGCACGTGTGGCTTAGAGTATAATAAGGAACCGATATACTTAATGGAAGTTGATTGGGTGGAGGGTTAGCCATTGGTACACCCTGTATACATACCCGGTCAATAACTAGAGAGTATATCGAATTCGGATTATACTTTGAATCATTCGTGTTAGTTGCTTGGCTTAGTGTATAATAGGGAATCGATATGCTTAATGGAAGTTGATTGGGTGGAGGGTTAGCCGTTGGTACACCCTGTATACATATCTGGTCAATGACTAGAGAGCATATCGAATCCAGATTATACTTGAACCCTTTTGTGTTAATTGTTTGATGGTATGATGTATTGACGTGATTACTTGAATTAACGATAAACAATTGTTGTGAACTTGGCACGAGAACATGATAGATAACGATTACTTGAGAACTTTGATATGCTGTCCTTAGTGTAGTGATATGAAACACGTATGGTATGTTGGTATGATAACACGATATATGACAGTTAATTGAGAATATTTATGTGTCGGCCTTAGTAAAAGACATTGAACATGTGTAGTGTGTCGGCGTTAAAGCACTAACTACTAATGCGGCTAACATGAGAGAAATTGTGAAGCAAACCCCCGGGTCATAAACTTTAGAACTATTACTATGATTGGATTTTGTAGCGGAATGACATGTTGTCTAGTATGATTTAATAACATATATGTTATGCAGGTGTGATGCGTATGTATGTAGGGCCGTAGTGGTCAAGTTGATGTTATAAATGCTTTTGTTGTGGTTCGACTTAAACGTGTTGACAGACGGTTAGAATACAATGTGATGAATGTGTTGATATGCACCCTTAGAGAGAGTCAATGTTGTAAGTATCCTAATTCTCATATATTATAAACGGTCGATATCTTAACACTAACGATGTTAATTGTAATCGGTGAACAATGGGGGTATGTTGCTTAATGGTATGTGAACTTAAACACGTATGAGACATTGTCAAACTTGATTGTATGCGGGATATGAGATATTTGGTGATGCATGCGTAAAATGTATTAATCAACGGAGAATTTTATGAATCGATTTAACATATTAGTTATATGGCAAAGGTATGAGAAAATATGTTGTTAAGCGTGATTTTTATGCATGATGTAACGGAAATAGATAATGCATATGTAGGTGTGTTACTCAACAAACACTTTCATGAAAGGATTGGTTTACTAGTTTGATAGTTTGGCATGTATAAAGTATTTTGTTAGGCTAAATTGTATACATGAGATAAGCGAATACGGTGATGTATGTATAAATATTTAATCAATGGACAATTATATGAATAAGAACGGTAGACATGTTTCAAATTTGAGTATGCTCAAAATGTAAATTCTTGACCTAGTTATAAAAAAAAAAAATTTAGTAATGATTTAAAACTTATGCATAGTTATACCCAACGTATGAGAGATTGTATGTACGGCGTGGTATTGCGAAATTAGTTGATAGACCTACAAAATCTTACCTTCTAAATAGGTTATGTAAATAAATTGTTAGGAAATGCGGTAGAACAAATATGGTTGCCATGATATTCTAAATATGCTTAAATTTCGTTGCCTAACTAAGTTGGTGGAATAAATCATTAGGACTTGGTAATACATGCGTAAAGGAAATTGGAGTCTTGGGAAATTGTGTGTATAGGTTGTGTGTATAGGTTGCCATACCAGCCAAATTGCTATAATATATATATCAACATCTTGTTGCCTCACTTGCTTATCGAATACATAGTTAAGAATTGAAGATGCATGCGTAGATGTAAACGGTATAGCTGGTACGACCATTATAAACTACTTGACTAAGTTATTTCCCCTTGTTTAATGTATGATTTAGTCAGTAACATAGAGACTCTAAGTATAGTTATATTATGAAGATGAGAACTCCGTTGTATTATACGTCCCTAAGATTGAACTTTAGGAAAATGCCTGAGTTAACTAAGGTGGATTGATTAGAATAAACGAATAACAGTGGAGTTAATTGCGAAGTCAATATCGATGGCGACAACGGAACGTAACAATTCATTGTGAGCTGCTATACAACTATAAACCTTATTATGCGCGAGAAGGGACGACCTTGGTCAGGCTAACCATAAGGTTGAACAAATAAATTGAAATCTAAAAGTCTACCCAACACGTAAAAGTTTCGCAAACATGAACGTCGCAGAGATGGAGTTGAGGTGTAGATGATATTGGGTGGTGCACATAAATACGAATACGGTTGGTGAAAGTTGATCTAATTGAACGCCTAACTTAATGCACAACCGGGAGCTCATAAAGATGAGAACATGAGTCAATTGAGTGCCGTAATGAGAGTCACGAGTGAGATGCGAGAAGCTTGAGCCCTTATAGTGTACGGTTCTCAAATCTTTTAGGCCTTAAACGGATCCCTAGATCGTTGTCTATCACACAACGGTGGTGCCGTCAAGAGTGGATGTCGTGGACACGAGCCCTGCCATTGCCAGAATGGAAGACCGGAGGTGAAAGCAAACGTTTGACTTCAGTGATTGAGCCGCCGACCAGTGGGTAGAACATGTCACTAGTGCGCTAACTATAAGTCAAATGGATCTTGGGAAATTGTGTGTATAGGTTGTGTGTATAGGTTGCCATACCAGCCAAATTGCTATAATATATATATCAACATCTTGTTGCCTCACTTGCTTATCGAATACATAGTATATATATATATATATATATATATATGTATGTATATATATATATATATATATAACAATAATAAATAATAATTTTCTGGACACTGACAATAAATTCGTTTGAAAAAAAAAAAAAAAAAAAAAAAAAAAAAAAAAAAAAAAAAAAAAAAAAAAAAAAAAAAAAAAAAAAAAAAAAAAAAAAAAAAAAAAAAAAAAAAAAAAAAAAAAAAAAAAAAAAAAAAAAAAAAAAAAAAAAAAAAAAAAAAAAAAAAAAAAAAAAAAAAAAAAAAAAAAAAAAAAAAAAAAAAAAAAAAAAAAAAAAAAAAAAAAAAAAAAAAAAAAAAAAAAAAAAAAAAAAAAAAAAAAAAAAAAAAAAAAAAAAAAAAAAAAAAAAAAAAAAAAAAAAAAAAAATAAAAAAAAACAAAATTAGTAATGATTTAAAACTTATGCATAGTTATACCCAACGTATGAGAGATTGTATGTACGGCGTGGTATTGCGAAATTAGTTGATAGACCTACAAAATCTTACCTTCTAAATAGGTTATGTAAATAAATTGTTAGGAAATGCGGTAGAACAAATATGGTTGCCATGATATTCTAAATATGCTTAAATTTCGTTGCCTAACTAAGTTGGTGGAATAAATCATTAGGACTTGGTAATACATGCGTAAAGGAAATTGGAGTCTTGGGAAATTGTGTGTATAGGTTGCCATACCAGCCAAATTGCTATAATATATATATCAACATCTTGTTGCCTCACTTGCTTATTGAATACATAGTTAAGATATACCTGTTTACAATATATTACTTAATGTTAATATGTATATATATATATATAACAATAATAAATAATAATTTTCTGGACACTGACAATAAATTCGTTTGAAAAAAAAAATGGAATTATAACCCGGAGATCGATGAATCATGGCGAAAGGTTCTAACACTTAGTATGAAGGATGCGTGCGATGTCACCCGGTTCTAAATAACCTAACGAGCTATAAACTAAAAACTTGTTTCATAATACGGTCCTTTAATCGAATGAATTTTGGCTAATTTAATAGTAAGATGTTTTTGAGTTAGATGCGATGATTCTAAACGAAAAGACAAATGAATCTTTGGTAAACATCCCTAGAGATTTTCAAAAATTAAATTGCGTAACAAATTGTAACTTATGAAGGAGTTCTTTTAACGAGGGAATCAACCATGGCGTGTATGAGATGGAATGATCAGAATGGGAATGACATGTGAGTGGAAACCCGAGCTGTCCTATAGTACTAAACGGAGCCATGTGCTACAAGTGATGAGAGCGGATAACATTAGCGAGATTTGAATCTTTGAAAGCGAGAGTCGTTGTAATTTCGAGGAACCGGTAGGAATCTTAGGTAGCGAGGTCACGAAGCTAAGGAACAAACGCTACACGAATTTCAGAGGTTGGAGGATACACAAGACGCGGAAAAGAGTTCACTAGGGAGCGAGGGGACCGTGTAAGGGTTGGATACCTAAAACTGTTTAACAACTAGGGTTTGTTGAATTTCGGGACGAAATTCTTTTGACGGGGGAATAATGTAACATCCGTGAGTTTTGACCGTTTGACTTTACGTGCAATTTGACTAACAATTTAAGTTAATGAAATATTTGGGTCATTTTGTGATTAAATGACAATGTGGTATGTTCGTCGGGTCGATGATATGTTTTAATCGGTGTTTAATTGCCTAACGTTTTGTAAATTGGCTTTGGAAGAGAAACGGGTCGGCCCGTGGGTGATCCACGACCCACCAGCCCCTTATGACCCATCTCCCTCCCCTTATCCTCTCATTCACCACATACCTAGTCTTTCTTTCCTTTTCTCTCTAACAAAAGAAGAAACTCCCTTTTCTCATCTTTCCCTCTTGAACTCTTGAATTAATTAGTGTTGTGGAATTTGTTTAATATAAGAATCATCATCATCTCCTCCTCATCTTCATCATATCAAAAGATTGAGGTTCATAGTGCAAGGTTTTATCCATTTTGACCTAAATTTGGGTTTGAGCTCAAGGAGAAGTTTTGGTAAGTTAAATTCATCTCTTTTACTCTATTTATACTTGTTTATATGTTTCTAGTCGAATTGTTGTGATTACAAGTCTTGAAGCGAGTCAAAAGACGATTTAGGGTAACTAGGGTTTTGATTAGGGTTGGAACGATTTGGTAAGATTCTGATGTTAAAGGTTGGATTTATGGTGTGGGTTAAGTGTGGTTATGTGTAACAATGCTTATGTATGCTTCAAAATAAGTTACAAACACTTACAAATCGTTTTGGGTTGTTTTTGGGTTATTTGGTTCAGACTTGCAGCTGCTGATGTTGCTGAACTTGGAGTTGCCCAGTATTGGGCGTAACTTACGCCCCACCCAGGCGTAGGTTACGCCAGGTCTAAATTGCCTGGGCGTAGGTTACGCCATGTTTGGCCGTAGCTTACGCCTATCCCTATTTTCAAAATGATCTTACGCCCCGACCTCCTGTTTACGCCAACTTTTACGCCCACCTTACGCCAAAAATGACATTTCTAGAGGACCGTAGGTTACGCCCTTGTTGACCGTAACTTACGCCAGTTGTTTTCTGACCACCGTACCTTACGCCCTTGTTGACCGTAACTTACGCCCCCTTTGTTGCTGAATTTTCTTGTTTGACCTAGTTGCCTTCCAGAACCCTATTAACGCTTCGAGCATCGTTCTAAATCACTTCTTAACTTAATTAACAATGAATAAGAGTCTTAGAAGTCATTTAACGTCGAGAAACACGTTGGAAACCTAATTAGGGTTTTGCCGAATACTTGATAACTTTGTAAGTGTGTTTATGTATGTTGATGTGCTTGTATATGATCGATATTTAGGTGTTGGACGCGAGGAGAACATTGTACGGCAATAACTCGACTTTATATCAACTTAACTTTTCATAAGCAATCAAGGTGAGTTTCGTATCTCCCTACTCGCTTGAGATTCGGGCTGAAAAGTGTAAACTTGCGTGTTTACTTACGTTATTGATTGATTGATTGATTTATTTGGTTATGATGCATTTATTATGACATGTATTGTGTGAGTGGATGTTGGATTTGAGTTACGGAGTGATTGATTGTTTGGTTGACGGACGTTGTTGATTGATTGATTGGTTCGGTTTAAATGTTGGTTGGTTGAGATGGTTCATTACGTTGTTTGACGTAGTTTACGTTTGTTAAAGTATTTCATTAATATTAGGATAGACGTACATACATGGAAGTCGGTTATGCCTTCATTGGGTTTTAGATGTGGTGGGAAGGCTGCGGGTGACCCTATATATAAGCATCTGGGACGTGAAGAAAGTAGAATCCTCTTAAGTGTATGTACGTATATAATTGGTGTTGATATTGATCGTTGGCTTATGTTTGTCGAATATTGATCGTTGGCTTATGTTTGTCGAATATTGATTGTTGGCTTATGTTTGTCGAATATTGATTGTTGGCTCAGGTTCATCGTATATTGATTGTTGGTTTATGATTGATGCATTTACGATTGATTGTAAGCATTGCATACATTGTTGATGAGCCCTCGGCAGGGGATTGCCGACATCCTGGTGTATAGATGTATGCACCCATTTTGGATGTAGATCTTGACCCCGAGTATATAGACATATATATCTCGATGTTTTTGAGATGCCGCTTTGTTCATGGTGATGACAAGCGAGTATCGTTGCATAGGTGACCGGAGATCACGCATAAGATAGGCATTTTAGCTTACTTACGCATATGGCATTGCATTGATACTCATATCATTTATGCATTTCTTATTACACGCTTTTTGTACTTGTGTAATCTTATTGTTGGACATTATTGTGTTTCTTAGAGGCTCACTGTAAGTCATGTTTAGCCTCCACTCGTACTTTATGATTTCTGTCTATGGTTCCTTGTGGTGTTGGAATTCGTCTGCCCAAGACACATATTAAATTGACGTGGCTAGTACGTGATGATCCAAGTCGGGTCATACCCAATAACAAGCTAGACAAACACTTATGGTATTTATTTATATGATTTGATCTTTAAATAAATATCAATACTTGAACATTTAGAAAGTGGGTTTCTAAATAATTGCACTTGAGATATGTAAATAAATTATATGGATGATTTATTTTGAGAGAAATGTGAATATGTTTATTTGGCAAAATAAACACTTATGTGTGTTGTGTATTATATGTAATATGTTACATAAGATATGTAACAAGTTATGTTACAATTTTATCTATAAAATGTACATGTAAATGGGTTTATATAATTTGCCACAAAATGTTTGTAAAACCTCATGTGAGGCCCCCCCCCCCCCATGTGCATTTGATGTGTTGTTGGTTTTACATATACACTTGTCCTTCCATACACAACATACAACACACTACATAGTTTGTATCAATTCTTACATGCAAAAGTAAGACTTTTCTCTCAACTATTCTCAACTAGCTTTCTACCTTTTTCTTCTTATTATTTTCGGCCAAAGAGAGAAAGAAAGGGAAGGTTTTTCAAGTTCATATCCTAGCACATTTGGGGTGTTTGTTGGAGGCTTGGGGTATACAAGCTTGAGGTTCTTCTAGATTGAAGACTTGCCATTTGAAGAACATAATATTCTTCATTTCTACCCTTAATAGCTTGGAAGAAGGTAGTTTCCTAAAACACCCTATGGTTGTTGTTTTGTATGTATGTCATTCATATACATGGATCCTTATTGTTTGGGTTTTCTTTTAAAAGTTAAACTTTGGTTTTTAACTATATACACATATTGAAAGGTTCAATTTTTCCGCTGCGTTTTAATATTATAAGGATAATATTACTTTGATAAAAACCCAAAAAATCCCAACAATGGCATCTAGAGCCGGTTATATGGATACATACATCAAAAGTTAATATTTTGTTTGGACAAAATCCAATGTTTTGGCCATTTTTGTTATGGCCGAAATTAATACACAAAAAAGAGGGTTCTTTTTCTTGTGTATTTTAGTGTCACAACTTAGCCAAGAGACCTTGTGATTGTTTGTGATGTGTGGATGTGTTTGTATTTTATTTAATTATTAAATGGTTGTAATAGTTAAATAGGATATTCTTCATTCATTTGGTTATGTAATTTATTTATTCCATTTGGTATGTAATAAGTAGATTAGTTGCATTTTTTCTTTGAAAATGTAATCTCCATGAAAGCATCAAAGAAGTTTGGGGCTGAAGTTGGAGGCCAAAAGAAAGGGTGAAGAAAGATGTTCAAAACACATCACAAAAGGTTACTTGAAGCATTTGGATGCAAGATCAAGTGGGAGTTCACCGACACAAATTTTGTGTCACTTTGTCCCTTAGGATGAGACCTTTTGACACACTTGTTTCGGCTAACAAGTGTGGTCAAAATAGTTGGCTAATGTTGTGCACTTATTATTATGTTTGTCATGTTTGTATGGTTGTTTATTATTTTGTCATGTGGATGCTTAAAAACCAACAAACTAAAAGACACACATAAAGATTAAAATTGGTTTTAATATTGACATTAACTTGGTAAATTAAAATGGGTTTTATTAAAAGTTAATTGTCACAATTATAAAAATAGATTTTATAAAAGAACCTTGAAATATGGATTTCAAAATTCATTATGGTACATAGTTATTAACTAGAATATAAAAACTCAAACGACCCTTGAAAAACAAGTTAAACGCCATCCTTTTATACAACACTTAATTATTTGGGAACTCTTTGTAGGATAAAGGTCACCTAACTACTTTGAGGGAACTTATAAGTTAAGGTAAATTTATCGTACTTATGGGATAAAGGTCACCTAACCACTAGTATAAAATAAATTTACATGTGTGTGTAAGTAGGACAACTTGATTTGGAAGCCATGTGATTAGGGTCACCGAAGCATGGTAACCAAAGGCGTTGATGGGATTAAACATGCCAACTTAATATAAGATATTAAACCGGTCCCATACCACTAGAAATTGTAAAGTGTTGCAATTGTCAAACGTTGACTACCTTGTTAATTTAGATCATGGGATAAAGGTCACCTAACCATCATTTAAATATAACGTTGGATTCTAGATTTTAATTATTAATTGTCCATGAGACATAAAAGGGTATTAACAATTAAAATTTATATTTGATATCGAAAATACTAATAAAGGACTTTGTTAATTTTGTAGATGGCCGCTAACAATGCAATTAACCCCACCCAAACGTCCATAATTTTTCACTAAGATCCATTCTCGAAAAGGATCGTCTGAACCAAAATAATTTTGTGGATTGGTTTCGTAACTTGAGAATTGTTCTCAGGCACGAAAAGAAATCCTATGTGTTAGACGATCCTATTCCCGATGAGCCCGAAGAAGGGGATGTTGAAGCCTTTAATGATTGGGTTAAATATACTGAGGACTCCGTGCTAGTTAGTTGCCTCATGTTAGCGAGTATGACTCCCGAACTCCAAAAGGAGTTCGAGCACCATGGGGCATACGACATGATTACCCAACTTAAGGAAATGTTCCAACAGAAGGCAAGGGTAGAGCGCTTCGAAACGGTTCGAGCGCTTCATGCATGTCGCATGGATGATTCACAATCCGTCTCAACTTATGTTCTTAAAATGAAAAGTTACATTGATCGCCTCGAAAGGCTAAATTGTCCCGTTTCAACCGAGTTGGCTACGGATTTGATCCTCAACTCTTTATCTAAGAGATTTGAAACTTTTGTGTTAAATTATAACATGAACGGATGGGACAAGACCGTTTCTGAGCTCCATGGGATGCTCAAAACGGCCGAGGCTAGCATGGGAAGAAAAGTTCAACCCGTTCTCATGATCAATGAAGGCGGAAAGAAAAGGCCCAATCCCGGACCAAAGGCAAATGTTGCTAAAGGAAAAGGATTCAACAAAAACTACAAAGGAAAGGGAAAGGCAAAAATGGAAACCCAAAAACCGAAGAAGCAAAAGGTTGCTATAAATGACCCATGCTTTGAGTGTGGGGAGGTAGGACATTGGAAACGTAATTGTCCAACCTATCTCAAAGAGTTGAAAGCTAAGAGGGATGCGGAGCATACCTCAGGTACAATATTTATGATATATATTGAGCTTAATAATATTTTTTCTTACATATGGGTATTGGATACCGGATGTGGAACTCATATTTGTAATATGTTACAGGGGTTCATAAGAAAGAAGCACATCAAGAAAGGGGACATTAGTCTCTTTATGGGCAATGGTGCGAAAGTACAAGTTGAAGCTCAAGGAGACTATCTTTTGAAACTTCCAAGTGGTTTGGAAATTGTATTGAACAATGTTTTGTATGCACCAAGTTTGACTAGGAGCATTATTTCTGTTTCCCGTTTAAGACATGTTGGATATGATTTTAATTTTGTTAACAATGATATCCATGTTTCTATGAATGATGTATTTTATTTTAAAGCAATGCCTTTAAATGGTATTTATGAATTGGTTCATGAAAACACAACATATGATAACTCAATATACCAAGCTACCACCAAGAAACTTAAATTAGATTTAAGTGAAACCTATATTTGGCATTGTCGTCTTGGCCATATAAATAAAAATCGCATACTAACACTTCAAAAGAATGGTCTTTTGAAAACAAAATCAAATGATTCATTTAAAGTATGTGAATCTTGTTTACAAGGCAAGATGACTAAAGCACCTTTCAAAGGCACTAATGAAAGGGCAAAAGATTTATTAGGTATCATACATTCGGATGTATGTGGTCCTTTTAAGCCAATGACTAGGAATGGTGAAAGATACTTCATTACATTCACCGATGACTATAGTCGTTACGGTTATGTATACTTATTAAAACATAAGAGTGAAGCTTTTGAAATGTTCAAAATTTTCAAGAATGAAGTAGAAAACCAACTCAGTAAGTCAATAAAAATTCTTCGTTCTGATAGAGGAGGTGAATACCTAAGTGATGCTTTTCAAGATCATCTTAGAAGTTGTGGGATTATCTCACAACTAACTCCACCTGGAACACCACAACATAATGGTGTGTCTGAAAGGAGGAATCGAACTCTATTAGATATGGTTCGTTCCATGATGAGTAAAGGCTCACTACCTCTATCATTTTGGGGATATGCCATAATCTCTGCTGCCCGAATTTTAAATATGGCTCCCACCAAGAAAGTGGAGAAAACACCTTTTGAAATATGGCATGGAAGAGTTCCATCTTGTCATATTTAAAGGTATGGGGTTGTGAGGCTTATGTAAGACATGATGCCTCAAACAAATTAGAGCCCCGATCCACTAAATGTATCTTTGTAGGATATCCTAAAGATGATTTGGGATATTATTTCTACAATCCTAATGAGTAAAATGTATTTGTTGCTCGAAAGGCTGAGTTCTTGGAAACTAAATTCCTTATGGAAGGAACTAGTTCCAGAACAGTGGAACTTGAAGAAGATCAAGAACCACTGACAGATACATACTTGGGTGACACTAGCATTCAACAAAAGGATGTTGAAGATGATCAAAGGGTTGATCAAGACACACAAAACGTTCGTAGATCTGGTAGAGCTACTTATCCACCTGAGAGATATGGATTTCTCATGGATGAATGCTACATGGTAGTTTCTGATGAACCTACCACCTACCATGATGCAATGTCCAAATTAGATTCGGACAAATGGCTAGAGGCCATGAACGCTGAGATGCAATCCATGTATGACAACCAAGTTTGGGAATTGGTTGTTGAACCTCCTAATTCCAAAGTAGTTGGAAGTAAATGGGTGTTCAAATTGAAACACGATATGCATGGAAACTTGCTTACTTATAAAGCTAGACTTGTAGCAAAAGGTTTCACTCAAACTCGAGGGGTCGACTATGATGAAACTTTTTCGCCTGTGGCAATGCTAAAGTCTATTAGGATATTATTTGCCATAGCCGCACATTATGACTATGAGATATGGCAAATGGATGTCAAAACCGCTTTTCTAAATGGATATCTTGAGGAAGATGTCTATATGGATCAGCCTGAAGGTTTTGTCGATCCAAAACATCCTAATAAAGTATGCAAGTTAAAGAAATCAATCTATGGATTGAAACAAGCATCAAGAAGCTGGAATCGTCGTTTTGATGAAGAAGTCAAGAAATTTGGCTTCATCAAAAACGCTGATGAAGCTTGTGTGTATAAGAAGGCTAGTGGGAGCATCATTACTTTTCTAGTATTATATGTCGATGACATTCTACTATTTGGAAATGACATTCCAACCTGGAAGGTGTAAAAGCCTGGCTTGGAAGTTGCTTTTCCATTAAGGATCTTGGTGAAGCCGCCTATATTTTGGGAATAAGGATCTATAGGGATAGATCAAGGCGCTTAATAGGTTTGAATCAAAGTGCATACATAGACAAAATCTTGAAAAGGTTCAAGATGGAAAACTCTAAGAAAGGTTTGGTACCTATTCAAAGAGGAACTATATTGAGTACTTCTCAATCTCCTAGCTCAAAAGTTGAGCAAGAGAAAATGAGTGGAATCCCATATGCATCTGCTATAGGATCCATCATGTATGCTATGATATGCACGAGACCGGACGTGTCATGCGCTTTGAGCATGACAAGTAGATACCAGCAAAATCCAGGAGATAGTCATTGGATGGCTGTCAAATATATATTGAAATATCTTAGAAACACTAAAGATATGTTTTTAATATATGGATCTGGTGAGGAGGAGCTCGTTGTAAAGGGTTACACGGATGCGAGTTTCCAAACTGATCGAGATGATTCTCGATCACAATCGGGGTATATCTTCATTCTAAATGGAGGAGCTGTTTCTTGGAAAAGCTCAAAGCAAGATGTGGTTGCATTATCCACTACAGAATCGGAATACATCGCCGCTTCTTTGGCAGCACAAGAAGCTGCATGGTTGAAGAAATTCATTGCCGATCTAGGGGTTGTTCCTTCCATTCAAGAACCCCTAGAAATTCTTTGTGATAACGAGGGCGCGATTGCTCAAATCAAAGAACCTCGTGCGCATCAAAAGACTAGACACATTGAGCGGAGATTCAACTACATAAGGGATGAAGTTGAAAAAGGAAAGATATGTATTTGCAAAGTTCACACTGATCAAAATGTTGCGGATCCACTCACGAAGCTCCTTGAAAGGCCCAAGCATGAGAGTCATACTTGTGCCATGGGACTTCGATATTCTAGTGATTGGATTTGATCTATTTTATGTATTTGGATATCGGAATACTTGTATTTGGTAACACTTTTATATGAATATTGGTATTATGCATTTAAATTGTGTTATGTTCCATTTTTGCATGTTTAAATCCATGAATGAGTTAATTATTCTAAATATCCGTAGTCGATCATATTTGTGGGAACAAATATGAATGTAAGACTATTATGAACTTGGATTGGTAGATATTCAAAAGGTTTTGAATATAGAGCAAAGTGTTGCTACCAAGGTTCATAGATATTTGTGGGATACAAATATTGGACTGACCTGCTCTCAAGCATTACTACATGGAATCTTTGTGATTGATCATAAGTAATCTTGAGTTAAAAGGCGAATATCATTGTATCCTCAGACCTGAGATACATATTGGGTCTTGATATTCACTGAATGTTATACTTTGACTTAGTTCTTCGCTGTTCTGAAACATGGCAGTACATAAGACTAAGCTCAGGTATGATATAAGGTGATTGTGAAAGACGTATGTAGTCGAGATGGAATTTGTCCCTCTTATTCGTTGAGAGTAGGATGTCTAAGGCCTGCTACAAAGTTAAATCAATAGAGAATGATCACTCTGTGTCTCTAGGATTTAACATGACATCTGTGACAAAAGGATAAATGATCGATTCACCTAAATTATTTCAAGTAAGGGACTTGAAGAGGATGATGTTATTGAATGGCACTTCGTCATACGTATTAGGGGTAGCAAACCGTTGTTAGGCGGTATTTGCTGCTTGCGTCAATCTTCTATGAATCTTGTGCAAGTGGGAGATTGTTGGAATTCGTCTGCCCAAGACACATATTAAATTGACGTGGCTAGTACGTGATGATCCAAGTCGGGTCATACCCAATAACAAGCTAGACAAACACTTATGGTATTTATTTATATGATTTGATCTTTAAATAAATATCAATACTTGAAACATTTAGAAAGTGGGTTTCTAAATAATTGCACTTGAGATATGTAAATAAATTATATGGATGATTTATTTTGAGAGAAATGTGAATATGTTTATTTGGCAAAATAAACACTTATGTGTGTTGTGTATAATATGTAATATGTTACATAAGATATGTAACAAGTTATGTTACAATTTTATCTATAAAATGTACATGTAAATGGGTTTATATAATTTGCCACAAAATGTTTGTAAAACCTCATGTGAGGCCGCCCCCCCCCCCATGTGCATTTGATGTGTTGTTGGTTTTACATATACACTTGTCCTTCCATACACAACATACAACACACTACATAGTTTGTATCAATTCTTACATGCAAAAGTAAGACTTTTCTCTCAACTATTCTCAACTAGCTTTCTACCTTTTTCTTCTTATTATTTTCGGCCAAAGAGAGAAAGAAAGGGAAGGTTTTTCAAGTTCATATCCTAGCACATTTGGGGTGTTTGTTGGAGGCTTGGGGTATACAAGCTTGAGGTTCTTCTAGATTGAAGACTTGCCATTTGAAGAACATAATATTCTTCATTTCTACCCTTAATAGCTTGGAAGAAGGTAGTTTCCTAAAACACCCTATGGTTGTTGTTTTGTATGTATGTCATTCATATACATGGATCCTTATTGTTTGGGTTTTCTTTTAAAAGTTAAACTTTGGTTTTTAACTATATACACATATTGAAAGGTTCAATTTTTCCGCTGCGTTTTAATATTATAAGGATAATATTACTTTGATAAAAACCCAAAAATCCCAACATGTGGACCATTACTACGAACTCACCAACCTTGTGTTGACTATGCTTAGTACACTTTTCAGGCAATCAGGTTATTCCAAGGCATTGAAGTATGATCGATTTATTAGCTTGCTGTTGAACCCGGACTTGGACATATATGGATCAAGGACCCATTTGCCTTCTTTTGCATTGTACTTAGAACCGTTAACCATCTGTTGATGTTCTATTGTAATCTTTGATGACGACTTGTTCTTTATGTATTTTGATACTTGTTTATCGTTCTGTAAGGATTCACTGAATCCTTTATTTGCATTTAGTTCATGTTCTACATTAATTCCACCTTGTGCTATATGATTTCCGTGATACTTCGAGCCTTGGCTTGGGGTGTTACATATAGTGTCTCTCCTGCTATAGGGGATGTCAAAGTTGGTAGCTCCGCGATATATTTCTTCATTTGTTCAAAAGCTTCGTTGGCTTCGACGGTCCACTTGAAGGTCTTCTTGTCGATCTACCCCCCCTTAAGCGTTTTAAAAAACGGGAGCTGCTTTTCTGCTCCTCTAGATAAAAACCTGCTCAGCGCTGCCAACTTTCCATTCAGACTCTGTACCTCCTTTATGGAGGTTGGTGGGAGCATTTGTGAGAGTTTGTTTACCTCGGACGGGTTTGCTTGTATCCCCTTCTTCGTTATATAGTATCCGAAGAACTTTCCTTCTTCTACTCCGAATGAGCACTTCTTCGGGTTCAACTTCATGTTAATGCTTCTTAGCGTGTTAAAGGTTTCCTGTATGCCCAGTAACAGTTCATCCTCGCTCCTACTCTTGATGACCATATCGTCGACATAGGCTTCCAAGTTCCTTCCTAGTTGATGCTGGAAAGCCTTATCGACCAATCGCTGATACGTAGCTCCTGCATATTTTAAACTAAATGGCATTTTTATGTAGCAATATATCCCTTTGCCGGTATAGAACGATGTCTTTTCTTCATCGCCTTTAGCCATCTATATCTGATGGTAGCCTTTATACGCGTCCAAGAAGCACTTCAGCCTGAAATCCGCTACAGATTCGACCTTCCAGTCGATCTCCGGTAAGGGGTAGCAGTCTTTCGGCTTAGCTTTGTTTATGTTCGTAAAGTCTACGCACATTCGCCACCCCCCGTCGCTTTTCTTTACCATGACCGGGTTGGCTACCCATGTTGGATATACCGACTCTTTTACTATTCCTGCTTTTAAAATTCGTCTATTTCTTTAAGTGCAGCCTGATCTCTTTCCGCTGCTAAGGATCTCTTCTTCTGGTGGATCGGGGTCAAGTGTTTGTGTTCATTCAGCCTATGATTCGTTGTGAATTCTTCGCCCTGTATTGATATCTTTCGTGGGACTCCTGTCATATCGGAGTATTCCCATGCGAAGACATCCATATTTTTTTCTAGTAGCTTTCGGAGCTTCAGTTTGAATTCTTTTGGTAATTGTTTCCCTATTGCGACCAACTGCTCCGGGAATGCTGGGTTTATCGCGATTCCTTCTTTTTTGTCTTGCTCCGCTGTTGCTGGGATTGTAACTTTCGTTTCTTTCCTGGCTCTTTTTTACGCCATGGACATGTCTCCCAGCGTTGCGTCTGGATTCTATCGTCCCTACCCCTTTGAACTTAACCATTGAATGGATTGTTGACGCAACGATTCCCAGTTTCATGGGCATGTGGAACAGATCCCGACTATTGGGAAAATCATGAAAGTTTTATTCCAAAGAGATTTGATAATAAGTTACTTAGGTGCCGACTATAAACTCCTTCCATTTGGAGGTGGCAGGAGAGTGTGTCCTGGTATAAGTTTTGGAATGGGTATCGTTGAGGATGCCCTTGCTACTCTTTTGTTTCATTTCGATTGGGAACTTCCAAACGGATTAAAACCCGATGAGGTTGATATGACAGAAGGTACCGTGCTTTCTTCGTTACCTAAACATCGCTTAGAAGTTATCCCTGCCATTGTTTCGTCTATGCTAGCAGATTAAAAGTCATGTATGCATGGATTTTAAGTTTCATGTGTGGTAAGTATATTATGTTAAAATGGGATGTAATAAATTGGCATCAATGTTGTCAAAACAAATAAGAATATTGTTTCTTAACATGTTTTAGCATTTGCAATACAAAGCTTTCTGTCCGTCTTAAATTCATTATTCATTTTACCCTTTATAGGATAAAGAAATGGGTTTCTGGGAAGACCTAATTTGCCTTTAAATATTTTGACTTTATGAAAAACCTTGGGGTTTCATGAGATGAGGAATGGTTATTTAAAAACTCACAAAGAGAAAAGAACGCAAGAACAATTCTGGATCACATATTTTCCCTACTTTTCTATCTCTTCAATTAAATAAGAAAATTCATCTAAATCATTCAAAATGATTTATCTCACAAACCGTAAATCATTAGATGAAAAAAAAAAGTATGGGTAGTCTTAAAATTCCGTCCTCTTTCATTAGAGATGCAATTCGATATACTTTTGATGACTTTTTAGTATTTGTTTTTTTCCCCTTGTACTTGTGTACATACACATATGTAGGATCTTTGTCTTCACATGTAAATTAGTAAATAACCATCTGTACACAACAATGAAGGTTAAGGGCGGGGCCCGTCAATCCATGGCGGAGCCATGGTGGCCAAGGGCGGAGCCCGTCAGTCCATGGCGGAGCCATAGCGGCTAAGGGCGGAGCCCGTTAGGTAGATCACCCATCACCCTCTATGACCTTATCACACTATGACCTATCACCCTCAATGACCTATCACCCCCACCAGCTACCCTTTATGAATATTCTTAAGGGCGAAGCCCGTTCCGAATCACAATTTTCGTTCAACCTACACATGTGTAGGTTATGTGTAAGTATCAAAAAGAAAACGAAAATTAAAAAGTCGTCAAAAGTATATCGAATTGCATCTCTAATGAAAGAGGACGAAATTTTAAGATTACCCATACTTTTTTTTAATCTAACGATTTACGGTTTGTAAGATAAAACGTTTTGAATGAATTGGATGAATTTTCTTATTTTATAGAAGAGAGAGAAAATGGGACTAAATGAATGGTCCAGAATTGTTCTCGCGTTCTTTTTTATTTGCGAGTTCTCAAAATAACTCACCCCTTCATAAAATCCTTATTCGGGATAGGAGAAAAAAAAAACAATTATGACATCATCAGTATACTCACTTTGTCCTAAAAGAACTTTGACCTGACAGTCATCTCTAGTTTTACCTCTGGTTATGGGTTCCACTCTAGAGAGTGACATGTCTTGAGGGTTTCCTTTGAATCACTTGTAACGACTTATGATCTACATCTCGTAGTCTAGTGTACGTACAAGGCTTCACCATTATACAGTGAACCAGTAAGGTCCCTTGATGTCAAATACCGATTGGCTGTTAAAAAAAAAGAACTTTGACCTTTGAAATTGTAATTTATGTTATATAATACATGATAAAATTTATACCAATAAAAATATATATGAAAAATTTAATATGTTCATATATTTTACATCAATTATTATTTAACACTGCTTAAATATTTAAAGTCAAAATTAAAAAGGAAAAAGTTTAGAAGTTTTAAAGTAGATAGTAATTTTGGCACATAAAGAATAATCAAATCCTAGAATATATATGTGTCAAATTTGACTTTTGATACCACTGCACAATTTTTAAATCTGCATTCTGATCTACCATATAACTAAAATGTGCCTATCCCTCTTTTATGGCTTATAAGGAGAGTCTACGGTAAGCAAGAGAGTCCACAGCACCTAAGCTATTCACATATTAGGATTGGTTAGTAGTCTTTGATTATGAGACTAGGGAACATAATGTACACATTTTATTTTTAACCAGATGGGCGATATCTGAACATTCATTATAAAAAGCTGTGCACCGCTAAACATGTTTCTCATCAAGACGCTTTTTTGCTACTCCAAGTATATTCTTAATAAGGGAATTAACACAGCCATGCAAAATCCTATTCCTACTATGCATTATATTCATTATCGGTTGTCACCCTACAAAATTACAAAAAAAAAAAATGTTGGCCAAAGCTTTCTCAAACCTTTCTTCCTCACTGTCAACGCAAACCTGTCCCAACTGTGAATAAACTCGAAAACGGACCCAAGTTTGAAAAGAGTGAGGGTGGAGAAGGCTTTACAACAATGTGAAAACTGTTCGGACCAAATGGGTCTGACATTTTGACCCGGCCAAAGAATAAAAAGTAAAGATATCACCTTTCAGAATCAAAATGTCGTGTAACTTGGGAAAAGTTCAATCATCTTGTCTAAGGTCTCGGGCAAGAACTTTCTTGCAAATAAGTAACACGGTCGGTTTATGCCATTCCACATACAAGGTGTAACTGTAGTTACCCGCTGGAAGAGAAAAAAAAATATGCTTGAGACTTCGTTTTCAAATAAGAAAAAACCCTGAGAAAAGAAAGAAAACATAGACGAATTAACAGAAATATACCTTTAGATTGCTTGATTCGTGAACACTTTCAATAATAGACTGCAAAATTCACACAAACAAAATGAGTTAAGCTAGTAAAAATCTAAGTGGAACATTAAGTTCACAAAATATTTCGGATGGAAAATTTTGAATGTATTTCCACTTATCCCCCAAAACTTAAATAGCCAAACAAGCCATTAGAACAATTAAATAGCTTTGGCACTTTTCAGGGTGGACGAAATATAAAGAACAAACATATATGGTGCAATTTATAAAAGCTTTGTGGGATGGGGGGAGAGGATTAATACCGCGAGATTTTTGATAAGCTGGTAAGATACATCCTTCTGTCCGTATGATTTCGGATGCCATTTTCGTTCAGACCAATCAACATGCGTCACCGACCAATTTGCTATCCCGTTGGGATCAAACATCTACATGATCAAATCATAAGATTTCATCAAGTTTAAAGTAATAGTTATTCAGATGTGCTATGTCTGTTTTAGAAAGAGTCCACATTTGACTTTCGTCAAACTTGAGTTTGAAAAGCAATGGGTTTGAATTTGAAGTAAAGTACCAAAATTGTCTAGGAATAAGATGGAACAATAAAAAAAATTCCAAATTTCCTCACATGGAAAAAGGTTGGCAGATAATGTTCATCCGCATAACAATTGCGCCCATCCATACCAGGCTGTAGTATAATAGAAAGAAAATGCCACAATCAAATAAATTTAACTCTAACCGATAAATACAATCTAACTAAAAAAAATCTAAACCAGAGGATCAAGAAATATTTACCCTGCAATAATCTCTGAACTTTGTATAGTATAGATTATCAGCCATAACTATGACCGCATGTTGACGTTTCATCGTGAACCACTACACAAAAAGAAAATCCAACATTAAAACTTACGGTGAACTTTGGATACTAAAAATATATTGATAAAAAAGAATAGGATCCAAAATAGTCTATCATGAAGCTTTCTAAACAATCTCAAGCCACATATGCCTATACAACAGTACCGAAGGAGTGTGCAGCTTTCAAATTTGGAACTATTATATAAAAAGTTGAAGTTACGATCGTCAATTTTCAGTGTCTGAATAGACAAGTTCTGCTTCCGAGTATTTTCAGAAGAATCAGTTTTGTGCTGCAACAAAAACTAATTATCTGAGGATAAAACAATATACCCAAGTACCCTTAATGACTTTTACTCTCCTTTCCTAAAAGCACTCTCCTATTCCATATAAAAAATGTCCTAGGTCATTCTAAAGCTCATGTGATTAATCTCTTAATACTTATATTAGCTGATTATCTTATCCAGATGATACAATACAATGTCATTATTTAAGCTAAAGACATCCAAATACCCCTTAATGCACTTCATAAAGCTCGATGCACGGGCTACAAAAAAATAAAACAGAAAACCTGAGCGCCCTTCCTAAAGAATTTCTTTTCGACTTCAGGTAACATATGCTCTGAGTAACGACCACTTCCATGTGGACCAGGATCCTCAAAGCTGAAAAAATTAGATATAAATAAATCATTTCTTTACCTGAAACAAAACCTCAGCTATACAGAAAGTGTGGTAACTCGATAAAAAATTAAAAGAGTTAAAAAAAGGGAGCTACATTTTGAATTCTTCTGATGGCAACCCTACTACTTCATGCTAACAAGATCATTAAGAATTTCATTGCTAACGTGACCCAATATGTGTGTGGGTGTGTGAGTGTGTGTGTGTGTGTGTGTGTCTATTAAGTTCTATGAATCAAGGCTATGCACTATGCAAGGGCAAACATCTTAATTTCTAAGTTAACTAGCAATACTTTTGACAACGAATATCAAATGTGTAGCTTTCTTCTGAAACAGGGATATAGTAGATTTAAAAGGAGTGTACTAACCTGTCAATAAAGCTGATATTTGTGTACATAAGATAATTGTACACATAATCAAAATCACGCAATGGTATACAGCTGAAAAACAAAATTCGATAGCAATTCAGATACTAATTATCTCAAGACAATATGGACAATTCATAGAGAGTAGAGGTGGAAAGATGGGCAAGTGGTGAACCAAAATGGGTAAACTTTGTACCTGTCTAGTTGGCATGACCAGAAACACATTTTACCCAAAAAATTCAAACTTTCTAAACAGACTTAGTGAGAGACATATGCTTAAAATGTTTAAATTATTCCAATACTAATATAAATGTATTTAGTAAAATGATTTAGAAAGTTTTATGCATTGAAGAGTATTCAGTTTGAGGGTTTGAAATTGCAGGAAGGAGAATGAAAATGATACATGGTGTTTGTTCTAAGGGATGGGTTTCAAAAAAAACACACAACAATTCAACAAAGGATTCTTTGAACTTAGCTAAAGGATTGTGTTATATGGATACACGTAAAGAGAAACCTAAACACACCACCTAAATCTACACATCTATCAACTTTCAACCTGCCTGGCCTATCTAACATTTCCTTTAGCTATGTTTTTTATTATTTTACCGATTTGGTCCAAATTGGCAAATTGCCACCTCTACATGCACCACACTAAAGGCAGTTCATGCACCAAGGGTTAAAAGTCTTGCTATAAAAAAGTGCAAAGAATTGCCATAAATTCCTCAATACTTTCATGTGAGTTTTAGGTATAGAAAGCCACGAACCTGTCAGAAAGTAACACAAAATGCTGATTGTCAGGGTCTTTCAATGCATTAGCCAAAAGTCGTTTCTCAGCATCAACCATTGAAATTTTCCCCCAATCTACCTGCACAAAATATCAACCAATGATGACGGGTGTTAACTTTATTTAAAGGGATCATTATTATTGAACAATTATGTAGGTTGGTGTGCTGAGTAGCTAAGTGAAAACATGTCGTCTTTTGTACCTACAAACCCTTTTCTTGTATACTTCATCCAAAATTCTCTAAATTGAACTATTGCCAAAAATCCATTGTTAAGCATTCACTTTTAAAACTCTCCAACAGGTTTGACCCATTCAACTCATATGTCTATTCTATCTGATACATTGGGGGATAAACCACAACCCAAATCAACTAATCTAAAAGTATGTTGAACAAAATCACCACTTTTAGTGTTAAAACTTTCACATTTCTGATCCCTATTTGCATTAAGGGATATGCTGTTCAGTTTTAAAACCATCGGATACTATGCAAACAGCTATATGTATACATAATATATACAAAGGAAACACACTATTCAACAATGTATGTACAAACCTTGTCACTACGAATTTCCCGATTCTGGAAGAAACGACTAGAATGGACTGGTTTAACTCTGGATGCATGAATATGAATGGTAAATCTACCTTCATGGCCCTGCAATATGTAAGGCATCAACTATTAGGTAAAATCATCAACACTAATAATAAAAAAACAAAAAAAATAAAAATAAATTGATCCGGGGAGGAGTCTTTAAGTGATTATCACCAAATAGAGAATCAAAAATGATATAGTCCTATAACTTGACATTCAAGTGTTTAAAGCCTGGTATGGCTAGGTAACTACGGTAGTGTTTGTTTAGCACTCAATGGACTTAATTAAAATATATTAATTGGCTAAGTCATATAATAGATGTTTGTTTATATAAAGTCTTCTATAACATTCAGATTTCAGAACTTCCAAATTTACCCTTCAATAATTGCCCCGGCAATTAGTTTCTTTAAGCAACACCTTCAACTTAATTGGTTTGTGTTATCGTATTTGACATGCTACCTATTTATCAAAACTTAAACTCTTGGTAAAAAAAGGTGTTAAATGTCTACCCATCCCATTTTAAACAGAAGAAACAACTCCCACTTTGACTCATTACCCAACCCAGTACCCACACACAAACTGATAGATTTGTGCATCCAAGCACTCTCTTGGATTGTAATAAACGAAAATTCTTATAGAACCAATATACATTTGTACATAAATGTGGCCAACTTCATACCTGAAAAAATTTCTCCCACAATCTCTCAAAAGCCAATGATCCAGGACTCAAGAACATAAAAGCAATCTTAGGATTTTTCGTTTCAATTGGTGGATTATTCAGCAAATTCTTAACTACAATACGAGAAGCAATCTCCTCATCACTGAGTTGTCTTTCAGGAGGTGGAAGCCAGCTCGAGATGGTTTTACAGCTGGAAGACGAAAAGATATAGCAGGCAGTAGAGTCTCGAGGTGAATGAACATACACCACAACTAAGAACACAGAAACCAAAGCAAGCAATATGATAATCCACGTGGGCTTCTTTAATGGAGAACGTTGGCGAGTCGGGGACAATGTCTGCATGTCTTTCAAGCCCATTCACCGTGCGTATACTATATCCGCTGAAAACTATTAATCACACATTTGTATTTATAAGAATAGCCCCTGTACGCTATTAAAACAGTCCCCTGGTGTCTTTGAAATACCTACATATATGAACTCTGCATCCGCAGAAATAACATTAGTAAAATCAATATCCAAATTCGGAGAAGTTTTTAAGTTAGGATCTTGATAACTTGAAGATCAATGTTTTTAAGTACATGCACTTCCAATTTTAAAGAAAAGAGGTCTCTAGAAACTGAAATTTCTAATCAAGTCAATGAAGCATGTTGATAGAGGGTGTGTTTAGATGTGCATATTGGAAGTCATTAATGTTATATTAGATCATCAAAACTACATAAAAAGTGATGCTATAACAATCAATTTTGACAAGGTAACATTGATTATTGAAGTAAAAATATAGAATAAGGCATATAAGTAATGTTATTCAACCAAATGATAATCACTGTAACATTTAATATAATCAGATGATCCTAAGTACACATTACCCAAACACTATCACTTTAAAACGCACATGCAAACATAGCTAAAAACTCTTATTCTACTCTCAACTAAAATATAACTAAAACCAAGATTTGTAATTCGGCTAGTAAAACATTTTCTAAGGCGCTGAGTAAATTCTGTTTATTCAGATAAAAAAAAAAGAACACAAAAGTAATATAACTCTAGTAGTTGGATGATCAGATTTATTGCAGCTACTCAACACATATTTTAATCGCATAAACATACGTACAAGTAACCCAAACACTATCACTTACAGAGATTTAGCACGGATGCAACTTCTATCACTTTTTTTACTCAAAGCAACTGTCCTTTTAACCTATGTTCACTATGAATCAATAAACTCGGGTGAGTAAGAGCTACGAAATGATACTAACAAATAAACTAGTAAATACTGAATAGAAGATTAGGTAATTATATGAATCCCGAAAACATTGTGACAGATGCATACCAAACAAAAAGACCTAACTGATATTTAGTAATTTGCCAACTAATTTCTTTAAAAAAAAAAAAAGATGAAAGTCAAACCTAACAATCTAAGTTAACCCCACAAAGTTCAACTCCCAAATGGATAACTTAAACAATCAACCTAAAAACCCCCAAATGCCACATATGATTAAAAATCAAATCTTATTTATCTTTATACTAAATATAATGATAACGATACCCAATTCTGTTATGAGCGGTATAGAGAGACTGCTTCCAGTAGAACCGCCGACCACAACTTAAAGCTCATTAGTAAAACTTGCACTGTATTGTTTAGTTAACTTAAGAATAGAAAGGAAAGGAGAGGGGAAGTTTTCCTTCCCAATCACCTAAAAAATGAGAGGAAAAGTGTTGAAGCAAACACAACTACAGTTTCCTCCCTAATCCTCTCCACTCCTTTCCTTTCCACACTTAAAAGAATCTTAAGAATAGATTTTATCATCTCCACTCCTCTCCTTTCCACACTTAAAAAAATCTTAAGAATGAATTTTATGATTTTCCCTCTCCTCTCCATTCCTTTCCACACTTAATTAAACTAAACAATACAGTGGAGATTAAACACAATAATTCTCTAACTTTTAACCATAAAAGTATAAAACCATGATTAAAAAACATAATTTTATACTAAAGTTCATTAACATGACTCATATACAAAATTTGGATGTTAAAAGTAATAATATATTTAATTCCTTAACGATAAACCCATAATTAAATATAAAGAAAAAAGCTCATTTTTACAAAAACCTGAAATTGGTGATTACCATTTACATAAAAAGAAATACATTTAAAGTTGACCATAAACCCATGATAAAAATCAAATCTTTATACATAAAAAAATTAATAAACTGAACTAAAATCAAAACTTGGAAATACCCATAAAAAATCTTGAAATAAAAACCAAGAATTACTATAAAAAATAATAATAAACAATAAAAATTGAGGGGAAAAAATACCTGCTTCAAACGATCTTTTTTGACTGAATATCTTTTCTATTTTTTGTGATAAAATAAGCCCACAGAAAAAAGTATGAAGATCTATGAAAAAGTGAATTAAATGGATGATAATAATAATAATTAATTGAATTGAATATAATCAAAGTGGATGATGAAGATAAATATGTGTGTTATATGATTGAATTAATGAAGTGATTAATGGAAATTTAAAGAATGGTGTGTGTGTGTATTGACTTGGCTAGTCAAGAAGATAGTTCAAGAGAATTTGATTTGATTTTTTATTTTTTGAGCCGGCGATTTTGGTTGTATTTGAGTATCACAATTGCATAAACCGAAACTGATCATTGGGAAGTTGGTAAGTTGCACTTGTGCACATTATAAATTCTAAATTGTAAATTGTAATTATAAATGTAAATAAAATGTAAAATGACTTATAAAATTTTGAAGTAAAAAATACGAGGGTAGTAACAGCTAGACGTGAGCAAAAAAACCGGTTCTAAAAAAACCGATAAAAATAAAAAACGAAACCGTTAACCGCCAGTTTGATACCTGTTCTAATTTTTGGTTCCTTACCGGTTCCAAATCGGTTTGGTTTGGGTTTTTTTGATAAAAAACCGAAAAAGAACCGGCCAAAAGGTTAACCAAAACCGGTGCCAAACCGGTACCGGTTTTGTCAAAACCGATTTTTGATTTCGCGTTGACCAAAACCAATTCCAGTTTCGGTTTGGAACCGGTTTCTCAAAAAACCCGGTTTTGGCCGTCTCTAGTAACAACTAACTTAGGTATTTCTATAAATTTGTGAAGTAAATTTGTATTTCTGGTCATTTAGTTTTTTTGGAAAAAAGAACATACATATAATCTTTTATTTAACTTTGAAAATTTCCAAGCTAAATGCTACTTAAAGTATATAGCTTATATTGATATTATAAAGTATTTAATAAGTGTTTGGTTGAAGGATCTATTTGTAATGATAAAGATAATAAAAAATTAGATTGTTATATCACCATTAGTTTTACTGCCCCCACCACCACATGCCGTCACGATCATCACCACTAATGTTCTATATACATGACTGTTTATAAGGTTTTAACCAAATAATATCAACGACAATGATAATAAGTTTTGAGTAATGTTAATATTGTATTCTTAAATATTTATGTTCTTTGTTCATTTTTCAATTTGAACCAGTTTTTTAAGGTGTGTGCAAATACGATACTTACCATAGAGTTAAAACGTATTGAACTCAGATATGTATACACTAGCATGGTACCCGCGCAATGCAGCGGTGGTTGTTGCGACGACGGTGTGGTGGTGGGGGCGACTTGGTGGGAGGCGGTGTCGAGTGGTGTAAAGGTAATTGATGTAAAAGGTTAATGAAAATATTTTGAAAGATAAGTGATTGATAGTGTAATATAACTATTAATGTTAAGGGTGTAGGGTAGATAAAATTATTTTAAGGGGTGCTATGTGTAAATATTGTAGAGTTTCAACATTTCAGAAAATAAAGAATTAATTTTTTTTATAATATACTAGTATTAATGATTCATAAGTCAGTGAAAATCAGTTTTGAAACTTACCATCGTCAGTAGGTTTGATATTTGCTTAAATTTATTGATTTGATACTCAATTTGCAATCATAAAACAAAACCAAACGTTTTTAAGAAAAACTAGTAGGATACCACGCAATGTAACAGGACAATACATATCGTGTAATTTATTGACTTAAAGGTATTGATATTTTTTTAAATGAGATCATGTTTATTTTACTAGAGTAATAAAATAATAGATTATAATGGTAAAAAATATGACGTTGGAAAACTCAATCAACCAACACATGTCTATATACTAATATACTTATTAATAAATTATAGTTTTAAAAAAGGGTAACTGTAAAAATAGAAAGTATCTTTTGACCAATTCATGAAAATAGTAGTAACTTTTAAAAGTTTTACTTTTTAGCAATGAACTTTCATTTATTGTCGGAAATAGTAACATTTGACACGCATAACTGGGGACATGGACAATTTTTAATTACGTGACATTTTTAATGACGTAACATTCTTTATAACCTGTAGAAAATAGAAAGCACCTTTCGACCAATTCACGATAATAACAGTGTCCTTTAAAAGATTTACTTTTTAACAATGAACTTTCATTTATTACTGGATTACTCCAACAATTTGTTCTTTGATTTCTTCAACTAACTTAGAAACCGCTGACAATTTGTTCGAGTTCGAGCTAACCTCTGGATCTCCGCCATCTGGATCTATGTCCTCCGTCGACGAACTCTTCTTAAACAACCAGTTCCTGTGTATGAAACTCTCGTCTCACCTTGAACATCCTCAGGATCTCTCTCCCGGCGAAAACGATGACGTTTTGGCATCTAATTTTAAAGATTTTAAATCTCGAGATAGACGAAGAAGAGCTAGCTCTATGTCTCATTTAAGATCTTCAAACACAGCTTTTCAATGCTTGTAAATGGAAAAGACTCAACAAAAATCAATGAAATCAAGCTGAAATTAGCTTCAAAAGAAGAAGACGCGAAGAAATAACATGTTGAAACCGAAACTGAAACGAAGCCATGTCATTTATTGAGGGGGAAATATGGCTGATAAAAGCTACATAATAAATAAATAAAGAATGCCACGTAATCAAAAAAATGTCCACGTCACTAGTTACGCGTGTCAGATGTTACTATTTCTGGCAATAAATTAAAGTTCATTGCTAAAAAATAAAACTTTTAAAGATCACTGTCATTTTTTGAATTGTCGAAAAGTGTTTTCTATTTTATGCAGTTATCCCTATAAAAATTGTGACAATAATGAAAACTGCAGCAGTTCTGTACTGCTTCTTCCATTCCTTTAAATCTTCACCACATGAGATGAATAAATAATCACCCCCCCCCCCTCCTTGCGAATGTGAGGACAACTGTTCCAAAGATCCGAACAACTGTAGTACAGATGATTTGCCCATAGATAATTAACTTATAATGTTTATCATGACATCCGAACTTTTGAATGTATATGTATGCATAAATGATGTCTCTTGGAAGATGGGAGAGTCAAATGAAGGGTATGGAAATGGAAGAGGAATTGAAAAAACGAAGAAGAAATAGGCGTGTTGGAGAGAAAGATAGAGAATAACAAATGAAGGGTATGGAAATGGAAGATGAATTGAAAAAAAGAAGAAATAGGCGTGTTGGAGAGAAAGATAGAGAGAATAAAAATAATCAACCTTAAGAAATGAATGTCTGAAATCAAATCTTAACTTAAATTTTAAAAATTTGAATATAATTTGACCTTTAAAATAAAAGACGATATAATATTATAAATTTTGGTTCGAATAGACTAAATATTAAAGAAATCAGATTTTTTTTTCTTCACTTAATCATAAAAATCTTCGTATATCAATATACACGTACTCGAGCTTTATAGTATATGAGTTTTACCATGAATTAAAATAATATTATATTATTCCTTTTACTCTAATATTTATTTTATATTATAATCAGCCTTGATACAAACATACAGATCAATTTAATGACCAAGAAAGACTTATGGTTTGCTATGTTATCAGCGGTCAACAAGATTATCTTAATTTCTTCGTCCGATCGAAGAATACATCCACAAAACAAATACATGTTAACTTCCTCTCCTTTTCTTGGTGTTAAAGTAGAAAAAGACACATTGCCAAAAAATTCCACAAAAACGGACAATTTAAGAGGCATAGAAATGCTGTTGCATTGATTTCTATCTTCTTCCATACTTTTTTTTTTCTATTTACGAAACATTCAAGTCTATCTTGTAGTATTAACATATCAGTAATCTTTTGAATCTATGATTCGGCTAGAGTCCTTTTACCATTCTCGACCACCACAAAAGTATGTCAATAGCAGCTGCTACGCGCTCAAGATTCTATCTGTTTGTTTTCAAAAGACAAAAGGATTAGAACGGTAAGAATAAGACTAACGGGTAATTAAGAAGGAAAAGAAGAAACAGGTTGGTAAGTAAATCCCGCCTGCCTCTTTCTGACATGTTTAAATCAAACACCCCGTTTTGATCTATAGGAGGTTGTATCTTTTATGCCTTAGGCTAAGGGTTTTTTTTTGACTTATTTGATATTAACATAATCTAAACTTACAAGGATATGGGCTAAAATCACGACATCTAGTGGATAAAAATCATGAAAGCAAATAGAAGATCCATGCTTAAAGGAGCGAATGAAACAAACATTAGAAGACGGTCCAACTATCTTGATAAGTTTGTCTTGTCAGGATGCACCCGTCTTGCCTTACGGCGTGTATGACTGGTATGGGGACCACGCGTATGCCTTCGTGGCTTTTTACTGCACAAGCAAGAAAATCCACATTTACCCACCAGATTCATATAAAATGTTTAAGATCCTGAATACATATGCATTTAACTAAACTAAACAATCAAACACGAGTTTTGTGGTGGAGTCGAAAGAAACCTGAATAAAGTCGACACCCATGAAAGTATAATCAGCACAGGGAGAACCATAATAAAAGAGGCCTACATCAGTTACACAAGGATATCGTTAGTTACACAACCATATAAACCATGTTTTAACATTAGAGATGGCAAAATGAATGGGTTGATAACAGGTAACTTAACAGCATGGGTTAGGTTGAGCTGAAACATATGTCGTCCTATGTTTTTAATTAGTGTGTCACATATAATTAGTTAATTACAATAATTATATAATTTCAATATTAATCTATAACTTTAAACAAAATGACCTAGCACAGTTTCCTACAATATTTGACCCAACTCCTTTCAGAGTATGTTTTTCGATTTTCCCCTTGAAAATAATATATAACCCAAATCAAGCCATTCGTAAGATAACGGCTAGAAATTGCTACAACTACAAAAAAATAAATGAATTACATATTAACTGGTTCGTACCATAAACCACACCAGCTCATTACTTGCAACAGAACGTGTAAATTCATTCTGCTCCAGCATTTCATGAATATTAGCATAGACCTTCCAAAATAAATATTAAATCAGCCATTCAGGCAAGCAACTAATTGCCTTGAGAAGACCACCAACGTTTTTGTTATCATTTTCAAAAAAGATGAAAGCAGAAGTTTACCTGGTGATGGTATTTTAGGGTGGTCTTAGATAACCTTCTATAACCAAGAACTTTCCTAGTGTAAGGCTTTAAGAACATGTGTGCCTTTTTAATATGAGGTCTCAATGTGTTCGAAAGCTGATTTATATAGGGGTTTATGAACTTCTGAGCTTCCTGAAACAATATGGAACAAGTTTACAACACAATTTATATTCATATATAATACGAGTACTAGATATCGAAAAACAGGTGGTGTGTATATGACCCACACACTTCTTTGCCCACTTAAATTTTCTTTAAATAACTAGAGCATTAATGTGATTCTAAAACTAAACAACAATAATCTTATCTTTTTTATGAAAAATTTAGAAGGCGCAGGCACTAAAAGTAACTCTGGACTTGGACCTATTCGAGCCATTGACCAGTATCCTTTTTAGTTTTCTACTATTACTATTATTATTATTATTATTATTATTATTATTATTATTATTATTATTATTATTTTACTGCGCCATTAGATAAAACTTGTGACCCAAATCGACCAATTTAGTAATAATTGGGCCAATATTGCCACCTCTAATAAGCACTCCCACAAATCTAAGAGTCAAATGAATGCACAAAACCTATGCGACCTTAACGTACGGATCCAACATAGTTTTTATGTTGGTAATGTGAGGCCTTAGATTTTCCTTGGACTCATGATAGAATTCAACAGTCTTGGCAGTGACTATTTGCACATGTGGTTCCATATCTGTCACAAATGTAAGCCACTGCTCCTTTATGATAGGGATCCACTTCTGCAAATACAAATTTAGTCATTAACCATAGAAAGATCAATCAAGAAACAAAACTTAGTGAAAAGAAAAAAAAACTGATAAAACTCGCAGCTAAAGTTATGTGCAATTGTGGGAGAATTCATCAAAGACACTGTCAAAACTCAAAAAGGTCAAACCTAATCACTTCTACAGAGAAGTGAATCTGTGGGAAAGCGCTGGAAACACTTGAAGCATGACAAGTGAAAAAACTAGATGTGTTGAATTGAACTCATTTACTTATAAACGGGTCGATTTAAGTTATCTTTTTACCTCTAGCAAGTCAATTGGCAAAATTTAGAATAAAACAGAGCTTTAGATAACATGGGTCAAATGGGATGAAAGTTGCCAAAAGAATTTTTAGCCATGGAACCACCTAAATCATTTTACCAAAAAAGACAGAATATTACTAAAAATAGCATAGCATTAGTAATCACATTTGACATACCAAATTTTTTTTAACAAATTTAGAATTTCAGGACAAAAAGTAACCAAGCCTGCCAGACCCGTAAAAAAAACAGCCTTTTTTGACCCATTACCCAACCTGATCAACCCACAATTTTGCCACACCTAGAAAATACAGTACTTATGTATATTTATAGCAGCAACTATAACTTTATGGGGACCAACTTACCATGTGTAACTCCTCAATGTAGGGTTGTGCCCAAATTTGTACTTGAGCTTTTGTTTCCAGTGCCTAAATAAAATGTTTAAACCTTGTAAAAAGATGCATGGCCAAATGAAATTGCTCGCTAACAATAACATCTCTACTGCAATCACAAAATTCGTATGACATATAATTTATATTACAATGACAAATGACTAGAAAACCTCTTGAACGGTAACATCCAAAGCTGGTCTTCCATATACATTCCAATGAGTTACCATGACAGACTGCACATTAAGAACAAGATGCATGATCAAATGAGTAACTCAATTAAGCCCAAACAACAGAGGGCAGAGAGATACTGAGGTCCCGATTTCAAACCATTTACTTGTAGAGTTGATTGGATTATGTTTTACTTATAATGGATAGAATAGATATAACAAAAACAGGTCAAATGGGTTGAAAGGGTCAGAATTCACCCAGAGACATGTTACTGTTGTAATGACATATTTCAAGTAAGACACAATATTTATATGAAACTGGACACTGTATTGGGTCAACCCAGCAAGACTTATGCAAATACCAAGAAGAGTACTCGTTTTAACATGTTACCCATCCCACCCATTGGTTCAGCTATAGAGAGACATGATGCAGTACTTAGAAAACATACCTGATAGTGAACTAAATGAACTGCCAGCCAAGGTGGTAACCATGACTCATAGACCTGATGCACAAACATCGTATATACAATGGGCATGGGTAATAAATAAGAGCAATAAAATTACTCGAAACAAAACAAAATATAAAGAGTAAAGAGAATATCTAGATATGGAAAGATAAGTCAGCAAGTAATCCCAGTGACAGTTAAAAGCATATACCTCTGCCAGTTCCTTAGATTGCAGAGCACCTTCAAATTGGACTCTGATTCTTTCCTCCTGGAGAATTGGAGATACATTGCAGTCATGCAAACAATCTAAAGAAAGTCAACATTCTGTAATAGTGGAAAGCCCAAGTTTTCAACATACCTCAGCCTTCTGTAGAGCACGTTCGGTATTAAGAATTATAATCTTCTGTTCTTCGTTAATCCTCTGGAGCTGTAAGGAGAGGAAAAAAATGAAATTAAAAAAAAAGATTAAAATACTCGTGCGATCAGAAATAATTGCCTTAACATAATCTAGTTTCTCATATTTCCGGTTACACAAAAAAAAAATAAAAATTCATTGTTTACCTTTTCGAGTTTCTCATTCAATTCTGCAATTTTAGTCTCGGCAACATTTATTCGAGCCTCCATCTCACCCTTTTTTATGCTTTGTTTCGCAATTTCCTCTTTAAGAATTTCAACCTATAAAACACTGTTAGAGAAATATAGTAACGTAACTATACATTCATCAATGAGATCACAAACATCACCTGTTTTTCAAGTTCACCCGCCTGTGCATTAGCCTCAGCCTCTTGTTCCTTGGCATCAAAAGATTCTTTTTTCTGCAAAAAAAAAAAAAAGATTCATTTAAACTAAAATCTACTATTCTAATTGGAAGTCTAATAATAATAATAATAATAATATAATAATAATAATAACAAAAACAATATTAAAAATATTTAAATAACAATAATAATAATAATATAATAATAATAATAATAACAATAATAATAATATAATAATAATAATAATAATAATAACAATAATAATAATATAATAATAATAATATAATAATAATAACAATAATAATAATAATAATAATAATAATAATAATAATAATAATAATAATAATAATAATAATAATAACAATAATAATAATATTAACTAATAATAATAATAATAATAATAATATATAATAATAATAATAATAATAATAATAATAATAATAATAATAATAGGATTCAAGAGCTAATAATAATAATAATAATAATAAAACATAATAATAATAATAATAATAATAATAATAATAATAATATAATAATAATAATAATAATAATAATAATATAATAATAATAATATATTAATAATAATAATAATAATAATAACAATAATAATAATAATAATAATAATAATAATAATAATAAATAATAATAATAATAATAATAATAATATTAATAATAATAATAAATAATAATAATAATCAAATAATAATAATAATAATAATAATTTGTTCAAGTGGTGTTTAATTACTCTCCGGAAAAACTACCTACTAACGACTAACGACTAACATTTTCCGTAAAAAAACTTATAATAATTATAATAATAACATTAAAAAAAAATAAAAAGAAAAAGAGATGTACCTAAAATGAGGATTTTTGCAAGAAGTTGTTGATGCTTGATTTTGAGAATGGAATCAGAATCCGAATTGGAATCAAAATCATTATTAGTATGAGGGAGGGTTTGTGAAGAGGATAAATGGAGAAAGAAAATTAAGAGGAGGGTTAAGGAGATTAAGTGACGTCGTTTTGGTGCCGCCATTGGAGTTGGGGTGAGTCAAAAATGGAGCTGCAATTGAATTTTAATGCCAGTACTAGTGTTCGGACAACCAACTAACTGGGGAAATAAATATTACGCCTTTCTTCCTACAAAGTTCTTGTTCTTTTTTACCTCGGTCACTTTTTTGAACTGTTTAGTAAATCTCTGGTTTTGTCATCTATTTACTATTTAGGTTTAAGTATCGGTAATTTAGATTTTGTCAGTGCCTTATCTATACTACTTTATAAAAATTATCACACCCCCATTTTTAGAAATAGTTACACAATAGTTACATACGGAATTACTAAATTACCCTTAATAAACACCCACTATGGAAAGAATTTTTATATAATATCAAATTTGCCCTTAATGAATTAATTTACACTCTAAACTTTTATTTTAATAATTAACACTTTAAGCCCTTATCTTCTAAAAATTCCATTATCACAATTACATCAACCTACACCACTTGACACCGCCACCACCACCAATAGTACCATCACCGACACCACAAGACCGCCTTCTCCATCACCGCCGCCGCATTGCGCGGGTACCGTGCTCGTATAATTTATAGGTAGGTAGATGTAAATTCCTGTTTAGTAGATCTCTGATTTTTTTTTCTCTATTATTTTATCACATTACTAAATCAAATATACATCTTTATCTTTATATCTTCTTTATATATATGAAAACAATTTTACAACATTAATGGTTAATTATTTAGTTTAAGTATTTAGGTTATTTATATATATCATAATCTATACTATATTATAAAGCAAATTCATTTTTGATTTTCAACATTGAACTTAAAATTTCAATATTGATTTTAAGTTTCAACAATGTACACATTCTAATGCATGATGTACCATACATCATAGTCACATTACATCAATAACTTTCACTACTCACCGCCGCCACCACCACCACCACCACCACTCCGCCGCACCACCGCCGCCACCACCGCCACCGCCACCACCACCACCACCGCCACCACCACCACCACCACCACCACCACCAATAGTACCATCACCGACACCACTAGACCGCCTTCCCATCACCGCCGCAACGCGCGGGTACCGTTCTCGTATATAATAAAACAAATACCCTTTTTAAACTTGCAAGTTTGGGATATAGAGCCGACTTCGATCTTGAAAGAGGAAATAAAAGGAAACTTTTTCTTTTCTTGATGAACGGTAAATTATATGTATTTTTGGATATAAAATAGATAGGTATAGACATATAGTAGTTCTGGTTGAGTAATGAGTTTGGTAAATTGTTACAACGACTATTTTGGAGATATGTACACTCCTGTAATAGTCAAGAAGGCTGGAGGTGGTTTTACTACCTCCCAAAGTGTTTGGCTTCTCTTGCGGGGACAAACCACATGTTGGAACTCCATTCCAACACTTACTCTAATCATGACGACTATGAAGCATTTGATTGTTTAAACATAATAACAACTGATGAAACTATTAACGAGTTGGTGAATCAAGACGAACTGGTGCATCTGTGAACGAAACTCCAAAAAATAATGTAACACGCACATACACAAATGGGAGTTACCGTATCTACTACTAATATATGTTTTCTTTATGCTATTGTCTTATTTGGTTTTCAAACCAAGTTGTTTAGATAATATGGCTTGTGTTTTACTCTTATCAATAAAATTTCATTCCCCTACTCTCCGCCAATAACATTGAATATATTGCCAACGACATTGCTAATGTATTTATCAAGCTAAACAAACACGTAATGCGACACCCAACAAATCAACGCCATGATAAAGAGTGTACATACTTCAAAGACGTCCGTAGGACGGGCTTTTCCCCCTAGTAATTATAAATAAATAACTCGTATGTGTAACTAAAAGTTAAATACCACTCATAAAATGCAATTAAAATTTCGAACTTCTTCTTATCAATTCCCACTCCGACATGTGATGAAAAGGGCGACCATACGTTTCTGTATACTCAACCAAAACATTTTGAATTCTTGCTTCGTTTGCACCATTGTTCATACGCATGAATGTTTGGTTGAAGGATTGAATCGATGTGCGCATGTGGCGCCATTTAGCACACAAACTATCTTCGTCCCGATAATTGTCTGATTAGTTTTCGAGATTGAGGAACACATTGCTTATTTTCGCCCAATATGTTTTTTTCTCTTTGGTCATTCGCTACAAATAATACGACAAAAAAGATAGTTATTTGAATAAACAACATCAACCGCTTAACGTTTCGGTAATTTTCTTAACCTAAATCAACCATTCTCGTCGTGATGAAATTTTGTCAAGCAAACTTGACATTCATACACAATATCAACCGTTTAACTCTCCAGTAGAACGTTTGATTCACAAAATTAAGTCAGGTATCGTAAATATACCGCACATCGTGTATGCTATCACTAGAGGTGCAAAAAATAACCGGTTAACCTAACCGACCCGAAAGTTAACCGATAATCGAAACTGGTTAGTAACTGATAAGGTACAAACCGGTTATAGCTTACCATTAACCGCCAGTTAGTAATCGATTACATATTTCAAAACAAAAATCGGTTAATAACCGGTTAACCTATAACCGGTTATAAAAACATAATAATAACCGGTTAACCGGTTATATTATAATATATTATATTTATTCTATATCTAACCCTTATATTATTGACACGCCGCTTCTCTTTCTAACCCATCCAGACGATTTATAATACCAATTCAATATAAATCAATTAGAGCCACCATCCGTCGATTCCAGCCACCACCCATAGATTTATAATAACCCTTATTTTATGTCAATACCCAAAATCTCAAATCGATTCCAGCCACCATCCTTTTCTTCATTAAATCATGATCATCACAAAATTCTTTTCTTCATTCAAATCGATTATTAATATTCACAAAAAACACTAACAAAATAAAAACCAAATCGATTATTCTGAAGTTGCTCAAGATTGATCATTTTCTCCATAAAAAAAAAAAACCTCCCAAAAAAACTCTCAAAAATTACAACTCTCTATCTCTTCATCTCTCTCGAACTCAATAGCTTTACAATTAACAAATGGCTTGTTTTTGTTCTGCTTGGTGCCTTGGTCTGCTTACCGATATTATTCTACTTACTGCTCTTGGTCTGTTTAACAGTAAGCAGGCTAGTTTCTCTTGAAGTTTGCTACTCATATTTGTTCTTGATAAGTTCCTAAAGTTTTTTTTCGTAATTTCCAGTTTTCCAGTAGTCGACTGTCTGTACTTCGAGCAATCTGCCGCACAGGTTAATTTTAACCTATTTTCGGTTAATTGGTACCGGTTAACCGGTTAATATTAATCGAAACCGGTTACATAGGTTAGAGTTTTTATATGTTCAAACCGGTTATTAACCGGTACAGGTTAACCGTAATCGGTTTTTATTGTTTAAAAAAATAACCGGTTTCGGTTATTAAAATTAATAACCGAAATCGGTTAACCGTTTCTTGCACCTCTAGCTATCACCTTGAGTCAAGCCTTAAGTAAACTCATTTCTTCTGATTTTGTCCAAACCATTGAAAATATCTTTTGTTGTTTAAAATTGTGTTTTGCTTGGGAGTATTGTATGAAAAAAAGGATGAAAGTTATGTATAAATTTGTGTGTTTATATATATATATATAGGCATAAGGAGTTAAAAAAAAAAGTGAAACTAACCGTTTCCCCCCTTATGCATTTAATACAAGTTAACAATCATCATACATCAAGTCAATATAAAGAAAGAGCTTAAAACACAACAAAAATAGGAAAGAGTTAATTGCAAGATAAATCCCTGCTTTTTGTTTATTTTTGCAATAGTGGTCCCTTTTCGAGTTCAATAGAAATCGGGTTCCTAAACCAAGATTTATTTTGCATGTTTGGTCTAAAATTAACGGATCCGTTAGTAAAGGTTATTATCTTCATGCAAGATTGTTCCCGTGAGGGGCACGTGGGCATTTGACGACCTTTAACAGATTCGTTAATTTTGAACCAAAGATGCAATTTTTTTTTGATTTAAAAACCCCATTGCTAGTAAAATTGAAAAGAGACCCTCATTACAAAAATAAACAAACCACATAGACCAATCTTACATTTAACTCTTTCTTATTTTCGTGATTTTTGTGATGTTTTAAGCGTTTTGATATCTTCACAAAAGGTGTTGAATCTCCACAAGTAAACATTATAGTAGTGGATAAGGAAAGGTTTGAAATTGTCACGTGAGTTAAAGACTCGCTCTTCCCAATATAATCCAGTTAGACCATGTATATGCCGAGTAGGTGTTTTTTTTTTTTTTTTTCAAATACTTATTAAATCTGATGTGACCTGCTGCAGTTTTAGCAGTGTGGTACACCAGAAGCTAAACAGTGAGCCATGAGCCATGTTCCGTACGTGCGATGACATGTAGGTGTGTGCAAAAATTACCAACATTACTGTAAAAACCAGGACCATGCTAGTTTGGCTTTGTTCCGTCGAGTCGTTGGGATAGACTAATGTAACATAAAAAGCGTTTGATTGATTAGTCATCTCGATTAACACGAGACAAAGGCCCTTAGCCTTTCTTACAAACATATTATGTATCTACATTTTACTTCCACTGCCACATTGGAAACAACTATGCAAATCTATTGCTTACTTCTAACCAAAAGGCCCAATAACTTTTAACCTTTTTGAGCTTAATCCTCCATTACCATCAGCCTAAACCAAATGGCTGATCTTCAAAGAGTAAAGATAATGCACGTTTACTCGATCACAATTTCTGATAAATATCCCTTTCTGTTGAATCCACGTCCAAAATATTGCGGCCCACAACACTTGTAACTAACAAAGCTCTTGCAGCAGCCACTTACATGCCTCTTTTTCAAACCATGGCTCCTGCAACAGTTTTCCACTGCTTTCCCCAACTCCTCTCCCGTGATGTACTCTTTCACGACATGGTGATGTTCATGATGATCGTGATTGTGATGATGATGATGGTGGTGGTGGTGATGGTTATCATGCTTTTTCGTGTTCACACTGGTATGACAATGTGGCTTCTCATTGTTGGCTTGGTCATGACTGCATTCACCTTGCTTTTTTCCTGACCCGCAACTCTGTGATTCCAAATCTTTAGCAACATTACTGCATTTGGTTTCTTGTATTACGTTCTTTTGTGGGAGTGTCACTTGTTTTACCTCGTGTATTTCACCATCATCTTCATGAGAACAACACCCGTGTTCTTCTTTTAAAAGTTCCGGTTGAACCACATGCTTTTCTTCATGGACTTTGTTCACATCATGAGCACAACAGTCATTTGTTTCTTGTGCGCAGTGACTTACCTCGTGTACATGATCATCAACAACGCAACAACTATCATTAGGATCAACATCGTGAGCACAACAACTATCCTCTTCGGTCTCTTGCACCAAGTGCTTTAGCTCTTGCACGTTATCTTCATGACCACAACAAGTGTCATGTTTTTTCACAACATTACAACACTTGTTTTGAACCTTAGAACCCGATGAGCATTGTGCATAGCTATGTGATGAATGCGTATGTGTTTTCATGTTTCTTGAGGATGTACCTTGAAGCAGAAGCATACTGTTGAGAATCACTACAATACAGGTCCCGACATCAGCAAGAACAGCAGCCCAAACCAGTGGATGGCCTGCAATAGCCAAGGCAATTATAGCAGCTTTCGTTATAACAGCAATAAATATATTTTCAAATATCTTCCTGCGAGTTCTTCTTGCAAGCCTCACAGCTACCGGGATTTTCCTAATATCATTCGACATCAGAATCACATGTCCGGTCTCATTTGCTAACGCTGACCCAGAGATGCCCATTGAGATACCGATATCTGCTGTGGCTAAAGCTGGTGCGTCGTTGATCCCATCTCCAACCATAGCTGTTGAGGATTTTTTTTGAAGTTCTTTGACAATTTTGGCTTTATCTTGAGGTAGAAGTTCTGCATGAACCACATCTAATGCACCTCCTAACTGCATAATCAAGCCAAAATTAAGCACATATAAATAACCACAAAGTGGAGATGTTAAGTAGAGGAAGTGATATCGGCGGTCAGTGCGTTGGGTAACAGGTCAAAAACGGGTTTGGGAAAACAACAGGTTAGTTCTGGTTGGTAGACACCTTTTCACTTTTTTGCCACTTTTTACAGCTTTTGTATAATTTTTTTTTTATATAGCTACAACGTATACCGTTACAAACTAAAATAAAACTCAAAGAAACGAAGAATTGAAATCAAGAAGTTTAGTTCTCAACCTGATTTTGTGCATGATTTGCCGCAGCTTGAGAATCTCCGGTAAGCATCGCTGTTCTAATTCCCATGGATTTAAGTTCTTCAAGTGCTTCCTTAACTCCAATGCGGCATGAATCAGTGAGACTAAAGGTGCCAGCCAGTGTAGAGCCCAAAAATATGTACCCGACTGACTTCCCCTCATTATTTTCACTCCCATTTTCCAGAACTAGTATAATAGTTAAGAAATCAAGTTAAAAATAAGTGGGGGAATAAAATGAAGTCTCAAAAGTGATGTTCGGAATGTAGATTTTACCTTGTGAACAACCTGCTCTAATAGCAATCTTCTTGTTTCCAATGTAGAGATCTTTCCCATCAATCTTTCCATAAATTCCTTCTCCGGGAAAATCTTTGAATTCCTCCACGTTGTCTGGTTGAGGTTCCACTGAATGAGACTTTGCATAGTCTACAAGTGCTGCAGCCATCGGATGGCTGGACTTGCTCTCTATACTCGAAACCCTTTACAGAACCCAAAAATAATGACTCCAATGTAATAAAAAAATATAAGATGTGGCAAATTTCGGGATCCATTTATTTGTGAACGGATAGATTTGGGTCATTTTTAATTAACGGGTCAAACTGGGAAAAATAACTTTTTAAAAAAGAAACTGGACAAATGGGACAAATTGGTACAGTTGCTCAAAGTGTTTTGCTATAAAGCCTCCTAATAATATAACTTCTACATTCATAATTGATGCATTAATGAAAGTTAACACAACCTAACCTGCAGGCGCCATACTCCTTTACCACCTCTACTAGAAAACTAAAAGTGCTTATGTTTAACCCAATCCGACCCGTTTCAAACCATACTGAAGATTACTCATTTTGACCTGAAGATGTTTTGACCTATTATCTCACCTTGGCCCTCTATGTTTCCATCTCTATAAAAACCGCTTCAAATGACAAGGAAATTAGATATAAAATAAGTAGCTTGTATATTATATACCAGTAGAGCAATCTGTCATTTTGGGCAAGTGGATGAAAGTTTGACACAGAGAACTCTCCTTTGGTGATTGTCCCGGTCTTGTCAAAGCAAATAAACTTGATGGTTGAAAGTATTTCGAGGTATTCTGCGCCTTTAACTAGAAGTCCGGATGTAGCTGCTTTTGACAAGGCGCAGAATGCTGCAACAGGCGTGGACAAGATAAGTGCACATGGACATGCACTTACCAATACAACCAATGCCAGGTGATACCATTTGTCGAGATTGTGAACTTGCATAGCAGCTGGTATTGCTACCAAGCAGACGGCTACCAAACAAACAGCTGAAAACCAAAAAACACGGATAGGGTTAGAAGATTTGCTTTTTTTAATAAAAAAAAACATGAAAAAAGGTGGCTGTTTCACCATTTACCTAGAAATGGATCGATTTAGGCTATATTTTATCTCTAACGGATAAAATATGTAAAATTATCTTATAATGATTTGGGTAGAAAGTCTCCCAAAGCGTATAATAATTGTAAGAATCCTCTAAATCATCTTAGTCAACAAATAAATTTACAACTGAAACAATACAAAGTTGTAATCATATTTGACATAATACTTCCTCATCAAAAAGTAAAAATAGATACGGATACGAAGTATTCAGGTTCAACCCAACCCAACTCTGTTCATTTTAACCGTAAAAAAAGTTCCTGGTTTTGACATATTCATGTGTTACCCCACCCGCACAACCCACCCATATTTCCGCCTCTACTTGCTTTATTATTGCAAATGAAACGTAGAAGCATTTATAGATTTTTTGTGATATATATAAAGGCATTCTAGTATAAGAAAAGAAACAACTACTCTTATATGAAGAAGAAACAGGCAAGGCAGTGATGCTAAGAAATAAAAAAGAAATACGACTTCGCCGGTAAGAATGCAAAGTTTACCTGGCGTGTAATACTTGGCAATTCTGTCCACGTATCTTTGAGTTTTTGACTTATTATTCTGAGCCTCCTCAACAAGTTTTGCCATTCTAGCCACTACACAAGCTTCGGCTAGAGCTGTAGTTTTAACACTAATATAACCTGAAATAATTGATTCAAACTCACATGACCAGCTACACTTAGACTTTTAAGGTCAACATGATTGTTTTACACTTAGACTTTTAAGGTCAACATGACTGTTTAAATTTATAATCGTTACATATTTTGTACTGAAATCTACAATAACAAATTTACTTATTAACTCTCTGACACATTGTTTAATGTAGTGATCGAATTTTGCAGCAAGCTGTGAAGAATCCAAATCTGTTCATTGCTACATGGCAGTCCAAGTGTTTTGACAATGATATAAAAAGAGTAGCTATCCATGTAATGGACAATGTCAAACATTTAATGTGATTAGTTTTACTCACAGGTAGCAAGATGGGAGTCGGGTGGGTTGGCTAAAGGGTCAAAAGAATTCAAGTTCCACAAGAGACATCTTTTTGTATGAGTCCCCAATGGGCGTTTTTTGGTTTGGGCTGCCTCGCAAAGAATCTTTTGTCCATCTTTAAAAACGTAAGCCATAAGTTAACATGAATACAAACACATTACTGATACATACCAATTTCTATCTTTTAACTTAAAGATTTATGATACCGTATGCACTAGAATTTGATTTATACATGGCTCTCAACCCGTTTGAACCATTTGACCCATTTTAATTATTTGACCTTTTTTAGACATTACCACCTCTGAATTTAAGTATATAATCTATAAAAGGATTAAGAAGTGTTTTAATACCATTGAGATTGATTGTGCCCGCATAAACAATTGAATCTACTTGTTTAGACACCGGAAATGATTCACCAGTTAAAGCTTTTTCATCCACTTCACAATTTCCTTCCACGACAACTCCATCAATGGGGATCATAGTCCCCGCTTTAACAGCAAGCCTTGTGTTAACCATCACTTCATTGACGTTGACTTCTGCACCAGTGTCAGCTATCACAGCCTTTTGAGGAGCCATGTTCATCAATGAAGACATTACAGCAGTCGCCTATACATAAGATTTTATATGACCCGTAATTTATAATTAGCATTCCTATATTGTATAAGAAAAGATAGACAATGAGCTTATTAGTATGTATGTGTGTGTGACAAAGGAAGATAGAGGGTGAAAGTAAACCTTGTGACTTGCCCTTGTCTCGAGCCATTCTGATATATTTAATAAGAACACAATTGTGCCGGCTTCCCAATAATCCTTAAGAAATATTGATCCTCCAACTGCAAGTTTGAACCAATTAACACGAGAACAATGCACTAAGATATATGTTTGTACACTTTCTTTAGCATGAAAACTGTATATCCTATTCTATGAGATAATTATGATATGATGCAATGCAATCCATAATCTAGCATTCATTAATGAATAACGCAAATAAATATATGATATAATTTACCTGCAATGAGCATAAGAACATTGATGTCGACTCTAAGATTGCGTAGAGATCCAATTGCTTTCAGAATCAAAGGTATGATACCAACAGCAACCGCTCCAAGAGCCAACCATTTAAAAGGTGAAAAAACATATCTCAAAAATGATAGCAAAAGTAGCACACCACATAATATTGCATAATGACTTGGCCACTTGTTTCGATAGCTTCGATCTCCTTTCATTCTTACATTTGCTTCTAATCGTGCTTGGTTTAGCGCCTTAACTATATTAAAGAAATTGCACCAAAATAGAGAATTATTACATGATATATATACCCATATATAAATTTTGTGACAGTAGTGCCATCATAGAGTACAACTACAATAACAACAATATACATTATCTAATTACACTGGTGTGCAAGGTATAGACAGTCATAAAGTGTCAATCAGAATATGCCATTAAAAATTGTTAACAATATTTTCTCCACCCAAAAACTTGTCTTTAGAATTCTAAAGCTTTTAATATGGATATTGAAACTTTAACTCTTTAAGTGAGTAGTTAACTTTTACACTATCAAGAATTCTAAAGCTTTTAATCATTCTTTATGCAATAACATCGCTCAAGTACCTATCCATCTTATTTAGACTGCAACTTTTTAATTGATTTTACTCTTTTAGATATTTAAAAGATGCTACTTTACAAATTTCATATTAAAAATTACATCAGTTTTTTTTACCAGCTTATGTTATTCTTAACTTTCACTGCAAGTTATAAGATAGAATTCTCAAAAATTATGATGTAAACTATGCTGCATACATTTTTTCAACTACCTAGCCATCGGGTCCTAAAATTTTGTTAAGATATAATCTTATTCTCACTTATATAAGTATTGGTTTCTTAGTGTGTGATTAGTTGTGCAGGATTATAAAGACAAAGTTTATTCAAGCAAAGAATGTCAAGAAGAGAGAAGTTGAGGGACTGCTTATGAAGATGTAGAGACTGAAACTGAGTAATTAGAGACTTCAGGGACTAAAGTTGGCTTCTGTGAATTCTGCTGCCTATATATAACAAAATATACACACATTTTCATATATATACACATTTTCATATATATATATATATATATATATTTCTCTCTCATTTTTTTTTCTCTTCTTTCCCATTTAAGAATAATAATAATCAGTTTCTTGATTCGTGATTGTAATAGAACATTCAACACTTTAGTTGGATAATCTATACTTGAGTAGTAGGTATAGATTTTGAGACTATTTGATTGATATATAGATTTAATTGAAATTAGATCTAGAGTTTGTATTCTTGAGAGAATAAATTCATAATAAACCGTATATATATCCTAAAACTAGTGGATATATATATATATATGTATGTATGTATATGAATGGTTAAAGAAGTTGATTTGGACATGTAATGTATGACTTGCACCTTTCAAGTTTCAAGGACCAAAATATATATAAATAAAGACTACTTCCATTACTATGATCAACAAATATATTAAACAAGGTATATTGGAACACCATTAACAGGTTAGAATATTTATATTTGAAAATTTAAAACAATAAAAGATTCAAAGAAGGTGTGACAAATCATAAATCCACTAAAATATTATACCAAAATTTAAGCGCACACAGTCACACACACTAAGTTGGTGTGAGTGTGACTATGAAACTTTTTCCACTAATGAGATATTTACAAATTTACAAAATGGTGTAGGTCCCTTTAAATATTGGTGATTAAGACAATTGTAACCCGTTAAATGGATGGATTGAAATTGGATGGTTCTATTCCAATCAAGAGTTAAGATTCAAATATTAAATTTAGATACTAATACAATACCTAACTTTTAAATACTATCCGAACCAAACCCAAGGTATCATCCGTATAAATTACTAGTATAAAAATTACTAACTTTTAAAATTACACCAGTATAATCCGAGTAGAAAAATGATAACTTTACGTATGTGTGACGCAATTTCTAAAAGTTAAGTATTAGATTTAAACTTTTCACACTAATGAATCTTTATTATCCTTATTTAAGAGGGGGAAAAAAGTTGAACTACAAGTTCTTATTAAAATAATAAGGTAAAAACAAAAACAAAAAAGCAAAAAACAAAACAAAAAAGGGAAATTATATATATTCTCTAATAAATAACCTAATAATTCTTTTAAAAACCTTAAAATTTAACAAGTGTAATCCACACATTCTTTTGCCTAATTTAATCCTTTGATTTTACCAACCGTCCTGATCACATAATTAAAAAGATTTTTAGAAGAATTGTTTTAGAAAGAATTATCATTTTAATCAAAGGTTCTATATTAACTACTATCATTAGTATAACAGCACCATGATATATATTAACTACTATCATTAACCGGCTTATATTAACCAAGTACGTCGTATTCTTATAAAAGAATGTTAACTCGGTGAAAACCAGTGGACATGACATGCACTCAGAAAATCATAAAATTAAAAAATGAATTTTTTACCATTTTCAAAATATTTGATAAAGAAAGAGTTCGAAAACTGGCAGAACCCATATACAGTTATAAATCTATATATATTTACTATTTAGGGGGAAAGCTTAGGTAAAGCATGCAGTACCTATCTTAGGTAAAACATGTGTATTTCAGGGGGGATTATGTAAAATTCAGGGGGGTTATGTATGTTTATCAAATTCAAAGGTTTAATTTGTAACTTTTTTTAACATGACAGTACCTAAGATAGGTAAAGTCATGCAGTAAGGATCATTTTCCCATAAAAAAATAGCACTTTATTTTTGGAAATGTTATTTTTACTTAGCACCCCTTAATTTTTAAAATATACCATCAATTCTTTAGCTTTTAAAATATCTTCATTAATCTTTTACATCAATCACTTTTACATCAATTATCTACACCACTTGACACCTCATCTACCACCAGCAGTCGCCCCCACCACCACATCGTTGTCGTCACGACTACCGCAGCATTGCACGGGTAACAAGCTAGCAAATCATATAATTTTATTCTTGAACGAAATAGACTCTATATGACTATATATACTTTTCCAGTAGTTTTACAAGAAACGTTACGTTTGTTCCATCCACTAACTATAAGATAAAAATTAAGATTCAAGGTCGGCATTTATTTTATGATAAAAGATTCTCAAACTTATTTAAAACATAATAGCCCATTGATAATTAATTCTTTAACTATTAATATTAGCATATAATATAGAAAACTGATTATAATATTCTATATGAAACTAGATTTTAGGATCATTATTAATAACTAATATTTGAAAACTTAATTAACCAATGAAAGAATTTAATTTTTCATTTGATCATTCAAAAGCTTATTTATCTATAAATAACCTTTCTTATTTGAAATAATTCTACAATTTATATGGTTAATAATGCTTATATAAAGTTAGACTTTTCTAACTAAAATCTCTATAACTTAAAAAAAAATATTAAAAAAAATCTCTATAACTTATTGAACTTAATTTTAACTCATTATCAAGAATTAGAATCTCAGATCACACTAATATCTACAATTGATTGGATTTAACTTACATAAAACAAACTAAAATTAAATGTAATATAAATGACTGTCAAATAAAGAAAGAAAGATTGCCGAACCAACTATCCATGATTTCCTATTCTTGGAAACTAGCTAGCATCTTTTATTCTCCGTATCTTTCTACTTTTTTTTATGCACTCTTGTATCACTCAAAGTCTCTTTCTAAAGTTTGCTTGTTCTTTTTTCTTTATTTTAAAAAGTGTGAATTATATCCGTGAATATAGAGATTTCTAGCATACGCTTAACCGAGCATGCGATAAAGAGCCCATTCCCCGAATAGATTCTCAATTTTAATCCATCGATGAGAACCCCATCCAGAAATCTCGTAGAGAAAAACTCACTCAGCCCATCATAAATGGAAGATAAATACTAGTGGTCACCCCAAATATGTTTAGGCTAAGTTACGAACCCCTGACCTCTTATAAGAACTATTGTACTAATTTCTTATATTTTACTCTTGGTGTGAATGTGAAATAACATATAAGAATTGAAAGAAATCCAAATGATTATAGTCAAACATATACCAACAAATCCATCTTAATCTTAATATATACTATAAGACAGTTGAACTAATGACTTATTAACCAATCAAATCGCTCAATTTTATCAAATTGATTCTCGCTTATGTCATCATTTAGATTAACTATAAATTAAAAATCATAATAATCATTATCCAAATATATTATTATATTAGTATTTATATTAATTTGTAGAAAAAGTCTCATTAATTTACACTTTTTTGTTTTCCATCAATAATTTACACTTTTTAGCCCTGAATACTTAATTTATATTTATTTTTAGCCATCAACTTGAGAGAATTTTTTTAAATTTACAATCATTTAATTAACTAAAAAAATTTCAACATTAAATATTGTCTACAAAAAATTATTTCAAAACCTAATGACTTATTAACAAATATTAGATTAGATTTTTATAAATTATAAATATTAATATTTAGTTTAATATTTAATATAAACACAATTTGAACTCTAGATACATATCCCAAACATAATAACAGATGACGATATACAACATCCTTATCCCAAACTTAATATTGATAATATTGAATACTTAATTTATATTTATTTTTAGCCATCAACTTGAGAGAATTTTTTAAATTTACAATCATTTAATTAATTAAAAAAATTTCAACATATGAAATATTGTCTACAAAAAAATATTTCAAAACCTAATGACTTATTAACAAATATTAGATTAGATTTTTATAAATTATAAATATTAATATTTAGTTTAATATTTAATATAAACACAATTTGAACTCTAGATACATATCCCAAACATAATAACAGATGACGATATACAACATCCTTATCCTAAACACAATAGGAATCATAGAACATGGGACGATCACATAACAAAACACGATTTACAACAGAGGGTTACTTGAATACTAAATCCAAATCAATATGAACTCCAATCAAGATTCATTCTATCTCTCAATCAATAGGGTACATATTTCTCTCCTGTTTTATATATTAGTTTTGCGTATTAATGTTTAAAGTTACAATTGTCACTCAAATCAAGTATCAAAGAATATGAAAACAATCCTAATTGTTATCTAATTATCATAGGAAAGGTGATTGAAAATAAACATATGCGTGTTATGGGCCCGCATCATGATCAAATACATATACTTGAATGTCAAGTATAGGATCACAAGTATGTTTATATTTTAATTATTAATTATCTTTCATAATAATATCACATTACGAGTACAACTGGTTTCAAAAAATTATATAATAGAGAAATTATTATAGCATGTGCCTTGTGGAATGACTACGACAAACAATTCCATCAATATGTCTCAACTAATAATGACAGTGACAAACCTATGATTATTGTAATACAACTTGCAAAATATAACACTTAGAACCGTATATATTCAAAATTATAAGCTTTTATGACTTAAATGTATGAAGAGCTAATATTGATAATATCGTAAACCTCGTGTCCAGTGTTGGACACGGGTCTAAAATCTAGTATACAACTATTCCACTTAATTATATAAAATTCTAAGAAAATGACCTCACCTTTTTGTATTGTACTACAAAATTTAAAATTTCCCTTTTGTTGTAAAATTTCATAAAAGAGTTAATTGCACAAATCATCCCCGTGGTTTACGTATTTTCGTGGTTTTCATCCCTTCAAGTTATTTTTAGTGGATTTTGTCCTTCAACTTTATTTTTAGTGGATTTTGTCCTTCAACTTTATTTTTTTAGTGGATTACATCTTTTGAGGGATGTAAGATGTAAAAAAGTTTGAACACTTTTCGTGTTTTTCATCCCTCAAAAGGATGTAATCCACTAAAAAGGTAAAGTTGAAGGACGAAATCCACTAAAAATAACTTGAAGGGATGAAAACCACGAAAATGTGTAAACCACGGGATGATTTGTGCAATTAACTCATTTCATAAATTATATTTTTATTCTCTCAAAAATTAGTAGAACTTTTAGAGGAAGCTATTAAATAAAAATTAAAAATCTAAATATAAAGTGAGCTCACCTTTTTGTATTGTACTACAAAATTTAAAATTTCCCTTTTGTTGTAAAATTTATAAAAGAGTTAATTGCACAAATCATCCCCGTGATTTACACATTTTTGTGGTTTAAATCCCTTCAAATTATTTTTAGTGGATTTTGTCCTTCAACTTTATTTTTTTAGTGGATTTCCTCAACATTTTTTTAGTGGATTTTCCTTCAACATTTTTTTAGTGGATTTTCCTTCAACATTTTTTTAGTGGATTTTCCTTCAACATTTTTTTAGTGGATTTTCCTTCAACATTTTTTTAGTGGATTTTCCTTCAACATTTTTTTAGTGGATTTTCCTTCAACATTTTTTTAGTGGATTTTCCTTCAACATTTTTTTAGTGGATTTTCCTTCAACATTTTTTTAGTGGATTTTCCTTCAACATTTTTTTAGTGGATTTTCCTTCAACATTTTTTTAGTGGATTTTCCTTCAACATTTTTTTAGTGGATTTTCCTTCAACATTTTTTTAGTGGATTTTCCTTCAACATTTTTTTAGTGGATTTTCCTTCAACATTTTTTTATGTATATTTTTTTAATTTTTTTTAATTAATTTTGTTTATTTTTTTGTATTTCTCTTATGTTCATTCTCTGTTACTACCAAACAACTGAATATATTCTCTTTCCATATACTCATTCTCTTTCCCATTATTTTCATTCTCTATTACATTTCCATTCTCTATGATTCCATCCTACCAAACACCCCCTAAGTGTATCTTTCCAAATTCTTATACAACTATATAATCATATATCTATATCTATATTTATATTATTAATATTTATATTTATTAAGGCATAGGGTAACACGATCAGGAAAAGGTCAACCCGACCAGGGGCATTAGCGGCGACGTCGCCGTTAATACTCTGTTACTGACGGAGGGCCCGCTAATATTCTGCCAGATTAGCCGTTACTGACATGGGGGCCCGCAGTATTAGCGACGACGTCACCGCTAATGCTGTCTGGTCGGGGTTTGACTTTTTTGGCCTGGTGGGCTTACGCTCCTCGATAATTTATTTAAATCATTACTCAAATGGAGGACCACGCAATTCATCCTTGGCACAGATTATCATGTCCTAAAATCACGATCTTTATCATACAATTTCACAGCTTGATAAAACACAAATCTAGGCCTTTTTTTAAATATATACGACCATGGTACCCACGCAATGCGGCGGCGATGATGGTGGCGACGGAAGATGATGGTGGTGGCGGCGTCAAATGGTGTAGGTAATTGATGTAAAGATGTTTGATTTAAAGGGAGTAGTAGAGATACTTTATAATATAAAGGACTAATGGTGTAATTTAAAATTAAGGGTGGTGTTGATTTAATTCATTAAGGGTAATTTGGTCATTTTGCATGTCCCATTTTTGTAAACTTTCAACATAAGGGTATAATTTTTATATAGTAGTATAGATATGTTCTTAAAACAAGTGTGGTTCAAAATGTGTTAGAAAACATCTTAAATAAACAAGTATTCCGAAAAACATCAAAAGAAATTAATATCGGTTAAAATGACTTAAAAAGCATGTCTCTTTCGAAGTTGTTTCGGACTTGTTTGGTCTTAAAAACTATTTATGTAATTATTTTATAAAAAAAGTAACAGTTGAAATTATTACTATTCAAATACATAAAGTTGCAAATAAACATTACCAAAACAATCAATCAATCTTATCAGATCCATATCCATATACTTGAATAAAAAATTACCACTCTATACAAAACATAATATATATAAAAACAATACATATACATAAGTAATATATATACAGAGAGAGAGTTATATAAATATATATACCTATTTGTAGCTGAGAAACAAGAGCAGTGTCATGGACAACGATCACGGTTCTAGAAGTAACAATGACAGAAACATGATTAACACCTTCAATAGGATTAAGAATCTTTTCAATTAATGGTACTTCAGATGAACAACACAATCCCAACACATCAAAATAGCTTTTTTCTACTGTTTCTCCTCCTTTCATTTTAATTTATATGTAAAAAAAAAAGATTGATTTATTTTGTAGCTAGATATATATATGTTATATACTTATATGAAGAGAAGAAAAGAGAGAAAATAAGGTTGGGAGTGAAATAATTGATGTGGATGATGGAAAAAAAGCGGCTAGTTGGTTGTATTTGTAGCCATTGAGTGAGTGGTTGCCTGGGGGAGAACGTACTTTGGCTAACTCATTTTTTTGCCATTTCTTTTACTTTTATCTCGCCTTTACTTTAGATAATATTATTTATAATTTTTGGGTAATGAGAAAACATTTTTTTTTTCTAGTTTGTACAATACGTATATGTTTGTTGTATCGTGAAAATTTATTATGCATCTATTATTACCTTACATCTTTCCGTTTTAACACTACCGTTTGGTATAAGTGACAAGGTCGAGCATAACGGACAAGATTATTTTTTAATATATTTTTGTATCTTTGGGTGAATTAAAAATTCTAAAAGTCACATAAACTTTTAAGAACTTTTTATAAATTAAAATTATTTACTATAAAACTGTTAACACATGTTCATATAACCATATAATTACTTATACATATGACTATCTATTTACATTTGATCATTTAGAATCTCATGAAACATTTATTTGTAAAATAGTTGCACACATATGCTCAACTTGTATATATATACTCATATTACTATTCATGCAAAATAGAATCCATGTCTCCACATAATCATAAAGGATAAAGATCCATGTCTCGACATAATCGTAAAATCCAAAATTGCACCTATATACCTATAAAAAAAATCATGTAAAAAATTATCAATAAAAAAGATTGATTTAAAAAGTTCATAAAAGTTCCTGCAATTTTTGTGGTTCGTAACCAAACTTTTCACTATAGATATAATATTACATATGATAAATACTACCCTTTGAAATGTATGTTTCGTTTTCATATATAGTAATTAGGTCATCTTAAGGGGTGAAAGGGGTAGATGAAGGTATTGACCAAGGCCTGAAGAGTTAACAGTTAGGATACGTGAGCAAAAGGGGCGGTGGTGGAGTTAAAAATGGGGAAAACTAACGGGGTGATGGTGGTTGTTGGGGTCCTTTCTATTTTTTTTCTTTTTTATTACTTTGATTTTGATTGATTATTTAAATATATTGAAGAATATAGTGGAATATTGAATTTAAAGGTGATGAGTTACGAGAAAAAGAGATCGATGTTGGTGGCAAGAAGGTGATGTTGACGTCACAAAAAAAAACAGATCATGATGAAATGACGTATTAAGGAGGGTCTTGTGGGAAAATATGTTATTGACTTATTGGTACATTTGTCAAGTTATTTATTTCATATTTGGACGATCAAGTTTATGAAATAACGTTAGGGGTTGTCAGTCGATTCGACGCTTATTGGGTTGCAGATTTCTAACTCTGGCCTACTAAGAGTGTCAGGTCAAGAAATTTCAATCCGTACCTAACCTATGTCAACTCGATTGTGTCAACATGATTAATTATAATGGTTTGTTTTTTTGGTCATATGAGACGGTGGGTTGTTAGGTCAAATGATTTTGTTTGTGTCAAATGGGTTGTTTTAGGTCAAATGGGTTGACGAGTTGGCGGGTTAGCAGACCAACTAGGTCAAGTGGGTCAAATTAAAAAGATTATTTAGGTTGACGAGTCACGAGTCGACCTGCCAACCCAAGAACCTAACCTGGACTTGATGAACCAAAAAAAATAAGTTGGTGGGTTGACGAGATGAAAATTTTCTGAGACGACGCAACATCCGCAGTCAATGACTTCGAGTGTGTTAAACGGTTCAGGTTTGTGTCTCCAATAGTTGGCAATATGTTTTTTTCTTTCTTTTTGTAGTATGTTTTCAATATACTCCATATATATGTCATTTGTATGTTTGTTTTATTTGTTTAATCTATTTATATACTTTAGGTAGGGAAGAAGATAATTCAAAATCTTTGAATACTGTATATTTATGGCCAAAATCAATAGAAAAATGACACTTTTGTTTAAGCTTTGTAAAAAAAAAAAAAAAACCCTAATTAGACTTTCTTATTTACATGATTAAGATTATCAAAAATAATCAAGAAAATAAAAATATTGATAGTTACATATATTAAATGTCAACATGGTTTGATCGACTAGCTAGTAGTTAAAAGTTTGTGTGGAATGCTAACTTGGATCCAAAAATCCATCTGCGAACGCTTCTACATGTGTTTAGAATTGTTCCTACGAACATGCAAAAAATTTTAAAGATGTTTTTATTTTTTTTTAACAAAGGCCGAATAAAATGTTCAGGGACACATAGAAGAGTTCCCGGGGTTTTGAAAGGATTTACGAATTTAACTCAAACGTCGACATGAAATTTTTTATGATATGTGAAGCTACGCTTGCAGTTATAGGATGACTAACGTATGCAACTAACGATAATACCTTTTTGGATTGATTTTTATTTTTAATATTATAATGAACGAAGTCTAAATAGATTTATCTTTAAATTTAGATAAGCCAATAATGTGGTGTTAATCTGCTTTGTAGAGGCTTTATTCTCTTGGAGAGAATGTCATGATTCAAATCCTCACATTGGTATTTCTTTGATTTTATAAAGTAAAATGGGATTTGTTGGAAGAAAAAGATAAAAATGTTACCTATATGTGAAATGTATCCTTTTATTTATTGCTTATCTTATACCACCCTTTAGTCGTAGTTAAATGTCTCTCATTTTAATTTTTCTTTAAAATTTGTTTTGCCAACTTCCCATCGTTACTACCTTTAGACTTGCAGTAACTTTAACATATATCTATATCTATACTCCTTGAACACATACAACCCACCACTTAAAAACGAAAACACACACAAAACACATAGTATTGTTTTCTCCAAAAAAACACAACACATAGTACTGTTGACGGTAACCATCATGACGTGGTGTCAATTGTATCCGCCGCAACGCGCGAGTACCATGCTATTATATATATATATATATATATATAATTTTCTCAACCAGAAAGATAAAATAGAGAATAGATGAATTGGTATTGTTGTTGTAAATTTCTTATAATTTATCAAAGGTTTTGTGCTCAAACCATTACATGATTACAATAACATTTGTTACTTATTTTTTAGTTAGGCCTTATATCTTTGTTAGATTGGGCTTAATTGTTCTTTATTACTATACTAGATTTATGCTCGTGTCAAATACACGGATTGTTTATAACATTTTAATGATAAGACAATTACTAAATATATAAATAAAAATGTAAAAAATATAAGTAAAAACAAATTTAAAAGAATATACTTCTTAAACGAACACATATATTGTATTTCATCTTTTGAAATACTTTTTCGTAAACAATGTTTCATATGTTGAATATTTTTAATATTTAATGATGATAAATAAAAAAAAAATCCTCTCAAGTTGATGGCTAAAAATTGAAATAAATACAAATGAAGTATTTAAAGTTAAAAGTGTAACTTGTTGATGAAAAACAAAAAATTGTAAATTAGTGAGACTTTTTCTACAAATATTAATATAATAATATATTTGGATAATGATTATTAGAAATTTTAATTTATAATTAAACTAAATGATGACATAAGCGAGTCAATTTGATAAAATCGAGCGATATAATTGGTCAATAAGTCATTAGTTCAACTGTCTTTTAGTATAGATTTTTGACCCGTGTCAAATACACGGGGCTTACGACACGTGCCAACACAAAAAGAACTTATACGTTAGTATATAAAAGTGTATTTTTAAAAATCGAAATTAAAATGTAAATAATGTAAGCTAAATCACAGGGGAAAAAAAAATCATATATCCTCGTTAATTTTTTGCAATACTTCTTTATAGACGATATTTTTTCTTTGGCTTGCCAACTTTGTCGCATATCAACACCTTAAGATCCTTTTTCGATTTAACCCCGGAGGGTACAATTTTTCGTGCGTAAAAACTGGACATTATAGATACAAATCAACCATATATAAAGATTACCCCTGACTTTTGTTTATTGTTATTGCAAAAGGAACGACCTTTGGGAACTTTAGTCTATAAAACTTGAACGGGAATCTCTTATCTTACCGTATTAGTTTTACTTTCAGGATAGAATTTGTACCCAATGTTATTGCCAGATATCACTTTCGCTTTAATGACATGCTTTCCTAATTTTTTTTATATTCAGTCTCATTTCATTGCATAATCCGTTTGACCTGGTCTATAGCTATGAAACTCATTTATTTATTTATCCATATATACGTAGTTAGTGGATATTTAGACAATCATATAAATTATGAGTGATCAATGACATGCTTTCCTAATTTTTTTTATATTCAGTTTCATTCCATTGCATAATCCGTTTGACCTGGTCTATATTTATGAAACTCATTCATTTATTTATCCATATATATATATGTAGTTAGTGGATATTTAGACAATCATATAAATTACGAGTGAATGCGTTAAATTAATTAAATATTATTGGTTGTGTAGTTAGCATGAAACTCTAATAATAATTATTGTGTAAGAGTTGTAGTTTATCCCATACATGTTTCCAACTCGGTCTCAAATTATTATTAATTAAACAATTCTATATGTATCTTGTCGATTAAATTGTAGTATATATACAAGGTGTTAAGTCCCGTGCGATGCACGGGAAGTTTGAATGATAAATAATATCATGGAATAGTTAATCGTTTAAGCTTTTGTGATTAAGAACCATAGTTGAATAAACCTGTTTCTTGTAACACATAAACTCCAAATTTGATGACGCCTAACGTAAGGAATTATATAAGCAGAGAGAATATATATATATATATATAGGGTAGAGATCCAAAGAGAAGGTAGCTTAAGGAGAAAAGGGAGAGAAGGTTCATTTTTTATTTTTTTCGCTTGTTTTTTTGATTTTTATTTTTTTAAAATTTTTTTTCCAACATAAACCCATTCCAAAAAAAAAAAAATCAAAATTTTTTAAAAAAAATAAAAAAATTAAAAAAAATACAACTTACGCATGCGTAGATATCTACACGTGTAAGGTATATAAATCTACACATGTGTAGAGATTTTTTTTATTTTTTTTAAATAACAAAAAACGTGATTTTTTCGATTTTGACGGACCAATGTGTTGTTAAACACTTAAATAATGATAATTAGTTATGCACTATGTTAGTTTTATGGACTTTTAATGCATCAAAATGATGTTTTTAAGTGTTCTCACCGTTCTTATTTTAAGAGTGTTCTTACCGGAGTGTTACCATATCATATATATATATATATATATATATATAGGCAGTGGAAAATAAGGGGCTAATGGAAGAAATAGGGGGAAAAATACACTCATGTACAGAACTAGGTGAAACCCGTGCGTTGCACCGGGCTATATTGTTTTCTACGTGATTCACAGTAAATGGAATGCAACAAAATGTTGTTATAACGAAAAGTGATTAGTTATTATATACAATAAAATAGATGTTTATATGTATTGAACAATAAAAAGGATTTAGATATGAAAATGTTGATAAAATGATATACTTAATATCTATTACACAGAAATAGTTGCAAAACTGGTTCTACTCGACTTGTGAAAAAAACTACTTGTAGTGTGCGATTAGTATTCAATGCTCTACAAAAACAAAAGCTAGTAATCAAAAGCTTCGTCTTGTTTCCAATACATAGCCGATTGTAGCTGCAACAACAAAATCCAATTTAATGCCCCAAATCTACAAGATGCATAAATTCTTTTTTGTCTAACTTAGGGATGAGGGGGACAATAATGTAAAATAACAAACATATATTACTAATTATAAGCATAGGATCATTTAATATAAGTGTAGGATCATTATCACTTAATATTCAGAGCTTTCGTGTTTGGTGAAAACGTAAAAATGACAAACACATAAAACTTATTTTTTGAAATAAGTGTAATGCAAGCTGAGGTAATTTAATTTTTGATAAGCTCAGCCTAACTTGTACTTTTGAAAATCATAAGCTTAAAGGCCTTAAAAATGTTATTGATACATAAAGAAGCGCAATCATAATGGTTCAAAAAGACACTGGATTAATCAAAGACTAACAAAAAGAACCATAGATTCAATGAACAAAGTTCACTATCAATTAAGCATAAAAGTCCCCGTTACAATGAAAACCTTACAGAATATATAGAGAAACAATCTTAGACAAATTAGGGAGCATAACACATAAAATATAAATTCTAAAAATATAGATAAACTAAACTTAGTTAGTGTTCTCCAAGAAAGCACGTCACGTCCAAGAGTCTGGTAACCATGTGGGCTGTTAATTATGGTCTAGCACATTGAATTATCCTGGCCCAAAGGGCTTGCCTTGCATCAGTTATAAGTTATATGCGAAACACACACTATCGATATTCAGAAAATTAAACGTGATGATCAACAGCACCATCTGAAAGTCCTGTGGTTTCCCAAAAAATTGTTTTGCTTCTGATTCTTCTAAAACAACCATTCTCGAGCTTGAGCTGGTTTTACACCCATCTGACCGCAAAGCCTTTCATCTCGTGATGTGATGTGAGAAATAACTCGAAGCCCTTTAGCAAAGGACTCGCTCGTCCAATATCTTTGAGGTTAATGATGTCCAAAGATCGTCAAATATAATCATATTTAACGTATAGATTCTAAGTTTCTGTTAGGCTGCTTCAATAAATACGATTGTGAGGGAATCAAAGATTCAAAGATTCATATGATAGGACTTTACTCAAGACCAGTAAACGAAGAAAGCCACCAAAGAAAGTTGCATACTCTGTAAGAGAGTTGCTGAGAAGAAACCATTTATAACGATATGCTTCACTACATACTTGAACACAAAATCTTGCATGATTGAAGGGTTCGATTGCTAAAATTCTAATTCAAGATCCACCGATAAAGATGGATTGTACCAACCGAGTGCTAAAATATAATGTCCTAAATGATTGAAGCCTTGTAAGGTTCTTTTGCTAGAATTCTACTTAAAACACACGATCCTGCTCAATTTTTGGCTAGAATTCCATTAAAGTTCCAAGAATAAAGACTAAAAATCAGGAAAGGTTATAGATACAGTCTTGCAACATTAAAGTATCATTTTGATAGAATTCTACTTCAATTGAACCATGGATAAAGACTGATTTGCAATTTTTTTACTTAAAAAAAAAAGTATCTTGCATAACTAAATAGTCCAAGTTCCACAATTATATAAAAGAAAAACACACACACATATATAATCTAAAACAATACCTTCTTGAATGAAGACCGACAACCCGAAATCAGTTGCCTTCAATAAAGCATTCTCACTCTCATCCGAAAGCATGAAATTCTCTGGTTTCAAATCGGGGTGCATCACATCCATAAAATGACATATTCCGGTTTCAAATTGCGGTGCCTTCATGAACCACATTAACAATTGATCTACATATTCCAGCAGCAGCTCTTTCACTATAATGACTTTTAGCAATAATTCTATCAAAAAGCTCTCCACCTTCACAAAATTCAATAACTAAATGAACAGATTTCTAGCAGATTTCTATTATAAGGTTCTATCTAGAACTTGAACAGAAAAGATCTACCTAAAATTTCGTTGAGCTCATCAGGAATGATATCCGGGTCTGACTTATTCTTCCCCCCCTTGCCCCCCCAGAACTTGAACAGAAAAGATCTACCTAAAATTTCGTTGAGCTCATCAGGAATGATATCCGGGTCATCAAGATATCGCTTGCTAAAATCAGCTCATTCCAATTAGTGTCTTGATATGGTTGTCAAACAACGTGAAGGACGACGACCCAATATCATTAACAACACAGATATAGACTTTGAACATGTCATAAAAATAACGAAAACAATCGAGGCAGATTGATTAGTAACTGGTAACTTAAACAAAATTTTGACGCAATACCTATATGTCATTCAGAATTCAGAATCGAGGCCGATTGATTAGTAACTGGTTCCTTTTTTTGTGTTATTTAGAAGCAAAAGTTATCACTTCCCTTTTTTAAACACTATAGAGAGTTGCAACAACATCAAATAAAGCCTACTTCTAAAGGGTTTTTGTAATCACATATTTTGAGGCTATAATATTTATTTTATTTTACAACACAAATTCTCATATTGACTATTATCTAACCCATGTAACCTGCCTTATGTATTCAGGATATATATCTGATCACATATTTACCTAGCAAACTTGCAAAATTCTTATTATTAAAAGATTTTTACATGAGAAATTTAACTACTTACCATTGAGCGTTGCCAACTCTGCTTAATGTTGAGATTTCAGTACCTCCCTAATTATATGAATCCAAGAATAGGCATTTAAACCATCTTGAAACTTCGGGACCACACAATTTACTTGTTCAACAATGTCCATGTCTCTGAAAAAACATCGGATGGGCAGACTGGCTTAACTTATAAGTTAGACGACATGCATTATAATACAAAAAAGTTCAAGCCAGTGAGTTGGAGAGCTTCCAGTGCAGCAACACATGCTACAGGATATCCAAAATAGGTAAATCAATGTGTAGGTGCACCTAGAAATATAATTTTCATTGACATGGTGGTACTCAGCTTGTAAGCAACAAAACTGTTATTCTGTTACGACAAAGAAACAACAATGTGACTTTGGTCACGGAGATGATGCTTAAGATACATGAGGATGTCACTTCTTTAACCGCATAAGCCATCGTTGAAAGAATATATACCCCAAAAATCTTCTTTTAAAGGCAAGATAGTAGTAGTAGTAACAATAGTTGAACAGAAACATTATATTGTACATACATGATAGCGTTTTCCTTGAAAAATTTTTAACAGAAGCATTATTCTCTTATAACCTAAATACATGAACAAATTAATACTGAGATAAACCCTAACTCTTTCCCCTTTCCTTTCTCTCCTTTCACCGCTGGTACCTTCGCCCCTTCTATTGTTTTTTTCTCTCCATTTCTGGTCCTTCCTCGTTTTGTCACCACTTCTGCTATCCTCTCATTTTTTTGCCCCTTCTACGTTTTTCATACTTTTGCCCCTCTCTTCCCTTCCTACCTCCTCTCTATCCTCTTCCCCTATTCGTCCTCTATTCCTCCTCCTTGCGCTTCGCCTTCTTCCTTGAAAAAATCTTTCCTTGAAAAATTTTTAACAGAAGCATTATTCTCTTATAACCTAAATACATGAACAAATTAATACTGAGATAAAACCCCAACCTTTATGCTAAAAAAAGATTAAATTCAAATAATTAACATATACGACGCAAAAAGGATGAACATAGATTACTAAAACCTTAAAATATCATTCGTGAACACCATCAAAATAAACAAAACTAACCAGAAACTTGAAGTATCACTGATTTTTATTTACAACATAGAAATCCATTAATAGAAACACAAACAAACAGTGACTTATTAGATTAAAAAGAAATCATACCTCGATCTTGGAATGGTTGCAATCGTTAGATTAGGGTTAGTTCCTGTGTGAAAAATTATGGTAAAAGCCATTTAATTTAAAACCCTCAAATCCTAAAAATTTAGAAATTTGAGAATATCTATTGTAAATCAAAAAGGGGTGATTCTCTTCTAATAAAATTAGACTGAAGACTTGGAAAAAGAAACTTACCAAAATAGAATCCAAATATTCATGATTTATATCTCGAAAAAAACAATTTAATCAAATATGATTTACATTTACAAAACACATTCCAGAACCCCTAGATACATATAACAATTTAACACGATTTCTATTCACAAGTTATAAAAAAAAAACTGATTAAACAAAAATACAAAGGATCGAAAATTGTTACCTTGAAAATTGTTTTTGTGATGCTATTAGTCGAAATAACAAAATAATCTGCGTTTCGTAATGTGTTGATATAATATATATATAGAGATGAGATATATGAGGATTTAGCCATTATTTTAAAACCCTAAATCCCTAAAGTTTAGGGATTTGAGGTATTAGGAATTGATTTGGAGAGAAAATAGGAAAGGATTTTCGGAGATTACATTTGAAAGCAGATGAAAAAATGAAAATAGGGAGGCTGCTAAAGGGTTACGATGGATCTGGTTGTTTTTTTACAAAAAGCCATGTGAATGATAGGTTATTAGTAGTGAGTTTGAGAATCTAAACAAAACCTCCTTGGCTCAAGTGGTAAACGCGCGGAGCTGATGAACATAAGGTCTCGGGTTCGAAACCCAGAAACCATATTATTTTTAATAAAGGGTACATTTATGTCTTACATACTTAGGTGGACCCTACACATCAGCACGTAAAATGCTGATGTGGCTGCTGACGTGCCATTCGAATCGCTCTGGTAACGCCACATCAGAATTTGCTGACATGGCGGGCTAGGAGAGCGCCAAGTAAGCGCTTTCTGATAGCCTTATATATATATATATAGAGAGAGAGAGATATTGAAAGCATTATTTTTACATCAGTATCCATCTCCAAAAATTTATAAGAAAAGCACCAAAATAAATTTTTTCTAATATCATAAATGTCCTATTTGTCTAACACCATTGCAGTAAAAACCAAGCTTCTATTTGCCTAACACCGTTTAGCTGATATACTATCCAATATCATTTGGTATAGATAAAGACAGAACCATTCAAATGGTTATCACCTGTTTATTTACATAACACATTACACATAATTACACACAACAATATTGTTTATTTTCAGAAATATTAAAGGACTAATAGCACTTATAAGCCTGACTCCTAGACATGCTTCTTGCAGACCATTACACATTTTATAATCCATACACCAAAAGCTTAACTATCAATGCTTAGATTTCTTATTAGTAAAACCATACTATGCCACCTTCTTGTCTCCTTCATTCATCTTCATGACTCAGATCAAGATGATTACAAAATAAAAATAATTAATAATAAAAGTAAAAATAATAATCTGGCTTGATCAAGCCCTATTTATTGCCAAATATACTATAATATGTCACATCTCAAATTGCCAATATATATGGCACTACACTTTTCAATCAACAACCATATCTAAAATATATAAACAAATATGAACGAAACTTGCCCTTATTATTAGAAATCTCTACAATTTGATCAACAGGAAGTTAAAAAATGAGCTTTTATATTCAAGTTCGATATTTCACGCATTGCCGACTGCTTCAAGTTGTAGATGCACGTATAAATTTTTATTAAAAATGATACTATGAAGCCATAGTGAAACCATAGTATAATCAACCTAACCAAAATAAGTAAAAACACACTAAACTAATCAAAATCTATAACAACATTAAAGAAACAACCAAGACCCAAACTTTATATAAATTACTGTAGTAGATACCCACCACTATCCATATGTGTAATGAGAGGTGGCAGGCTCAAATATAGTTAGTAAGGATAATTAACCAAGTTTGATGTTGAGAGTTCTAGACAACAAAAATCTTATATTTCAACCCACTCATTATATGGCGGGAGTCCCCATAGCTGAGGCTGGAAATCTAGGAATGAATGAATCACATGATCAGTAATTGAAAATTTATCCAATTCACTTTCAATAGATGGAACTGCCACTACTTGCATATTAACCCCTACCTTGTTTTTGGGCCTCTTTTGGTGCACTGGATCCATTGAGTGTACCATTCATCACAACTTTATCTTTTATGTTTTGATCTGTCAGGCTCCACCCAAACCATTCTGGCCCAATTTAAGAATTATCATTTTGACCGAACCCATATTAAGTTATACTGCATACAATGTACGAATGAAGTAAGTTTAGACATACCTCGATAACAATGTTTATACCGAGTTCAGCCCATGGAAGCCTAAGAGGGTCTCAGCTAGAAACAACCTTGATCATCTTTCCATCGACACTGATTGTCTCATTATCGACAATCTTAACATCAATTTTTAAGGTACCAAACATAGAGCTATACTTAAGCAACTGAGACAAATAAGTATTTATAGGTCAACAAAATAAACGCCTTTGCCTTGCAGTTTTATGCGACTAATATATATTGGGGCTCACGTCAGTTTCAATTAGCAGGTTTTACTCCTACCAATGATCATGACAAACCGAAAGGTGAGTATAAAAGTTATTTCTATGGCATCTTCTTATAGAGCAATCGTTGTCAATAGGAACTAATCTCCCATAAAAACCTCCTAGGCAATTGTTTTTGTATTCGAACTTGACCCATTACGTTTTTCAAAAATAGTTTGTGACAAAAATTTACGGGTCAGCATGAGCAAACCATTTAGGTCCTAGACCCAAGTTATTCATTTGACCCATTTCATCATATTTTTGTTCCTTTAATTATAGCTAAAAACCCACTATATAAAAGAAGTCACCACGGGCCATTTCATAAACACAATGAAAGAACTATGCACATAAGTTGTTAGCAGGTCCCCTTGCTTAGCCTGCCCGACCCAACCAGTATTAAATAAATGACATGCTTTTGATTGAACCCATTTGACTAATTAGCGATTACCCTTTTTGTATCTAGAACAATCTAACACATGTTGGATAATATCAAAGTTTACCCATATTCAAACACAAAATAGTGAAAGCAAAGAGATTCACTTTCATTGAAATCATAGTTTTAATACCCATAATAAACTGAAAGCAAACTCTTCTGATAAGGCCAAAACATATCACAGTTCAGGACAAAAAAGAAAGGTTTACCTTAGACTGCTAATCTAGGAGTTCACGCGCAGCTTCTCTGTTGTCTTATCAAAGCAGATAACCACGACCTTTCCAGGCTCATCCTTTACCTTTAGCAGATTTTTATGCATCACGCATAAAATTATAGATGGAGAAATAGCAATGAACAAAAAGAGTTAATATAAGAAACTGTACATCAGGCATCAACCTGGTTATATATGAACATGCTTGATAAAAGGACAGCTAGGGAGAAGATTTGTGTGCTGTATGTACCCTGTAAAATAGCCCATGCAGGGAAAAGAAAGTTACATAACATCATGAGACATATAAACAAAAAATAAGCCGAGGTTTGTTATACTTAAAACTGAATAGGATGAAAACTGACCGTTTGATCATAAGCATCTATTCCTTCGCTATCTAATAGCAAAAGGTTGTATTCTGTTCCATCAAGAGCTGTTCTCTTTATAGGAGTGCTCCACAGCCAGAGCCCTTTTGTACATGGACGATGAGTCGATGCCACCTGAAATCCGCTACTCCTTCCAAGAAGCTAAAACATATAAAACAAACTGTTTAAACAAAGTACACAAAAGGAAATCTTTAAGAGGTTTAAGCTAAACATTCCAAACAAAATTAAAAAAAAGGTAGCAGAAACACAACAAAAATTTTAATTATGAAACATCTCTCGTGCACTTCAAACATCTAACAATAATTGTTAAGTTTTCTTTCAAACATTTTATCAAACATCTTTCGTGCACTCCTCAAACCTTATACTACAACTAATTAGTTCATGCACAATCCACTCCATAAACCCCAAAATACAAAACCCAGTAATGAAAGAATCAAAACTCGTATGCAATACACACAAAAACAATATAAATAAGAATACACTAACCTTAAGGATCACCATCATCTTTAAAATACCTGCAAAACACAAAGATTAAAAAAAATAGATGAGAAAAAAAGTCCATTTTTTGTTGATTAATAAACAAAAATAAGAAAGTACATTAAAGAAGATTGTGAATCAAAGTAAAAAGAACATCCCAACAATCACAAATGAATGAATACTTGTAATATGAAGACTTACCATTAAATCATTATGATAATTTCTGCATTGAATGAAAGCTTTAAACCAAGAAGCCAAAAGGGCATGATGAAGAAACCAACATCAACCAATTAATAGTGTTTAAGGAGGGGATATATGAAATTTTCTCAATATGTTATGTTAATCTATAATCTATAATACTTTCTAAACCAAACTGCCTATTCTATTTTAAGAAATTCAGTAACCCAAAATACCCTTACCTTAAACATCCCTAATATATTACTACTTTATAAAACAAACTACTCATTCCCTTTTTAAATTTTCTATCATTAGAAAATCCAAAATACCCTCAACTTTTAACACATTTTCAACCCACACACTATATTATATTCACCTAAAATACCCATTTATCTATTTAAACCAACTCTCTCTTATTCATTTATTTAAATATTTCCATCTAATATACTTATAACAGTCTTAATGAAATTATCTACAACATACATCTCTCAACCCATTAATAACTATTAACTACACTATCTTTTTTTACATTAATAATCACATCGCTACCGCTACCACCCCTGTTACTAACGCCATCCATCGCCTCCACCACCGGCTCCGCCACCACCGTCGCCTTTACCGCCGCTGCATTGCACGAGTACCCTTCTAGTATTGAATAAAGAAGAGATAAGAAGTTATTAAAAAGAGAGATAGATGTATCGTATGTATGTATCTATATATATCAAATCGATGGTTTATATAACTTACATGATGTATACATACGGTTAACCTTAATCAATTTAATGGGAAGACATAAAGCCTTAATCATCAACGAGGAAGTAAAAATACATAAGGCCACAATCATTATAACCCTTATTGTTCATTAAAGGAGAAAGATAAAAATTCCAATTAAAACAAAACAGGAAGCCAAGAAATTAACAACTTATTATCAATACCTGAGAGATTATGAGTGACATAATAACAATTATTGAGAGAAAGGTTGGAGGTTTTAGCATTGATGTAGGATCAACTTTAGATTATGAAGTTGTAATTTATAACATAAATTTGATCAATTTGTATTTTTAGTATTTAAATAATATAATTTAGTCACATGTTTAATTGCTTAATTTAAGAAAATTAAGAGTTGTGATTGGTCGATTAATATTAGATCAGTTGCCTTTTAGTATATATTAAGATTAATATTAAAATTAAGATAAGATATTGTTTTGGGTTTAACCTTTTAATTCATAATACAAGAATTTGTTTTAAGAAATAGTTATCTATATATCTATATACATCCTTATAATACGTATTGGATTAAGAAATTAAGCCTTTTTTCAATATTCCCATATTACCCTTATATAAATAGCCTTTCTAACACACATACCCTTCCGGCCTTCCTGACTTCGTCTCTCCCTCCTCCCTCTCAATACCCAACACGCCAAAAACACAACCCCAACCCTTTCTTCCCCAAACCCTCTCCAATCACCGCCGCCTACAATCACCAACAACCACCGTCGTTTTACAACCTCTTTTTTGGGATTAATTTCTGGTAAGTATCTATGACTATAATAGGTTCAATTTGTTTAGATTTAATTATAGATTTAATTAAGACACCGCCACCGCGCCACCACTAATCATTACCACCATTTGCACCAGAATTAGTGTTATGAATTTATATTTCATAAGATCTACCACTGTCATTTCAATCTTTTTTTCTTTCTTTTAAAAGATATGAATTATGAATATGTGATTAAACAAATTGTTTTGGTTTTGCTGTTTAGCAGATATGTATGGACAATAATATCATATTTTTATTATGTCACTCATCGTCTACTTGGGTATTTTTCATAGTCCAATTCAGTTTTACCTTCTTTTCCTTTCCCTATCATGTTTTCGTTTTATATATTGTTTGCCGTTCTCAAGTTTTCATAATGAAATGTTTGTATAATAGGTGTTTGCTTATATGTCCAATTACATATTTTGTTCACCATTCACCTTGACACTTTAAGATTTACTGATTTAGTATTTACAGTTTTTGGTAGCTTAGTTTCTTGCAATTAGAATTTTGGAGATAAAGCTACCTATATGAGGGCATTATATATGATGAAAATAAGAAATAACATGTGCTCACGTGAATATCTGAATCATCATAAAAGATCAATGGCTCTCTATGTGCAAGTTTTTGTATTTATTACTGTATCAGGGTTGATTAGTTCTATCAATTTAATCTTAATTCCTTTAATCTCATCTTATCGTGGTGACATTTTTTTTGCAGCCTTCAATGTTATCAAAAACTTATTATACAAACATTTCGTTATTAACACAATACACAACCCTCAATGTACATAGACATTCGAGCTTGCGTATCTATGTTATTGTTGTTTTTAATTACATGAACATTCTTAACAGTTTATTATGTGAAAGGTTGGTTTCTCTTTCTTTACATATTTACATATATTATAGGACAAGAAAGACGATGATGTTGATTTTGTTCATTTGCTTTCTCTCTATGGTTTAATAAACCTTTGCACTCTTAACTTTTATTTCTTGGACACTTACATGGCAGGTTGTCGTGCAGGTTTCTGGAGGTGGAGGAACTTCCAAAGAAAATGTTGCTCTGTGCGGGAGTGGGTGTAAGTCCCAAATAGAGATGATTAAACCCGACTGGTAAGTAGTTCTAACTGGAAGATGACCAGTTCAGAATACGATCCAGATATGGATGAACAATACGATAAAGGTACTGAAAGTAAATGCAAGAAACAATAAGGGCTGAAACTATATAGATAATATGTATAGATCAAGTATGTAGCATTGAGACACGATGTACTTTTCAATGTATTTGATTTATTGATATATAACAAATACAAAGGTTGTTGCGGAACAAAGATAAACACCCAAGTGTAAATATCTAAACAACCTAGAAATACAAGTGATCTAATAACTTGGAAATACTCGTAAGGATTACTTAGAGTATATCTCACAAGTTGCAATGCAAAGGTTTCAAGCTATTTGCAAGTTGTGAGAAGACTTATATTTATAGACCAAGTCCATGATGACGTGGACCAGATCGTACAAAATATGGTTGGGAGCATTTAAGGAATTAAAGCTAATTCCTTACATGTGTACGGGGGACGGGGAAGCGGGATAGGAATTGATGTGACTTAACATACCTTATTCCCAACCTTTACTTTACCTTGTACCTTTATTAATAGTTAAATCTATTAACTGGGTAAAGAAATGTAAAGTAAAAAGTCTTCCTCGTAATCAGTGTAAAAGTGTGTAAATACTTTTATACTGAGATGCTTCAGTCTTCGATCAGGTAGAATCAGCTTCTGAGCTCCACATCTGAGCTGATTCTCTTTCTTCAGACTTCAGTCTTTGACTTCATTCTGAACTGTATTCTGATACGTTGATCTGAACTGAAGTGAAGCTTCAGTGAATTAATTCTGAGCGACCTCAGAATTCTATACAAGTATTTTCACTGAGCTTCAGCTATTTCTGAACAACCTAACAAATTCCCCCTATTTGTTCTGAAATAGTACATGCATCTCAGACTTCTATCTATACATGTTTGTAAGTCTGAAATGCAAGTTTTGTTTAAGTTGTAAATTTTTTCTAAGTACATCTTATAGATCATTGATGTCTCAGAATTTTACTTGTGGTTTTTCTAACTTAAACTTATCATCTACTTATGAGCTACAAAATGTAACATATATATACAAACTGAAGTGTTTGTTACATTTGCAAATATTTATACAAGTATATGATAATCTGAAAAAGGAACTACTTCTTGGCAGGCCTTGAACCAGAAGGTGCTTCAGTAGGTTTCCTCTTCAGCTGTAACATCCGCGAGTTTTGACCCGTTGACTTCACGTGTAATATGACTAACAATTTAAGTTAATGAATAATTTGGGTCGTTTTATGATTAAATGACTATGTGGTATGTTCGTCGGGTCGATAATATGTTTAATCGGTGTTTAAATGCCTAACGTTTTGTATTTGGCTTGGGAAAAGAAACGGGTCGGCCCGTGGGTCATCCACGACCCACCAGCCCTTATGACCCATCTTCCCCCCTTATCTTTTCACTTTCACCACACATTTCCTTTTCCTTTCTCTTCTTCTCTCTAAGTAAAAGCAAGACCATCCAAACCATTTCATATCTTTCTTTCCCTTGCATCTATTTGGTGTTTTGGAACTGCTTAAGTACAAGAATCTGTATCATCTTCCTCTCATCTTCATTAAATTACAAGCTTGGATTTCATAGTGAAGGTTTTTACCCATTTTGACCTAATTTCGGGTTTGAGCTCAAGAAGGAGTTTTGGTAAGTCAAATTCATCCCATATTTACCTATTCATGTTTAGTTACTTGTTGTTGGTCAATTTGAAGTAATTACAAGTCCTAAATCGGCTTAAATCTTGTTTTGGGTCAAATTAGGGTTTAATTAGGGTTTGAATGATTTGGTTGTGATTTTGATGTTATGAATCGAAACTAAGATATGGGTTATGTTTATTTATGTTGAAATATGTTTGTTTTTGCTTCAAAATGTGTCTTGAACCTTCCTAGATCGATTTCTAAGTCAAAAATGAGTTATGGGTTAGTTTTGGGGTGTTTGGATCGTGTTTTAGACTCAAAAATATGCAGAATTGTGCCCAGTCGCGCCGCGACCTAAACCACTCGCGCCGCGAGCTTTATTTTCAGCTGATCAGAGCTTTTTCTCATGTCACACCTCGTGCCGCGAGTGTCGCCGCGAGTTTTTGCCAGTTTTGCGCGTCAGTTTTCAAACGTCAATAACTTTTGAACCGTAAGTCCGTTTTAGTCGTATGACCTATCGTTGGAATCGTGTGAGAGTCTATTTTCTTGTAGTAACATTCATTCTGTATGAAACTTCCTCCATTTCTAAAAATGTCGTGTCAAAGTGTTATGTTTCACACTCGGTAATGTTAAAGAAGTTGTATAAGTGTTTAGGGGTTTGTGACTCAACTTAGACTAAATAAACCAACTTGTTTAAGATTGTAGAGTTGACATTCATGATTTTATGATATATGACATGCTTTGTTAGGTTGTGGACGCGTGGGGCCCAATACTCGCTATTAATCTTTCATTTACTTGACTTAAGCTTCTTTGCCGATCAAGGTGAGTTTCGTATCTCCCTACTCGCTTGAGATTCGGGCTGAAAAGTGTAAACTTGCGTGTTTACTTACGTTGTTGATTGATTGGTTAATTTGGTTTGAATATTGAATTGTTGAGACGATTATCACGTTTGAATGACTTAGTTTATATTTGTTAAGTATTTAGTAATATTAGGATAGACGTACATACATGAAAGTCGGTTATGCCTTCATTGGGTTTTAGATGTGGTGGGAAGGCTGCGGGTGACCCTATATATAAGCATCTGGGACTCGAAGGAAGTAGAATCCTCTTAAGTGTATGTACGTATAGTTGGTTGGATTTGTGATTATTGGTTTACGATTGACGAATATTGATTGTTGGTTCATGTGCATCGTATGGTGATTATGGGTTTACGATTGACGAGTATTGATTGTTGGTTCATGACAGACGATTGTGAATGATGCATATACGATTAATGATAAGCATTGCATACATTGTTGATGAACCCTCGGCAGGGGATTGCCGACATCCTGGTGTATAGATGTATACACCCATGATGGATGTAGATCTTGGCTCCGAGTATATAGACATATATATCTCGATGTTTTTGAGATACAGCCTTGTTCATTGTGATGACAGAAGGGTATCGTTGCATAGGTGACCTGAGTTCACGCATAGGATAGGCATGTTGGCTTATTCATGCATTCGGCACTTACATTGATTTGCATATCACTTGTGCATTCATATTATACATTTCCTTGTCTTGTGTAATCTTGTTGTTGGACGTTATTGTGTACTTAGAGGCTCGCTGTAAGTCATGTCTAGCCTCTACTCGTATATTGTGATTATTGACGCTGGTTCTTTATGGACCATTACTACGAACTCACCAACCTTGTGTTGACTATGCTTAGTACACTTTTCAGGTAATCAGGTTCTCCCCGGACGTGGAGTTTAGTTGCTTGCTTGCTGTTAACCGGGCCTTGGACTTTATGAATCAAGGATTCATCGACCTTCTCTTTTGCATTATACTTAGGATTGATTTGCCATCTTCTGATGTTATGTTGTAACTTTGATGGTTATTTGCTCCTTATGTATTTTGGTACTGTTTCGTATTGTAATGGATTCACTGAATCTTTATTTGCATTTAGTTCTTGTTCTATTGTAATTCCACCTTGTGCTATATGATTTTCGTGATATTTCGAGCCTCGGCTTGGGGTGTTACAGAATGGTGGCCCATGCGTGGTCGTAGAGAATTAGGCGGTTTGACCTAGACTACGGCTTAAGTTAAAACTCTTCATATAGCATGCATGGTTAGGAAATTCGTGTGCAATGTGAATTATGTGAATCCCCGTGTGAGTTCGTAGTTAAGACCACTTATGTGATGATTTAAGTTCAATGTGATGAATGCGGAATGAGTACAATGTGGTTAATGCGTGCATTGATTGAATTTGATTGTCCTTGATATAAACTGTTACTATTGATTGGAGCTAATTTGATGATTTAGAGCAAAATGAAGTTATGCCATTAACTTAGTATAATATTGTGGCAACCCTAAAAGAACCCGATCAACTCTTTTATGGTTACCCAATATTATAACAAGTTAATGACATCGTGGATTGCGCACGTGTGGCTTAAAGTATAATAAGGAACCGATATACTTAATGGAAGTTGATTGGGTGGAGGGTTAGCCGTTGGTACACCCTGTATACATACCCGGTCAATAACTAGAGAGTATATCGAATTCGGATTATACTTTGAATCATTCGTGTTAGTTGCTTGGCTTAGTGTATAATAGGGAATCGATATGCTTAATGGAAGTTGATTGGGTGGAGGGTTAGCCGTTGGTACACCCTGTATACATATCTGGTCAATGACTAGAGAGCATATCGAATCCAGATTATACTTGAACCCTTTGTGTTAATTGTTTGATGATATGATGTATTGACGTGATTACTTGAATTAACGATAAACAATTGTTGTGAACTTGGCACGAGAACATGATAGATAACGATTACTTGAGAACTTTGATATGCTGTCCTTAGTGTAGTGATATGAAACACGTATGGTATGTTGGTATGATAACACGATATATGACAGATAATTGAGAATATTTATGTGTCAGCCTTAGTAAAAGACATTGAACATGTGCAGTGTGTCGGCGTTAAAACACTAACTACTAATGCGGCTAACATGAGAGAAATTGTGAAGCAAACCCCCAGGTCATAAACTTTAGAACTATTACTATGATTGGATTTTGTAGCGGAATGACATGTTGTCTAGTATGATTTAATAACATATATGTTATGCATGTGTGATGCGTATGTATGTAGGGCCGTAGTGGTCAAGTTGATGTTGTAAATGCTTTTGTTGTGGTTCGACTTAAACGTGTTGACAGACGGTTAGAATACAATGTGATGAATGTGTTGATATGCACCCTTAGAGAGAGTCAATGTTGTAAGTATCCTAATTCTCATATATTATAAACGGTCGATATCTTAACACTAACGATGTTAATTGTAATCGGTGAACAATGGGGGTATGTTGCTTAATGGTATGTGAACTTAAACACGTATGAGACATTGTTAAACTTGATTGTATGCGGGATATGAGATATTTGGTGATGCATGCGTAAAATGTATTAATCAACGGAGAATTTTATGAATCGATTTAACATATTAGTTATATGGCAAAGGTATGAGAAAATATGTTGTTAAGCGTGATTTTTATGCATGATGTAACGGAAATAGATAATGCATATGTAGGTGTGTTACTCAACAAACACTTTCATGAAAGGATTGGTTTACTAGTTTGATAGTTTGACATGTATAAAGTATTTTGTTAGGCTAAATTGTATACATGAGATAAGCGAATACGGTGATGTATGTATAAATATTTAATCAATGGACAATTAGATGAATAAGAACGGTAGACATGTTTCAAATTTGAGTATGTTATATCAGTATGAGAGCATTAACTACTTGTGTGACTAGTATGTGAGCATTGTGAGGCTAACTTTCGGGTCAACGCGTTACTTACCTTATAGATAATGGTGGGACCAAGAAGGAATGCGACTAGCCATAGCGATGAGCCGGATCTGGCAACCGTGATCGCCCAAGCGGTAGCAAACGCCATGCCTACTATCATAGCCCAAGTCACGTCAAGCCTTCAAAGAAACAATGAAACGCGTGAAGCTAGAGTAAATATGGGCGATGAGAATGTGTTAAGTAGAGCCTCATCGAAAAGGAAAGAAATGGGAGAATCTAGCGAGGCAAGGAAGGCGGGTAGGTTTGACCCCAACGGTCATAATAAGGGTAGATTCAGGGCGGCGGTGGGACCGGTGAAGAAAGCTTATGTTGGACCTCATCTGTTATGTGAAAGATGCAACAATCACCACCCACCAACGTTCAATGCAGGGCGTGTTTTAATTGCAACCAAGTTGGCCACACGTCCAAGAATTGTAGAGCCCCGAGAACGGGCCCAATGAACGTGACTCCTATTCAAGCCGTCCCTCCCCAAGGTAATCAACAAAGAGGCGAGTGTTTTGGATGTGGTAGTCGTGCACACTACATGAATAATTGTCCGAAATGGGTTAGACAACAAGCTGAAGTGGCAGAGCCGGCAAGGGAAACTTACTTGGGACCTCACCCTTTGTGTGGAAGGTGTAATCGTCATCACTCTCCCACTAACCAATGTGGGACTTGCTTTAATTGTAATCGGCGCGGGCACTTAGCTAGGAGTTGTAGAGCACCGAAAGTGGCACCATTGAATGTAACACCTCTTCAAACCATTTATCCCCAAGCTGACCACCCTCGGAGCCAACAGGATGTTTGTTTTATGTGTGGTAGCCCTGACCACTATAGAAATGCTTGTCCTAGATAGACTGAACCACAAGCCCAAGTGGCGGTTCCTCGTAATCAACTTCAAATAGTCGTTTATAACCAAAACCATGGCCAACAGGGCCATCAAGTTCAACCTCATAGCCGAGCTTTGGCGGGGAATGGCAAGGGAGGCCAAAATGATCCAACGTTGGTTAAGGTACATTCCTCCTAATGGTCGTTATGTTATGACACTATTCGATATCGAAACCGACTATGATCTCGTTTATTCTAACGTTACTCCTTTGAGTTATGTTCGTTCGTGTGTTTTGGAATTATATGTTTGCAATTTTGGATGTTTAGCGACTCACTAACTAAATTTGTTCAAATACCCCGTGTATGTACCTTGACTCTAGACGACGACAAACCCTTCATGTACTTTGTGCTCTATGATATTAAGGTACTTGACAATAGAGTAAGTGCAAATTTGAAATGACAACAGTTAATACAGTTCTTAATTGTGTAGTAGGGTTGGCTAGTGTAAAAATATTTAACGGTAGGGTTCTTAGGGTCCCATGTAAGTCTTCAAACTCAAGCGTCCTTAGAGCTACCGTCTCAAGAATCTGAAAACTAACGTCGTCTCTGTTAATCTTGAGTCTCCCGAGGCTTTTCCGGACGACTTACCGGGCTTGTCCCATCTCGATAACTTAAATTTCATAAATGCTTAACTTCCTAACATCGCGCGCGTAGTCAAAACCCTTATAGACTTCTGAGACGTGAATAAGCGTGTAGTGAAACACGGGAGAGAGATTTGAAGGGAAACAAATTGGAATGGACTTCGCCATGAGGTCGCCGACGACAAGAAGTGATCACGATACGACGAAACCGGTAAAATTTGACAACTTGGCACATTAGTATGTAGAAGAAATGGGTTAGGTGCACGAAGATTCGATTTCTATCAGTTCAAATAAAGAAAGTCGCTTAACTCCAATTCAGGGAGCCATCCAATGAGCAACGGGCACTCAACCCAACTTGAGACTTGATCACGTGTGAAGAGGATGTGCTTATGACCATGACGGAAATCTTGTGCAATGACGTGTGTTACGCGAGTATTCGAATGTCACTAACTGAAGCACTGGGTAGTAGTGGTGTTACTCTCCACCGGATAAGCCAAGAATCGAATAAAGCCAATGTAGCAGGACAGGGATAGTGATTGGAATGACAAGAGCGACTTCTCAAGCTAAGTGAATAGTCCAACTAGCTCGCATGCTACGAAGGAAGTATGACGAAGTGGGGCGGAGACCGTTAGAGTTTGAAGTGGGTGATTTCGTACATTTGAAAGTATCACCGTGGAAAGGCGTCATCCGATTCGTGAAGAGAGGCAAACTCGGCCAAGGTATATTTGTCCTTCCAAAATCCTCGAACGGGTTGGAAGAGTTGCTTATCGATTTGAATTACCATAAGAGCTTAGCGGTGTACATGATGTGTCTCATATTTACAACCTACGCAAGTGTTTGGCGGACCCTACGCATCAAGTGCCCGTGGACGAGATTAGAGTGGATTTGAAACTAAATTTTTGTAGAAGAGCCGGTAGAGATATTGGACCGTCAAGTCAAGAAGCTCAAGAATAAGCGCTACACGATTGTTAAGGTTAGATGGAACGCTAGGCGTGGAGCCGAGTTCAGTTGGGAGCGAGAGGATCACATGAAGTCTAAGTATCCGCATTTATTTGCTAATTAGGGTTTTGTTGAATTTCGGGACGAAATTCTTTCAACGGGGGAATAATGTAACATCCGCGAGTTTTGACCCGTTGACTTCACGTGTAATATGACTAACAATTTAAGTTAATGAATAATTTGGGTCGTTTTATGATTAAATGACTATGTGGTATGTTCGTCGGGTCGATAATATGTTTAATCGGTGTTTAAATGCCTAACGTTTTGTAATTTGGCTTGGGAAAAGAAACGGGTCGGCCCGTGGGTCATCCACGACCCACCAGCCCTTATGACCCATCTTCCCCCCTTATCTTTTCACTTTCACCACACATTTCCTTTTCCTTTCTCTTCTTCTCTCTAAGTAAAAGCAAGACCATCCAAACCATTTCATATCTTTCTTTCCCTTGCATCTATTTGGTGTTTTGGAACTGCTTAAGTACAAGAATCTGTATCATCTTCCTCTCATCTTCATTAAATTACAAGCTTGGATTTCATAGTGAAGGTTTTTACCCATTTTGACCTAATTTCGGGTTTGAGCTCAAGAAGGAGTTTTGGTAAGTCAAATTCATCCCATATTTACCTATTCATGTTTAGTTACTTGTTGTTGGTCAATTTGAAGTAATTACAAGTCCTAAATCGGCTTAAATCTTGTTTTGGGTCAAATTAGGGTTTAATTAGGGTTTGAATGATTTGGTTGTGATTTTGATGTTATGAATCGAAACTAAGATATGGGTTATGTTTATTTATGTTGAAATATGTTTGTTTTTGCTTCAAAATGTGTCTTGAACCTTCCTAGATCGATTTCTAAGTCAAAAATGAGTTATGGGTTAGTTTTGGGGTGTTTGGATCGTGTTTTAGACTCAAAAATATGCAGAATTGTGCCCAGTCGCGCCGCGACCTGAACCACTCGCGCCGCGAGCTTTATTTTCAGCTGATCAGAGCTTTTTCTCATGTCACACCTCGTGCCGCGAGTGTCGCCGCGAGTTTTTGCCAGTTTTGCGCGTCAGTTTTCAAACGTCAATAACTTTTGAACCGTAAGTCCGTTTTAGTCGTATGACCTATCGTTGGAATCGTGTGAGAGTCTATTTTCTTGTAGTAACATTCATTCTGTATGAAACTTCCTCCATTTCTAAAAATGTCGTGTCAAAGTGTTATGTTTCACACTCGGTAATGTTAAAGAAGTTGTATAAGTGTTTAGGGGTTTGTGACTCAACTTAGACTAAATAAACCAACTTGTTTAAGATTGTAGAGTTGACATTCATGATTTTATGATATATGACATGCTTTGTTAGGTTGTGGACGCGTGGGGCCCAATACTCGCTATTAATCTTTCATTTACTTGACTTAAGCTTCTTTGCCGATCAAGGTGAGTTTCGTATCTCCCTACTCGCTTGAGATTCGGGCTGAAAAGTGTAAACTTGCGTGTTTACTTACGTTGTTGATTGATTGGTTAATTTGGTTTGAATATTGAATTGTTGAGACGATTATCACGTTTGAATGACTTAGTTTATATTTGTTAAGTATTTAGTAATATTAGGATAGACGTACATACATGAAAGTCGGTTATGCCTTCATTGGGTTTTAGATGTGGTGGGAAGGCTGCGGGTGACCCTATATATAAGCATCTGGGACTCGAAGGAAGTAGAATCCTCTTAAGTGTATGTACGTATAGTTGGTTGGATTTGTGATTATTGGTTTACGATTGACGAATATTGATTGTTGGTTCATGTTCATCGTATTGTGATTATGGGTTTACGATTGACGAGTATTGATTGTTGGTTCATGACAGACGATTGTGAATGATGCATATACGATTAATGATAAGCATTGCATACATTGTTGATGAACCCTCGGCAGGGGATTGCCGACATCCTGGTGTATAGATGTATACACCCATGATGGATGTAGATCTTGGCTCCGAGTATATAGACATATATATCTCGATGTTTTTGAGATACAGCCTTGTTCATTGTGATGACAGAAGGGTATCGTTGCATAGGTGACCTGAGTTCACGCATAGGATAGGCATGTTGGCTTATTCATGCATTCGGCACTTACATTGATTTGCATATCACTTGTGCATTCATATTATACATTTCCTTGTCTTGTGTAATCTTGTTGTTGGACGTTATTGTGTTACTTAGAGGTTCGCTGTAAGTCATGTCTAGCCTCTACTCGTATATTGTGATTATTGACGCTGGTTCTTTATGGACCATTACTACGAACTCACCAACCTTGTGTTGACTATGCTTAGTACACTTTTCAGGTAATCAGGTTCTCCCCGGACGTGGAGTTTAGTTGCTTGCTTGCTGTTAACCGGGCTTGGACTTTATGAATCAAGGATTCATCGACCGTCTCTTTTGCATTATGCTTAGGATTGAGTTGCCATCATCTGGATGTTATGTTGTAACTTTGATGGTTATTTGCTCCTTATGTATTTTGGTACTGTTTCGTATTGTAATGGATTCACTGAATCTTTATTTGCATTTAGTTCTTGCTCTATTGTAATTCCACCTTGTGCTATATGATTTCCGTGATATTTCGAGCCTCGGCTTGGGGTGTTACATCAGCGGAGAATGATCCTTCTTTCCAAACAATCTGCCTTCAATCTCTACCTTGGCCTGCATCTTTGTTGTATTCTTGATAACCATGCACCAATCAAAGCAGATTTCGGCTTCCCCCTCAGTATTTGGATCATCTCCCTATGCTCAGAAATCCCAAACTCGTGCACTGAAACCTGATTATACTCTTCAGCTGCTCTACCTTCTCTTTTTACAATCAGATCAAAAAGCCTCAATCCATCAGCTTTTGTTACCTCCATATCAACTATTTTAGCTGGATGAGATCGATGCTTCAGATAATGCTCATATTGATCCTTCTCATGCTTTCTTTGGAGCTCAACAGCATCATCAGACATTGGTTTGAAGGTGGAGAGATCAGCATCACGAATATTTTTTCTTGATGATCTTGGTCCAGTCACTTTGGGCTTTGTGGGTGGTCTTGACAGTTCTTTTTCAACCTTCAGAACTCCAGCCAGAATTTCCTTCTTTTTAATTGCCATCTCTTTTTCTCTGTTTTTCACCAAGTCCTCAATGGACATCTTGAATGTGAGATGGTCCAGCTTTTGTTCTAAGGGAGAATAATTCACCCCATATTCATACTCGAGCATATCAACAACAGCTTTCTGCACTCTTGGATCATTTTTAATTTTCAGATATCTTTCAAGTGAGAGACCAAGAGCTGCAGCATCAACATGATCAAGGGTTCCCATTTTCTGATGTTGAACCCTTTCTCTTTCCTTGTTTTCACCCCACATAATGAATTGATTAGAAACTTGCTTCTGCAAAGCTTCTAATTTCTTGCTATCAGCATTAGGATCATGAAGTGGAAAACCGTGCTCATCAACATTTTCACCAACTACCAAACCAGAACCCTTTGAATCTTTCTTTGAAGGTTCATCCACCACTGGGGCCTTGCCCTTATCTTTCTTGGTTGGTTCAGAGGCTTGCACTTCAGATCTCTGAACCTGTTCCCCCTGAACTGAGGCACTACCAGATGGTACCTCAGCTTGCTTCTTGGTTGCTTCTATCAATTCCTGAGTACTTGAAAGCAGACCAATAGGCACATTTCCCCCTTTGGGGACCTCAGAAGGCATCTTTGCATATACATCAATCGCCGACTGAATAGCCTTCAGAGGTTCCCAACTCTGCTGTAGAAGGCAATCAGAAATGCCTTTTGCCATGGTAGAGAACTGAGCCCTTAACCTGAATGATGAGTTAAGGTTCAGATTCTCTTTTCAGTTAGCTCTTTCAGCAATTTCCTATCTTCCTTCAGAGAATGAAGGAGGAGGAGGAGCAACAACATTTTCCTTTTAAGCAGGGTCAGAATTTCATCTAACTGTTTGGACTGGCCTTTAACAACTTCTTCGAGAGTAGATACAGATTTCTGAACTTCTTCAACAGCTTTATCTACCTTCTCTGAAGTGTCTTGAGTGAGTTCTAAGACCATCCTTCTGATCCCTTCTTCAACCTTTTCAGCCACAGAAGCTGAAATCTGATCAACAAGAGTCTGAGAAATCTCAGACTTCAGCTTCTCAATCACATTATTACCAACAACAGACCCAAGTTCTTTCTCATTGACACTTGGCCTTTTTACCAACTCATTCACCTCCTTCCCGACTACCAGAACTTCTTGTTTTATCAATTCAATACCAGATGTCAAGTTCGCAACAACTGAAGCTTGCACATCTCTTTTGGCCAGTCTGAAGGCTTCCCTGATAGCTATACTTATCTTATTGCATGAATGTACCAGCTCATTTAGCTTTCCACCTACTAGTCCCTCATTCCCAGCAACCTTGGTGAACTCAGTGCCAAGAAACATCTGAGCACCCTTCATTTCAGCCAGGGACGTAGTATTGGCAGTTAGAGATTTAGTTAAGTCCTCCACCTTGATAAGTAGGCTTTGGAATTCGGCATTTTGTTTCTCTAACTGTGCTTCTACACTCAAAGGAGGAGGTGGTTGTGCAGAAACAGAAGCCACAAAGGGAATTCTACCAAGCCCATCCAATGCCTTTTCCAACTGCATTTCAGTTGGACTCTCAGATTCAGTAGCAGAGTCCAACTCTTTCTCAATTTCAATATCATAATTGATGGGCCTTGGCACTTGGTGAATTTGTGGGTGTAAGTGTTGGAGTTGTGGCTGAAAACGTGGTGATGTAACATAGGCAGGTGTAGAGCCGGGTGGAAAATATGGATGTTGATGTGAAGTTTCAGGTTGGCGATATGGTTGTTCAACATTTTGGATTTCTGGGGGAGGTTGGACGTTTGTGAGGCTGAAGGTTGGCTCAGAATCAGAAGACTGATTCTCCTCCAGTAAACCTTCATCAAACTCAAAGTCAGCAAAGGAATCAAGATTCCCTTGAGGTGGCTCATCTTCATCCCAGAGGTCAGTTAAAACTGCAGTCTGATCAGATATGCCCTGGTTCAGATCACTGGTACCTGAACCAGCTTCTGGTTCAACAACTGCTACTGCAGATGCATCGTCACCAGATTTATTGGTTGGCTCAGCCATAGCTTCATCGCCAGAGACAGTAGACACGGTGATTGCCTTAATGATTCTCGTACCGTCATCAAGAATCACTTCATCGGCCGTAGAGTCTGGAATCTCAGTCTCAGGTGGTGTCACACCAAGACTTCATCAATTCGTGCTGCAGAAGAGTGTGAGATTTGTGAAGTTACAGGGGGTGCACGTGCAGACACGGACTCTATTGTGTGCTGGGCGGACACACTGATATTTTCTTCACCATCTCCTCCTAAAGAAGTTTTGGAGATGGCTGCTTGTGGGCTTCCCTTTAGACTCGATTCCTCTGGTTCTTGTTGGGAAGATCCAGAGGGGTTTGCTTCGGTACTACTGTCCTTGGGCTGTGAGGACTGCTTATATTTACGTCGTTTTAATAAGCCCTTTGGAGATCCTGAGGGATCTTTTGGGAGATCCTCAGGTTGGTCAGTGGATGAGGGAGGTGGTGGTTGGGTAGAAGAAGTTGTTGGGGTTTTAAACAACTTCAACATTTGACCACCAGGTGCACCAATGGGTCTCGCATTCTTTTGCGACCCGCTCGGTGACCTTTCTGAGCCAGCCGGTCGTGCTGTTTCAGTTTTATTTATTACCTGAAGCATTCCAGCGGAGAGCTCTGGTTCTGGATCTGAAGTAGAAAGCTTTGATAGATCCCTGCAGAACTCTGTCGCTGAAGATTCAAGCCCCTCAAAGTGATACGCATCTCCAAGCATGTTTATGAAGCAGACGCTCAGAAATCTAGGGAATGAGATATGTGGACTTCTTTTCCCTTTTAATTTTGTTATCAGCTGAGAGAAAAGTATCTCAGCGAAGTCCACCTCAATCCCATGCCACAAGTAATACCCAATTTCTACTTGTGCTAAGGAAATCTGGTCCAATCCACCCCAGTTTCCTCCTAGGCACTCGACAATCTGAGTCCAAAAATATCTCCAACAGTTTCCAAATCCAGACAGAAAGATGTGTCCAGATGTCTTCAGATTGTCGTCTGCATCAACCATGTCATTATGACCAGTGGCCTGCAGTACCTCCCTAAAATTAACTCCTTTAAGCCTTTTTGCATAGGCTGAAGAAGAGGGAAGTAGTTCAAATGAAGGGCCTCCCGAAACCCATCAAGTGAAAGGATATACTGCTTTGTGCCTTCTTGTAAAGAAAAAGCAATGGATTTTTCATCCTTGCTCAAAGTAGCAGTATACCAGAATTCAAGTAAGTATCGATGATACATTACCTGAGGATCAGCAGTCAAGGCGTAATGGAGAGGGGATTGTTCAAGAAATTTATTTATCCTCACTACTAGAAACAGGGCTATCCTTGACCCGCTTTTTATGACCCACGCTAATAGATGACGCGCAAAGTGAGAAGTGTAAGTCACCAACTCAATAGATGGTACTACCTGAAGACACCTCTATGTCGATGGTGGAGTTACTTTGCAATATAAACGCTGAACTGGAGACGACCAGTTACAGAGAGTATATACCAAGTTCTAGATAGATTACTTATTTAAGTGACAATAAGTAAAGAACAATGCAATAATACAAATACTTGTAAAGTAAATTGGTGAGACAATATGTAATTTTCAAGTGTAATTTATTTATTAACTTTAAATAAATTACAAGGTTGTTGCGGAACCAAGATAATACAAGTATGTAAATATCCTAACAACCTATGAACTACAATTGATCTACACTTAGAATTTCTCTAAACAATCGAAACACTTAAAGTTGTGAAATGTTCCTTTTTATGATTGAGAGAATATTGCACAAGTTCACCAAGAATATTGCAGGTTTGCAAAGTGTGTGACTTCTTAAAAAAAAGTATTATTCTTGGTTGTGCAATGACTTGTATTTATAGGCAAAGTTAACATTGGGATGCTAACTTTGGCCGTACAAATATGGTTGAGAACATTTAATGAATAGCATTTAATTCCTTAAAATGCTGTGTAAAGTTGCAGTATAAAGCAACTTTATTCAACCAGCTTTATGTACCTTTTTGTATTTAAATAATAAGATAAATCTTATTATCCGGGTAAAAGCACATAAAGCATAAAAGTCAATTCCTCGTAATAAGTGTAAAGCTTTGTAAGAGCTTTCCACTGATGGTCTCTAGTTTGTAACTGACTAGAATGTCAACTGGGCTTCGCTGCCATTGTCATTCTCTATCTTCCACTTGTTGTCTTCGACCCCAACTGGAAGGATTCTTCAACTGGTCAGTTCTCAACTGGAGGAAGTCTTCAGTTGCGTTAACTGTACGATGCAACTGGACTTCAATATATTTCTGGACAAATCTTCTTGGTCTCCAGTGCAACTGGAGACTGGCCAGTTTCACTGAAACTGGTCCTAACAAATTCCCCCTATTTGTCCTGAAATATTAGCAAGTCTTTTTCAGTTCTTGTATTTGTACAAGTGTGAACTGGAGAGACTTGTTCGATTAAATCTATCTAAGTTTTCCAAGGCATTTTTATAGATCAATAAATGCCTTGGGTTTTTCTTTTTAAGTTTGTTAGATCTAATCTATTATCTACCTTGTGGTTACAAACTGGTAATTTCATTTATACAAGGAAATGAAATTTACACAAGTTACAGAATGTAAATAAAATTACAAGTAGATAAACTGAAAAGAGAACTTAATTAGATGGCCCTTCGCCAGTTCGTCTTCTCTTGGTCACTGAAGAGATAGGCTGAGAGTCTTCAGGATCAATATTCAACTTTAGCTCCAGATTTTCTTTGTGCCAAATCTTGCCCTTCAAGAAGTTGACCCATGCTTTCTCAAACCTATTCCTTTGTGCCTTGGCCTCCAAAAGTTTACCATCTCAACCCATTCCGAGAACCCATATTGCATTGCACCAGGATTGTCAGTTTTAACCAGTGGCCCTCTGGTATAACTGACCTCAACGTGAAAGTACTTGGTGCCTGGCTTAAATGTTACATTAACACCATTGATAGTCCCACTATGTCTTCTGGTTGCCATGATCTGGGAGTAATAGCTTCTTGCTTCAGATTCATTTGATATTTTTATACTCCCAGCTCCAGCAGCCAGTACAGCAGACTTGATGTCATCATTCGATACCTCGCCAGTTGGTTCTATGAATGTACTAAGGTCAGCATCTCTGGTCAGTGGTCTTCTAGGTTGAGGGTTCCTCCTTGGTGGATTCAAAACCTTTTTCACAACCTTCTTTACATTTTCGATCCTTTTCAAAATCCCACTGGCCCTGTTCTCCTTTGCCTTATCCACTGATATATTCAAACTTCTGGCATCAAATTCAGCTTCTTCATCAGGATAGTGCCTGTCCAGTTCAATGTCAAGCATTTCTTTCAACATGCCCACTATCCTGGCATACTCCTCCTTAGTGATTCCCAATAAGTGAGCATCACAAATATCAAGCAATTTAATCTGTGCAAGATGCTCTCTGGCTTCAACTTGGTTGGCTTGTTTCATTTTCTTTCTTTCTTTTATTTGATTACCAAGTCTAGCCAGTTGTTTGCTAACACTTTCGGAAACTGGAGGAAGTACATCAGCATTGCCAGTTTCCAACATAGGTACATCAGTGGCCGGCTGGGTAGATACATCACATGCTAAACCTTTGCCCTTGTCAACAACATTCCCCCTATCACTTACATCACCAGTTTGATCCATTCTTTGCTCACCATCTTCAGTACTGGCAGCCACAATCATTTCACTACCTGTTTGAGTTCCAGATGGATTACTTTCAGTTTGAATTTGTGCAAGAACTGCACTTCTTTCCCCTTGGCAGCATCTAGACCTACCCTAATAACTTCCCATTCAGAATGGTGAGCTGGCAACCGGTCAAGAGGCTGCCATGATTGCATGTTCTTGCATTCTTTGAATATGGTGCACATCATCCTGAAAGATCTCCATAGGTGGTTGGTTTCTTTTGACTGGGCCAGAACATTTGCTGCAACTTGTTCCTGACCAGTTTTTAGTTCATTCAAAATCTTGGAATCTTCATCCAGACCAGAAACCACCTTATCCTTCACCTCTTCACCTTTTTCTTCAAACTTTCTACTTCAGTTGTCAGTTTATCCAGAGACTGAGCATGAAGTGATACCTGGGTGTTCAAGTTATCAATTCTGCCCCTCAACTGGTTGATCTCAGTAGTGAGTGGGGCCAGATCAACCTGAGGAGTGGCCAGCTTGGTGATCTCAGATATCACCTTTTCTATCAATTGTTGTTCTCTAGCACCCAGCGTATCATCTATTTTCTGACCAACTGAAGTCATTAACTGCTGCCCAAGTTCTGTCACATTCAACCCAGGTTTGTCAACCAATTCTTTTACCTGTTTTTCAATCTCCCTTAAATCCACTTCAGATGTTCTAACAGTGTTGCCCAACAAGTTGGAGATTGAGGTTGTGACCTTGGACTGAGTGAGGTCAAAGGCTTCTTTTAAAGATGTTGCCAGATTGTTGCAGCCAGTGACCAGCTCATTCAGCTTCGTCAACACCAAGTCTTAATTTGATGAAAACTTGTTAATCCCCAGATCAACCACTTTAATATTGGTCAAGTGATCCTTGTGGTATCTGGAGAAAGACTTGGTGTTTTTGTCAAGTGTCTTTTGAATATCCTCCACCTGGTGAGAAGGTTTTGGATATCGGCTTGAACAGAGACAACTTGACTGTCCAGTGACGGAGGAGAAGGTGTCACTGGACCAGCAGCAGTTTCTACTGGAGCAACTGGAGGAGGCAAATTTAGAGAAGTCTCCCAGTTGACATCCCAGCAGTTGAAGAAATAGTAGGAGTGGTGGTAGAAGAAAGGACTGGAAATTCAATTTGTTGGACATGCTGAGAATGCTCAGGTGTGTCCAACGGCGGCGGTGGTGGTGGCATTTCTCGAAGGAGTGAGAATTGCCCAGCTGGTGATGGTGCCATACGTCTGTTTCCAGACATATAGTTATAAGTGGGAAAAGGAATATTTGTTGGCTCATTTTCTTGGGATGGTGAAACTAAAATTAAAGCATCTGGAAGCGAGACTGGAGATGAAGGGTTTTGATCTTGTACAGCAGAATCAAAAATCTCCAAGTCTGATGCAGTACCTTCAGAATCCGAAGACTCTATAAGGATTTCCTCGTCATTAACATTCATGTCCAGATCCATGAAATGTAACTGAGGGTTGACCAGGTAGGTCAGTCTCCAGATGACCTTCCCTAGTTTCCTGGTTGGGTGCATCTGTTGGAGGATCAGATACCGAGGTATCTTCACCAGGGATAGAGGTCAGTGGAGTTGCCTCAATTATAGTTGCTCTATCCAAACCAAAACATCAGACGAACTGGAGGGTCCCTCATTATTTTGAGGCCCGTCCAGTTGCCTTTCCGACTCACCTGGGATTGGTGCATCGGTTTTGGCGAATGCCAGCCGCATTCGATCTGGAATCTCGACCTCTCCAGCTTCAGATACTAAAGAGTCTAGATTCCTCAACAAATCTGGGACAGTGTAAGGTGAATCTGTGCTTGAATAAGCTTCACTGCCCAGAATTTGTAGAAAATAAAGAGAGAGAAACCTTGAGAAGGGGATGCATAGTCCCCTGGTGCCCTTCAGTTTTTGAACCAGGCTTCTAAACAGGATATCAGCAAAATCCACTCTCAATCAATTCCACAAGCAGTATGCCATCTCTTCTTGTGCGGAGTTAATCTGGTCAAGTTTACCAGAACTCCCACCCATACTTTCCACAAGGTGGATGAAAAAATACCTCCATGAAGGTGTAAGACCCTTCATGGTCATTGCACCCTTTGTCTTCAAAACCCCTTTCTCTAAGCACTCCTTATGTCCCATTTCAAGGAGGACTTCGCGAAAATTAATGTTTGGAGTGATGACAACTGGAGATTCACCCTCTCTCCAGTAGTTGAGGTGTAAGGCATCCCTCAACACATCTGCTGATAAGGTACACTGGACTGTTCCACCTTTTAATGTGAAAGTGATGGAAGAACAATCGGAAGAAAGAGTAGCAGTGTACCAAAACTCACACAAGTAGTCATGAAACATCTTGCGTGGGTTTAGAGAGAATGAGGGTCCAATTGGAGAATCCTTCAAAAATCTTTGGATTCTTCCAATAAGGGTATTGGACCCTTGGGTTCCTTGTAAACTCGCCATCGGATTATTTGGATTTAATTTGATGAGCGAAGTGTTCCCAGGAGCACCAGGTGCCTGTTTGACATTTGGTGAAGGAGCATATGGGACAGTTAAGAGATTTACATCTCTTGAACGGGATGATTTAGGTGAAATTTGAAATTGAAATTGAAATTTAGGAATTAGGGTTTTTGATTTATGAAGCAGAGAGAGAAATGAAGCAATTTTAGATGATTGGGAAGTAAATGAAAGAATGTAAAGGGAAGTAAATGTGATCGGAGTAAATAAGGGTATTTATAAGGAATTCAAGATCCCAATGAAATACCAAAAATTATATTTTATTTAACAAAATCAATTTTGTGGATATTTTAACAAAATAAGTTTGAATTTTGAAATAAAAACATAATTAATTGTGTCAGCATTAAATGCTACGACGGCTTAACTTACTCACGCGCCCACTAATTTTCATTTTCCCAGTAAAAACAGTTTTCATATACTAAAATGACTTTAAACACGTCAGATGACGATATCAAGTGGTTTAAAACACTCGAGTACCATCACGTGTCACAAATATTGACCAAGTATTTCTAACGTTATAAAAAAAATTAAGACAAGACTGAATCTGGTCACTGGAGGATTAGTCCAGCGCTAGTTTCCAACTGGAGAGTTCTCCAATTGCCATTTTCAAACAAAACGAATTTTAGTCAGAAAATTATTTTGAGTCTTTCCCCCTAAAGTGATGATCCAGAAATTGATTAGTGCCAGGATAGTATCACAAAAAAAAACAAAACGAATTTTAGTCAGAAAATTATTTTGAGTCTTTCCCCCTAAAGTGATGATCCAGAAATTGATTAGTGCCAGGATAGTATCACAAAGGCGTTCGATAGCCTGGCGAGCAAAGATTATCTGGACCTCCTCAACTGGAGAACTTCATCAGTGTTATTGACGCGTTCATAACAAAAATCTCCAGTTTTAAGGATTTAACATTCCCAGTTCGCTGATGAGATGTTTAAAGGTTTTCTCATCAAGAGGTTTTGTAAAAACATCAGCGAGCTGTTTGTCAGTGGGGATGAAATTAATTTCAATGTCTCCTTTTATAACATGATCACGAATAAAATGATACCTGATGTCAATATGATTTGTCTTGGAGTGCATCACTGGGTTGTGAGATATAGCAATTGCACTGGTGTTGTCACAAAAGATTGGGGTCTTTGTATACTTTTGACCATAATCTAGTAACTGGTTCTTGATCCAGAGAATCTGGGCACAACAACTGCCCGCAGAAATGTACTCTCCCTCAGCAGTGGACATAGAGACTGACGTCTGCTTCTTGCTGGTCCAACTTACCAGTTTTCCTCCAAGGAAATGACAACCACCAGTTGTTGATTTTCTATCTATCTTACAACCTGCATGATCTGAATCTGAATAACCCATTAGATCTAACCCTGAGCCTTTGGGGTACCAAAGACCAAGATTTGGACACCCTTTCAGGTATCTAAAGAAACGCTTAACAGCGTGCAAATGTGATTCTTTAGGGTTAGTCTGAAACCTGGCACATAGACATGTTGCAAACATTATATCTGGTCGACTGGCAGTTAAATACATCAGTGAACCAACCATACCACGATAGTCAGTTATGTTCACTGGTTTGCCAGTTGGGTCAGAGTCCAAATTTAATGGTGCTGCAATAGGTGTGTTTTTCGATGGGATTGAATCATATTTGTATTTTCTTAACAAATCTCTGACATATTTTCCTTGGTTTATGAAAATTCCTTTTTCAGTTTGCTTTATCTGAAGACCTAAGAAAAATGTTAATTCTGTAACAACCCTACTTTTTAACATTATATATGTGCTAGTTATGTTGTCTATGATCCCGCAAGCCATAGTTATACTTGAAGCTAGTAGATAATGCCCCTAAATTAGCAATCTAAAGCTATTGTTCAATTCTAAATTTGATTTATAAAATACCATTGAACAAAAATTTCATTGATGATTAATCAAGTTATAAATGATAAAATGAGCCTCACAAGTTGAGATATCAATCAAAATCCTTATAAATGTTCAACAAATCAATCACCAAACCAATTTAAGTAAATATGACATGAGAATAAAGATTTCTATCTCAAAGTATATTTATAAATTAATATGTACATAAAAGTGTTAAATAACAATAAGAATATATATATATATATATATATATATATGCTTAAAATAAACACAAGTTTATAAACTAAGGCTTATGTAACAAATTAAAAACACAAAAATATATACATACACACCCATATACACGACATATATATATGTATACACACTCTAGAATAAAAGAAAAATTATTAACTTACACTACAAACTAATAATATTAACCTTACATAATACATATACATACACCTAACACAAACATACATTTTATACAACAAATTTTATAAAAAAAAAAAGAGAGAAAGACTCTCCATTTACCCTATGAGGCCGGGCCCCCTCCCCCCTCACCCCACACACTCCCCCCCCCCCCCCCCCCCCCCCCCTGGCCCCCCCCCCCTCTTCACACCACACACAATCACTTCAAACTATACTTACACTCATTCACTCTTGGAACTCACCACTCCAACACACACTCCTTACACTCTTCACACACTTCTTTTCTCTCAAGAAAAACTCTCCATCTCTTCCTTTCTCCTTCTTATTTTCGGCCCAAACAACAACATAAAACACCAACAAAAATCAAGTTAAACACTTAATAATAATAAGGATTAAGTTAGATTACTAAAGGGTTATATTAAGCAAGGGTTTAAGGATTGTTTTTGGGTTAGATTAAGGGTTGTTGGAGGCTTCAAAGGCCATGAAAATCTGCCCACTTGCTTCATCAAAAACCAAGTTCAAGAGGGTATAATCTTCATCCTTTTTACTAGATCTAATCTTGTTTTTGTTTATATTCAAAGGTTTTATCAAAAACTCATACTTTCTTCTTGTTTTCTTTGTAATATACACTTAATGAGGGCAAAGTTGATAGGATCTATCTTTCCATGCTCATGCATGTCGAATCTAAGAAGAAAGATCCAAGGATTCAACAAGTTTAAGACCCAAAAGTGTTGTTATAGATTAGTAGCTTTTAAAGTGACTTTCTTTTGATAGATCTATATGTTTTTGTATATTTTTGAAGAGTATATTCTGAGATTTATCATTTAAAAGATGTTTTTATGTTGTTGAATGTTAGATCTATAAAAGTTGATATTAAAAAGTGTTGGTTTGAATGCATGTATGCTAGATTTAAGAAAGTTGGATCTTTTGTTGGATTATGAGATGGATATGGACTTGTTATAAGTGAAAAATATGTTAATATTAATGTTAATATTCTGGAAAAATTAATGAAATAACAAAGAGACAAAGCTTGGACCAAAACATGTTAAAATAAGCTAGAAATCATAAACCGAAAACACGCAAGAATGCATTTTGAGCACACACATGCACCATAATCTTATGACCAAGGAAATATGATAAATCTACTGGAAATAAGTTGAAATAAAAGTATAAAACTCAGATCTATTGGTTCATGACAACAATAAGCTCAAAAATCACCTTTTCGGGTCAAATAATCACTAACCGAAAGCACTAAATTGCACATATCACACCACCACCACTATCACAATTTTGAACACCAAAATATGATGAACTTCTGGAAATAATGAAACAAGAATGAAAATCCATTTTGAAGTACCTTAATAGCTTAAGAAATGAGGCTAAAATCACTATTTCGGTAAACGATTTTTAATCATAAAATCCTCAAAACGAGTAAGACACAAGAGAGGTTGAATTGATATGAATTTATATTGATAAAAGTTGCCTAAAAGGCTTGGTATTTTTGACCAAAATGTTTAGTGATGATTTTTAAGAATTTCCATGAATTATTGGATTTAAATGGTAATTAAAAGGCATAAAAATCAATAAATAAATTATGTAAATCAAGAATGGGGTTAAATCATGTTAACCATTGATAAAAATAACTAAAACCTACTGGAGAAAAATAGTTAAAAGGCAAGAGACATGTGTTACATAATTTAAAGATAAATAATTAAGTAAAAATAACTAATTAAATATTATTATTAAAATTAATGGAAAATACACAAATAAATATATAAAACATAAAATTCTAAGTCAAAAAGCATAAAAGTCAGTATATAACCCAATTATAATTATTCATAATTTATAAAGGCAATTATGACACTTAAAAGTATTTTTAAGGAATTATTTAATTAATAAATCAATAAAATGAATAAATAATTAATTAAATAATATTAAATTAAATAAAAACTTATAAATCAGAAAATATTCATAAACACCAACATTATGAGGTAACTAATGTCAAATATTATGATTAAACAAAGTATACAATGGAAATCATATAAACCAAAGCCAAACTACCGAAATTCCAATAAACGTACAAAATGCATAACGAGAAATGACCTTCACCACCAAATCTCTTATAACCAAATAATGAGAGCATCATAATGCACTTAAACTCCATAATCTAATAACAACCAAAGATGGGCAAGTCTACTAGTATACATCTCATGATCTAGCTCACTAGTTCATGTCACGCGAACTTACGTCGAGAATATAAATACCATGGTTTAGGCTTGCTTGGAGAGCAACAAGACTAGACGAAAATCTCACATTTGATCAGCCCCTAACACTCTCAAACCAAGTGAGTCATAGCCCCCCCTTTCTAACTCTTTTATATGTTTTACTTGCGGGGTGAAAAGCATGATTAATTAAAATGACTTTCTCTTATGAAATGATTCTTTGAAATAATGATAATGATATGGGAATTATATTGTATGTTCAACGTGTTATGTGTTATATGATGAGCTTGAGTACTGTCAAACGGTGGTCCCCTGTACACTACTATTAACTCATTTGAGGCCTGTAGTTAGAGGGTTGTGCAACTAGGATTTGTCCCCTCATCCACTATTATAGGTAACGGTGGGATGTTTGGTCTGCCTTTGTGGCCACCTTTATTGCCAGTCTGGCCTCGCGGTGCTCTAACTACTATATATTTATGGTCGTCTCCATGGCACGACCCTTGGTTATCTTTATGCACGTGATTGACAGCATGCGCTTATCATTATCTTATCATTTGGGACTATATATTTGATTATTGGGACATAACCGATCTTAGTAGTGGCTCAAGAACTATCTCATCAAATTATGTCATCGTAGTCTTACCATTGACCAAGAGGTATTGATATTATATTATGGATGGAAATTATTGATTGAACATACGGTTTGGGTATGGACAGTATGATGGAATTCTTGGAAATTTTATGACATATTATTTCTTGAATTGGATTAACCATATATGTGTTGTTAGTATAAACCTATGAACTCACTCAACTCTCGTAGTTGACACTCTTTCTTCATGCTTTTCAGGTCTAGGGCAGTAAGTTAGCATTTTGGACCGCCTCATGGATGATGTGTTTAATTGTTGCATGTTGGACTAGTAATGCGAACATTTGATCTTTTGATAATGAATTTGGTTATGTAATGTTTACTAAACGTCAACTTGAACTTGTAACCTTTTGGATTTGAATGACATTTGAAACCTTATGGTGATGTTTTATAATTAAGTCTTTTGTACCATGTCGTTCTGTGACATCTCGTGTTCCGCCTTAGTCGGGGTGTTACAGAAAAATGGTATCAGAGATGCAAGGTTATAGAGAATTTTTGCTATAACCTACGTATTTTCAAACGAGTCGAATATTTCTTAAACAATTGAGTCGATCATAAAGTATTCTTGTTTTACTTATGCATAGCCTGATCAACTATGCCTAACTAAAAATTTAATATGGAATGATCGAAATGATTGTCTAAGGGATATTCAAAAGGAGTCTTTTGAAAATAAGCTTAAAAACGATTCTTGGTGCAAAAGATACATAACCAAATCCAATGTTTGCATTATCTATTAGAACCCTTAGTTAATACCCCCACTTGGCTAGTATTACCTTGTCCATTTAGATATAATACATGAGAGCTATGCACAAGTCAAATTCTAGTCATCACTTTAATTATAAATGGTTATATTGGTCGTGCGAGTCGAGTTGGTCGTCGGCTGTGGATGGTCGTGTCGTTGTTTAGTTGTTAAGCTTGTGAGTCGTTGGTCGAGTTGGTTGGTTGCTTGTCAAATGGTTAAGGTCGTCTCATGGTCCGTCGAGTTGTCTTGCTGTCCGTAAGTTGCCACATGAGTCGTCGATGGTCAAGTCGGTCGTCCATGGTCGTCTAAGCGTCGAGTCAAGTCATTATCTCACGCCTTTGTGAAACTTGTGTAGGAACATCATGTCGCAAGCAAGTGGAGCTTCCGGATCAGCCCCTAGGCCAAGGAATTTGTATGGATTCGTGGACCACATGGAAGAGGAAGAAAGGAGACGCCTAGAGAAAGAGCAACCTCCCCAACCACTCCAAGAAGAAGAAGAAGAGACCGAGCCAATGGAAGACCCCTCGGAAGACGAAGATGCTAGAAGTGTTGCCTCTAGCCAACCTGGACGCCGCTCACCCTCGCCACCACCATCACCACCAGCCCCTAGAGCACCCACTCCGCCAAGGCAAGATGCACCCATGAACCTAAGTGATGGGCGATTTCCAGCCCAAGACCCATACTTTCAGCCGCGCCTTCCTCGTGATCATCCCTGGTACCATCTCGGACATAGGCGTCAAGAAGAAGAGCCACATCGCCCAGTCTATGGGGTACCCCCTCCACCTCCCATTGGTATGACTCGTGAAGAAAGGGAGAGGGTGTGGGGAATAGCAAATGGATTTAGGGATGCTAGACTAAGGGTAAGGACTCAAGAGGTGATGATGGAAAGGGCCTTGGGAGTTATGGATCGAACGGGGGATTATGCGAGGTTGGCGATATCAGAAGTTCGTCGAGTTAACGAGGTGATATTTATGATGGGATGTGTGCTCACGGCTGTTTGCACTCTCGTGGTAGCTCTCATGCTTAGGAAGTAAGCCTAAGGGCTTCTTTACTTATGAACTTATTTGATGTATGAACGTTTGTACCTTGTTTCAATTTCTTGAACATCTTATTTGGCATTATCTATTAGAACCCTTAGTTAATACCCCCACTTGGCTAGTATTACCTTGTCCATTTAGATATAATACATGAGAGCTATGCACAAGTCGAATTCTAGTCATCACTTTAATTATAAATGGTTATATTGGTCGTGCGAGTCGAGTTGGTTGGTTGCTTGTCAAATGGTTAAGGTCGTCTCATGGTCCGTCGAGTTGTCTTGCTGTCCGTAAGTTGCCACATGAGTCGTCGATGGTCAAGTCGGTCGTCCATGGTCGTCTAAGCGTCGAGTCAAGTCATTATCTCACGCCTTTGTGAAACTTGTGTAGGAACATCATGTCGCAAGCAAGTGGAGCTTCCGGATCAGCCCCTAGGCCAAGGAATTTGTATGGATTCATGGACCACATGGAAGAGGAAGAAAGGAGACGCCTAGAGAAAGAGCAACCTCCCCAACCACTCCAAGAAGAAGAAGAAGAAGAAGAAGAAGAAGAACAAGAAGAAGAAGAAGAAGAACAAGAACAAGAAGAAGAACAAGAAGAAGAAGAAGAAGAAGAGCCACATCGCCCAGTCTATGGGGTACCCCCTCCACCTCCCATTGGTATGACTCGTGAAGAAAGGGAGAGGGTGTGGGGAATAGCAAATGGATTTAGGGATGCTAGACTAAGGGTAAGGACTCAAGAGGTGATGATGGAAAGGGCCTTGGGAGTTATGGATCGAACGGGGGATTATGCGAGGTTGGCGATATCAGAAGTTCGTCGAGTTAACGAGGTGATATTTATGATGGGATGTGTGCTCACGGCTGTTTGCACTCTCGTGGTAGCTCTCATGCTTAGGAAGTAAGCCTAAGGGCTTCTTTACTTATGAACTTATTTGATGTATGAACGTTTGTACCTTGTTTCAATTTCTTGAACATCTTATTTGGCATGTAGCAATTTTGTAAACTTATCTTGAATGATATATATGTATGCTTAATGCCTATCTATGGTTACATGATGTGTTATCCTTGTTGTGTTATAGTATCCCTATTATAAAAGTTATAGTTACAGCAGGAAATTAGTTCTGACCACTTTTGGTAGAACGGCCATATCTGGAGTTCTATTTCGTCTTTTGACCAGATTCCAATTGGAGGTGAAACTTAACTCATAGGGATACGTTTTATATTTTATGAGTTTGGCCCAGATCATCCATCTTAAGTCACTTTTACGTGCTCCAAGTTCGTACACAGATTCTGTAATTCTCTTAACTAACCATGAAAGCATGGTTGATAAAATTTTAGAATTTACCTAGCCATTTATTTACTCATAATGACAGTGCGTCGTGATTATAAAATGGATATGAATCGGGATATACATATACATATGTGTGCGAACGAGCCCTCTATGCACTAAATAACTTTAGATATACTCGTGTGAGATCAAGAAGTCGTGAGTCGAGTTTATGTCACATGATTCAATACACGAATGACTAAACTATATTATCCTTTGTAGAGACATGGCACCACGAAGGACCGGCGGAGAAACAAGTGAAGAGGCCCAGCGAAGAGCCGAGTTAGCTGAGCTTATCTCCCAGCAAATCAATGCCGCCATGCCAAATATTGCCACCCAAATCGCGGAGAATGTGACCGCTACACTTAACATGGCTAGGAGACAAGATGGAGGAGGAAATGCTATTGACAGGAATGCCTACAAGGCTTTCACGTCTTGCAACCCCAAGGAGTTTCATGGGACGGAAGGCCCTGTTGGATTGCTCACTTGGTTCCAAAGCATGGAAGCCAACTTGAACATCATTGATTGTGCACCGGCGGACCGTGTTAAGTTTGCTGCTAGTAAGCTTCAAGGAAGAGCTCTTACTTGGTGGAATCTCCAAGCGACTACTAGAGGTCCTGCAGTAGTCAATGCTTTGACTTGGGAGCAGTTTAAGGAAGAGTTGAAGCGTGAGTATTGTCCACGAGAGGAGGTACAAAAACTGGAGATGGAATTCTGGAACCATGCCATGAGAGGACTGGAATTGGAGGCCTATGTGATCCGCTTCCACGAGTTGAGCGTGTTGGTGCCGGAGATGGTAACCCCTGTGGCTAAGAAGGTTGAGAGGTTCATCTATGGATTGGCACTGAAGTTAGGTTGATGGTCACTGCTGCAAGCCCTACCACTCTTGAGCAGGCTATAAGTTTGGCAACCAGGCTAGTAAACGATTTGGTTAGGCGTGGGAAGTACACGAGAGGTGAATCAAGTTCGAGACAATGTGGAGGAAATCGGTTTGGCGATCGCAAAGGGAATGGGCCGGGTAAGAGGCAAAAGATCGTGAGAAACTATGGGGTTGTGGATGCTAACCCTAATCCATATCGTGGCATGCCTCCAAGGTGTAACCGATGTGGTTATAGCCACTTGGGTGAATGCAAGCGTTGCACAACTTGCAACCGCATGGGTCACCTTGCTACTCACTGCCGGAGCGGGCCAAGGAATGAAGGACAACGAGGGGGATGTCACGAATGTGGAAGTACGGATCATTGGAGAAATGCTTGTCCTAGGTTGAGAAGAGCACAAGGCAACCATGGAAATGGAAATGGTAACCGTGGCAACTTTAGAAATGTTGGGAATCGCGGGAACCAAGCAAACCGAGGAAACAATGGAAATCAAGTTAACCGAGGAAATGTTGGGAATCAAGCTAATATGGGGAATCAAGGCAACAACGTTAACCAAGGGAATCGTGGAAATCAAGGAGGTCAAGCCCGAGGAAGGGTGTATGCCATGGGAGCGAATGAGGCACGTGATGACCCTAATGTCATCATAGGTACGTTCCCACTAAATAATGTTTATGCCTCTATGTTATTTGACTCTGGAGCTGAAAGAAGTTTTATTTCCTTTGAATTTAAAGAATTGATTGATAAGAAACCTAGTGAACTTGATGAAACTTATTATGTTGAATATGCCAATGGAAACGAGTAAGAAACCAAGGAAATTATCCCTGATTGCAAGCTGACTTTAGATGATAAGAGCTATAGTATTGACTTGATTCCCATAGAAATAGGAAGTTTTGATGTGATAGTAGGAATGGATTGGTTGTCGAAAATGCGTGCTGAAATACTTTGCCATGAAAGGATCATTAAGATTCCTTCAGAGAACGGTGAGGTGCTAATAGTTCAAGGCCATAAAGCGGGAGTCCAACCCAAGATAGTGTCATCTATGAAAGTGAGGAAGTTTTTACGCATGGAATACCACACATACTTGGCACAAGTAGTGGATAAGCGAGTGAAAGATAAGGATCCTCTCAAGGTAACAGTGGTTAGAGATTTTCTAGATGTATTTCCGGACGAACTACCTGGACTTCCCCCAGCAAGACAAGTAGAGTTTACTATCGATTTAGTTTCCGGGGCAGCCCCTGTAGCTAAAGCACCGTATAGGCTAGCGCCCTCCGAAATGCGAGAACTCTTAGAGCAATTGCAAGAATTGCTTGATAAAGGTCTAATCCAACCTAGTTCTTCGCCATGGGGTGCGCCAATTCTCTTTGTCAAGAAAAAGGATGGATCTTTGAGAATGTGCATCGACTATAGAGAGTTGAATAAATTGACGATCAAGAATAGATATCCGCTGCCGCGAATAGACGATTTGTTCGATCAACTGCAAGGAGCGTCGCATTTCTCGAAAATTGACCTTAGGTCCGACTATCACCAGTTTAGGGTACGAGAAGAAGATGTACCTAAAACGGCCTTTAGAACTCGCTATGGGCATTATGAGTTTCTAGTGATGCATTTGGTCTCACAAATGCGCCAGCCGTTTTCATGGACCTAATGAATAGGATTTGTAGGCCATACATGGACAAATTCGTCATAGTGTTCATCGATGACATTTTGATATACTCTAGAAGTAAGGAGGAGCACGAAAAGCACCTAAGGATAATCTTGCAGCTACTTAGAGACGAGAAGCTATACGCTAAGTTTTCTAAGTGTGAATTTTGGCTTCGACAAGTCCAATTTCTGGGGCACGTTGTGAACGAAGAAGGAATCCATGTAGATCCGTCTAAGATAGAAGCAATCAAGAAATGAGAGACACCCAAGACACCAACGGAAGTGCGTAGCTTCCTAGGTTTGGCGGGTTATTATAGGAGGTTCATTCAAGGATTCTCTAAGATTGCGGTACCTTTAACCCAATTGACCCAAAAGTCAAGGGAGTTCGAATGGGGTGAAGAACAAAAGCGAGCGTTTCAAACGCTTAAGGACATGTTGTGTGAAGCACCAATACTAGCATTGCCGGATGGAATGGAAGGATTTTTAGTATATTGTGACGCGTCCAATAAAGGGCTAGGGTGCGTACTAATGCAAAGGGACAAGGTGATTGCATACGCATCCAGGCAATTGATGCCACATGAGAAGAATTATTCGACACACGATTTGGAGCTAGGAGCCGTAGTGTTTACCTTGAAGATATGGCGACATTATCTTTATGGCACCAAGTGCACCATATTTACCGACCACAAGAGCTTGCAACACATCTTTGATCAGAAGATGTTGAACATGAGGCAAAGGAGGAGGATGGAGCTGCTTAACGATTACGAGTGCGAAATTAAGTACCACCCCGGAAAGGTAAATGTTGTTGCTGACGCCCTTAGTAGGAAGGTGAGCACTAGGGTGTCGAGGACAAGAATTTATCACTTTCAAGTGAAAATGTCTCTAAGGGACAGATTCTTAGAAGATCAAGCAAAAGCTTTTGAAGGGAAGAACATTGAAGAAGAGGCATTGAGTGGGGTAGAAACCAGGTTCGATAGGGATGATGAAGGCATCTTGTACTTCAAAGGAAGAGCTTGGGTCCCAAAGATCAACGGGCTGAGAGAGGTATTAATGAATGAAGCTCACAATTCAAAATACTCGATTCATCCAGGAGCGGATAAGATGTACCAAGGTCTAAAAAGGGACTTTTGGTGGCCTGGGATGAAAAGTGATGTAGCTCTATATGTGAGCCGATGCATGACTTGTGCGATGGTCAAAGCTGAGCACCAAAAGCCAGCTGGACTTTTAAAGCAACCGGAAATTCCCGAGTGGAAGTGGGAGCAAATAGCAATGGACCTAGTGACAAAGTTGCCTCGGACAAAGAAAGGTCATGATGCTATATGGGTGATTGTTGATCGTCTTACGAAATCAGCCCATTTCATCCCCATCAAAGAAGATTGGAACACTGAGCGTTTAGCTCGTCTGTACGTTGAAAAGATTATGACATTACATGGTGTACCTCTGTCCATAATATCCGATAGGGATGGTAGATTTACCTCACGTTTCTGGGGTCTTGTGCAAGAAGCAATGGGCACTACGTTAGCATTAAGCACGGCTTACCACCCACAAACGGATGGGCAAAGTGAGCGTACAATACAAACGTTGGAGGATATGCTAAGGGCTTGCGCATTAGAAATTAGTAGAAGTTGGGATGAACATTTACCATACGCGGAATTTACTTACAACAATAGTTATCACTCTAGCATACAATGTGCGCCATTTGAAGCTCTATACGGGCGTAAATGTAGATCACCCATGTGTTGGGTAGAGGCGGGTGAGAGAAGCCTAGCTACCGTTGACTTTATCCAAGAGACAACAGACAAAGTGGCGATCATTAAAGAAAAGCTTAAAGCCGCGAGAGATCGGCAAAAGAGTTATGCGGATCAAAGGAGGAAGCCCCTAGAATTTGAGGTTGGCGACAAGGTACTATTAAAGGTGTCGCCATGGAAGGGAACCGTAAGGTTCGGCAAAAGAGGAAAGTTGAGCCCCCGATACATTGGGCCATTTGAAATTGTTGCTAGAATAGGCCCGTAGCCTATAAGTTGAAATTACCCCAAGAATTGGGAGATGTTCATGACACATTCCATATGTCGAACTTGAAGAAATGTGTGGCGGATGATTCGAAGGTGGTCCCACTTGAAGAACTACATGTGGAAGATAAGCTCCAATTTCGTGAGGAGCCAATAGAAGTTCTCGATCGCGATGAGAAACGCCTAAAGAGAAGCAAGATCCCTATTGTTAAAGTTAGATGGGATACGAAAAGCGGACCCGAATTCACGTGGGAGCGTGAGGACTTTATACGCGAGAAATATCCGCACTTACTCCCTAAGCAAATTCAAATTCCGAGACGGAATTCTTCTAAGGGGGTAAGGATGTAACAACCCTACTTTTTAACATTATATATGTGCTAGTTATGTTGTCTATGATCCCGCAGCCATAGTTATACTTGAAGCTAGTAGATAATGCCCCTAAATTAGCAATCTAAAGCTATTGTTCAATTCTAAATTTGATTTATAAAATACCATTGAACAAAAATTTCATTGATGATTAATCAAGTTATAAATGATAAAATGAGCCTCACAAGTTGAGATATCAATCAAAATCCTTATAAATGTCCAACAAATCAATCACCAAACCAATTTAAGTAAATATGACATGAGAATAAAGATTTCTATCTCAAAGTATATTTATAAATTAATATGTACATAAAAGTGTTAAATAACAATAAGAATATATATATATATACACACTCTAGAATAAAAGAAAAATTATTAACTTACACTACAAACTAATAATATTAACCTTACATAATACATATACATACACCTAACACAAACATACATTTTATACAACAAATTTTTTAAAAAAAAAAAGAGAGAAAGAGTCTCCATTTGCCCTTAAGAGCCCCCCCCCCTTCACACCACACACAATCACTTCAAACTATACTTACACTCTTTCACTCTTGGAACTCACCACTCCAACACACACTCCTTACACTCTTCACACACTTCTTTTCTCTCAAGAAAAACTCTCCATCTCTTCCTTTCTCCTTCTTATTTTCGGCCTAAACAACAACATAAAACACCAACAAAAATCAAGTTAAACACTTAATAATAATAAGGATTAAGTTAGATTACTAAAGGGTTATATTAAGC
>CM067174.1:45970580-46009691 GCA_034093135.1 Erigeron breviscapus | reverse complement strand
CTAATAGTGATGGTGGGGATACCCTTTTTGCCCCAAGCGGGGGGGGGGGGTGGTGGTGTTACGCGGCACCCGCTTATTAAATGGGAGGATTGATGGTTGACCACCCACCTAAAAAATTTTAATTCTCATAATAAAACTATTTATTAGGCCCATTTATAAATTTGCTTTGACCAGTCCTGCAAACATGATTTATTTATTGATTTTTAATTTCCAATTTCTTTTTTTCTTTATTCGATGTTTAAAGTTAACCATTTTGATTTTTATACTAATGGTATTGGGTTTTTCAAACAACTTTTTTTTAGGTTCTTTAAGCAAACTATTTTTGGGTTTTTTAACACTTTTTTTGGAAGGATTTTGATTTGTATTTGATATGACAAATTTTTAGCATGATTTATATTTGTTAAGGGAGACACATAAAGTAACAAATCCAAACATATAATTGAAGTCTCACGTATAAGCGAGACTCTTAATCCACGCTAGTTGAATAATATAAAAATACCCAAAAAGACGCTATCATCCCACACAACCATCCTATTCCATACTATATTAACTCTGATATTCATCTAGCATTATTGTTACATATGTTCGGGTGGAACTACGGAACCAACGAGAAGACTACATGGTGTCAGGTGGCCATAAGTTTCTTTTCTGAGTTTGGTTAGCTACACGATAAGAAGAAAATTTATAGATGGATTGTTTTATTTCAAATAGTATAGATATGTTCTTAAAACAAGTGTGGTTCAAAATGTGTTAGAAAACATCTTAAATAAACAAGTATTCCGAAAAACATCAAAAGAAATTAATATCGGTTAAAATGACTTAAAAAGCATGTCTCTTTCGAAGTTGTTTCGGACTTGTTTGGTCTTAAAAACTATTTATGTAATTATTTTATAAAAAAAGTAACAGTTGAAATTATTACTATTCAAATACATAAAGTTGCAAATAAACATTACCAAAACAATCAATCAATCTTATCAGATCCATATCCATATACTTGAATAAAAAATTACCACTCTATACAAAACATAATATATATAAAAACAATACATATACATAAGTAATATATATACAGAGAGAGAGTTATATAAATATATATACCTATTTGTAGCTGAGAAACAAGAGCAGTGTCATGGACAACGATCACGGTTCTAGAAGTAACAATGACAGAAACATGATTAACACCTTCAATAGGATTAAGAATCTTTTCAATTAATGGTACTTCAGATGAACAACACAATCCCAACACATCAAAATAGCTTTTTTCTACTGTTTCTCCTCCTTTCATTTTAATTTATATGTAAAAAAAAAAGATTGATTTATTTTGTAGCTAGATATATATATGTTATATACTTATATGAAGAGAAGAAAAGAGAGAAAATAAGGTTGGGAGTGAAATAATTGATGTGGATGATGGAAAAAAAGCGGCTAGTTGGTTGTATTTGTAGCCATTGAGTGAGTGGTTGCCTGGGGGAGAACGTACTTTGGCTAACTCATTTTTTTGCCATTTCTTTTACTTTTATCTCGCCTTTACTTTAGATAATATTATTTATAATTTTTGGGTAATGAGAAAACATTTTTTTTTTCTAGTTTGTACAATACGTATATGTTTGTTGTATCGTGAAAATTTATTATGCATCTATTATTACCTTACATCTTTCCGTTTTAACACTACCGTTTGGTATAAGTGACAAGGTCGAGCATAACGGACAAGATTATTTTTTAATATATTTTTGTATCTTTGGGTGAATTAAAAATTCTAAAAGTCACATAAACTTTTAAGAACTTTTTATAAATTAAAATTATTTACTATAAAACTGTTAACACATGTTCATATAACCATATAATTACTTATACATATGACTATCTATTTACATTTGATCATTTAGAATCTCATGAAACATTTATTTGTAAAATAGTTGCACACATATGCTCAACTTGTATATATATACTCATATTACTATTCATGCAAAATAGAATCCATGTCTCCACATAATCATAAAGGATAAAGATCCATGTCTCGACATAATCGTAAAATCCAAAATTGCACCTATATACCTATAAAAAAAATCATGTAAAAAATTATCAATAAAAAAGATTGATTTAAAAAGTTCATAAAAGTTCCTGCAATTTTTGTGGTTCGTAACCAAACTTTTCACTATAGATATAATATTACATATGATAAATACTACCCTTTGAAATGTATGTTTCGTTTTCATATATAGTAATTAGGTCATCTTAAGGGGTGAAAGGGGTAGATGAAGGTATTGACCAAGGCCTGAAGAGTTAACAGTTAGGATACGTGAGCAAAAGGGGCGGTGGTGGAGTTAAAAATGGGGAAAACTAACGGGGTGATGGTGGTTGTTGGGGTCCTTTCTATTTTTTTTCTTTTTTATTACTTTGATTTTGATTGATTATTTAAATATATTGAAGAATATAGTGGAATATTGAATTTAAAGGTGATGAGTTACGAGAAAAAGAGATCGATGTTGGTGGCAAGAAGGTGATGTTGACGTCACAAAAAAAAACAGATCATGATGAAATGACGTATTAAGGAGGGTCTTGTGGGAAAATATGTTATTGACTTATTGGTACATTTGTCAAGTTATTTATTTCATATTTGGACGATCAAGTTTATGAAATAACGTTAGGGGTTGTCAGTCGATTCGACGCTTATTGGGTTGCAGATTTCTAACTCTGGCCTACTAAGAGTGTCAGGTCAAGAAATTTCAATCCGTACCTAACCTATGTCAACTCGATTGTGTCAACATGATTAATTATAATGGTTTGTTTTTTTGGTCATATGAGACGGTGGGTTGTTAGGTCAAATGATTTTGTTTGTGTCAAATGGGTTGTTTTAGGTCAAATGGGTTGACGAGTTGGCGGGTTAGCAGACCAACTAGGTCAAGTGGGTCAAATTAAAAAGATTATTTAGGTTGACGAGTCACGAGTCGACCTGCCAACCCAAGAACCTAACCTGGACTTGATGAACCAAAAAAAATAAGTTGGTGGGTTGACGAGATGAAAATTTTCTGAGACGACGCAACATCCGCAGTCAATGACTTCGAGTGTGTTAAACGGTTCAGGTTTGTGTCTCCAATAGTTGGCAATATGTTTTTTTCTTTCTTTTTGTAGTATGTTTTCAATATACTCCATATATATGTCATTTGTATGTTTGTTTTATTTGTTTAATCTATTTATATACTTTAGGTAGGGAAGAAGATAATTCAAAATCTTTGAATACTGTATATTTATGGCCAAAATCAATAGAAAAATGACACTTTTGTTTAAGCTTTGTAAAAAAAAAAAAAAAACCCTAATTAGACTTTCTTATTTACATGATTAAGATTATCAAAAATAATCAAGAAAATAAAAATATTGATAGTTACATATATTAAATGTCAACATGGTTTGATCGACTAGCTAGTAGTTAAAAGTTTGTGTGGAATGCTAACTTGGATCCAAAAATCCATCTGCGAACGCTTCTACATGTGTTTAGAATTGTTCCTACGAACATGCAAAAAATTTTAAAGATGTTTTTATTTTTTTTTAACAAAGGCCGAATAAAATGTTCAGGGACACATAGAAGAGTTCCCGGGGTTTTGAAAGGATTTACGAATTTAACTCAAACGTCGACATGAAATTTTTTATGATATGTGAAGCTACGCTTGCAGTTATAGGATGACTAACGTATGCAACTAACGATAATACCTTTTTGGATTGATTTTTATTTTTAATATTATAATGAACGAAGTCTAAATAGATTTATCTTTAAATTTAGATAAGCCAATAATGTGGTGTTAATCTGCTTTGTAGAGGCTTTATTCTCTTGGAGAGAATGTCATGATTCAAATCCTCACATTGGTATTTCTTTGATTTTATAAAGTAAAATGGGATTTGTTGGAAGAAAAAGATAAAAATGTTACCTATATGTGAAATGTATCCTTTTATTTATTGCTTATCTTATACCACCCTTTAGTCGTAGTTAAATGTCTCTCATTTTAATTTTTCTTTAAAATTTGTTTTGCCAACTTCCCATCGTTACTACCTTTAGACTTGCAGTAACTTTAACATATATCTATATCTATACTCCTTGAACACATACAACCCACCACTTAAAAACGAAAACACACACAAAACACATAGTATTGTTTTCTCCAAAAAAACACAACACATAGTACTGTTGACGGTAACCATCATGACGTGGTGTCAATTGTATCCGCCGCAACGCGCGGGTACCATGCTAGTATATATCTATATATAATTAATTATAGTCTTGCAATTATATTTATTATAAATCTATTGATATTATATTATATATATATATATATATATATAATTTTCTCAACCAGAAAGATAAAATAGAGAATAGATGAATTGGTATTGTTGTTGTAAATTTCTTATAATTTATCAAAGGTTTTGTGCTCAAACCATTACATGATTACAATAACATTTGTTACTTATTTTTTAGTTAGGCCTTATATCTTTGTTAGATTGGGCTTAATTGTTCTTTATTACTATACTAGATTTATGCTCGTGTCAAATACACGGATTGTTTATAACATTTTAATGATAAGACAATTACTAAATATATAAATAAAAATGTAAAAAATATAAGTAAAAACAAATTTAAAAGAATATACTTCTTAAACGAACACATATATTGTATTTCATCTTTTGAAATACTTTTTCGTAAACAATGTTTCATATGTTGAATATTTTTAATTAATTTAATGATGATAAATAAAAAAAAAATCCTCTCAAGTTGATGGCTAAAAATTGAAATAAATACAAATGAAGTATTTAAAGTTAAAAGTGTAACTTATTGATGGAAAACAAAAAAGTGTAAATTAGTGAGACTTTTTCTACAAATATTAATATAATAATATATTTGGATAATGATTATTAGGAATTTTAATTTATAATTAAACTAAATGATGACATAAGCGAGTCAATTTGATGAAATCGAGCGATATAATTGGTCAATAAGTCATTAGTTCAACTGTCTTTTAGTATAGATTTTTGACCCGTGTCAAATACACGGGGCTTACGACACGTGCCAACACAAAAAGAACTTATACGTTAGTATATAAAGTGTATTTTTAAAAAATCCAGAAATTAAAATGTAAATAATGTAAGCTAAATCACAGGGGAAAAAAAAATCATATATCCTCGTTAATTTTTTGCAATACTTCTTTATAGACGATATTTTTTCTTTGGCTTGCCAACTTTGTCGCATATCAACACCTTAAGATCCTTTTTCGATTTAACCCCGGAGGGTACAATTTTTCGTGCGTAAAAACTGGACATTATAGATACAAATCAACCATATATAAAGATTACCCCTGACTTTTGTTTATTGTTATTGCAAAAGGAACGACCTTTGGGAACTTTAGTCTATAAAACTTGAACGGGAATCTCTTATCTTACCGTATTAGTTTTACTTTCAGGATAGAATTTGTACCCAATGTTATTGCCAGATATCACTTTCGCTTTAATGACATGCTTTCCTAATTTTTTTTATATTCAGTCTCATTTCATTGCATAATCCGTTTGACCTGGTCTATAGCTATGAAACTCATTTATTTATTTATCCATATATACGTAGTTAGTGGATATTTAGACAATCATATAAATTATGAGTGATCAATGACATGCTTTCCTAATTTTTTTTATATTCAGTTTCATTCCATTGCATAATCCGTTTGACCTGGTCTATATTTATGAAACTCATTCATTTATTTATCCATATATATATATGTAGTTAGTGGATATTTAGACAATCATATAAATTACGAGTGAATGCGTTAAATTAATTAAATATTATTGGTTGTGTAGTTAGCATGAAACTCTAATAATAATTATTGTGTAAGAGTTGTAGTTTATCCCATACATGTTTCCAACTCGGTCTCAAATTATTATTAATTAAACAATTCTATATGTATCTTGTCGATTAAATTGTAGTATATATACAAGGTGTTAAGTCCCGTGCGATGCACGGGAAGTTTGAATGATAAATAATATCATGGAATAGTTAATCGTTTAAGCTTTTGTGATTAAGAACCATAGTTGAATAAACCTGTTTCTTGTAACACATAAACTCCAAATTTGATGACGCCTAACGTAAGGAATTATATAAGCAGAGAGAATATATATATATATATATAGGGTAGAGATCCAAAGAGAAGGTAGCTTAAGGAGAAAAGGGAGAGAAGGTTCATTTTTTATTTTTTTCGCTTGTTTTTTTGATTTTTATTTTTTTAAAATTTTTTTTCCAACATAAACCCATTCCAAAAAAAAAAAAATCAAAATTTTTTAAAAAAAATAAAAAAATTAAAAAAAATACAACTTACGCATGCGTAGATATCTACACGTGTAAGGTATATAAATCTACACATGTGTAGAGATTTTTTTTATTTTTTTTAAATAACAAAAAACGTGATTTTTTCGATTTTGACGGACCAATGTGTTGTTAAACACTTAAATAATGATAATTAGTTATGCACTATGTTAGTTTTATGGACTTTTAATGCATCAAAATGATGTTTTTAAGTGTTCTCACCGTTCTTATTTTAAGAGTGTTCTTACCGGAGTGTTACCCATATCCTATATATATATATATAGGCAGTGGAAAATAAGGGGCTAATGGAAGAAATAGGGGGAAAAATACACTCATGTACAGAACTAGGTGAAACCCGTGCGTTGCACCGGGCTATATTGTTTTCTACGTGATTCACAGTAAATGGAATGCAACAAAATGTTGTTATAACGAAAAGTGATTAGTTATTATATACAATAAAATAGATGTTTATATGTATTGAACAATAAAAAGGATTTAGATATGAAAATGTTGATAAAATGATATACTTAATATCTATTACACAGAAATAATTGCAAAACTGGTTCTACTCGACTTGTGAAAAAAACTACTTGTAGTGTGCGATTAGTATTCAATGCTCTACAAAAACAAAAGCTAGTAATCAAAAGCTTCGTCTTGTTTCCAATACATAGCCGATTGTAGCTGCAACAACAAAATCCAATTTAATGCCCCAAATCTACAAGATGCATAAATTCTTTTTTGTCTAACTTAGGGATGAGGGGGACAATAATGTAAAATAACAAACATATATTACTAATTATAAGCATAGGATCATTTAATATAAGTGTAGGATCATTATCACTTAATATTCAGAGCTTTCGTGTTTGGTGAAAACGTAAAAATGACAAACACATAAAACTTATTTTTTGAAATAAGTGTAATGCAAGCTGAGGTAATTTAATTTTTGATAAGCTCAGCCTAACTTGTACTTTTGAAAATCATAAGCTTAAAGGCCTTAAAAATGTTATTGATACATAAAGAAGCGCAATCATAATGGTTCAAAAAGACACTGGATTAATCAAAGACTAACAAAAAGAACCATAGATTCAATGAACAAAGTTCACTATCAATTAAGCATAAAAGTCCCCGTTACAATGAAAACCTTACAGAATATATAGAGAAACAATCTTAGACAAATTAGGGAGCATAACACATAAAATATAAATTCTAAAAATATAGATAAACTAAACTTAGTTAGTGTTCTCCAAGAAAGCACGTCACGTCCAAGAGTCTGGTAACCATGTGGGCTGTTAATTATGGTCTAGCACATTGAATTATCCTGGCCCAAAGGGCTTGCCTTGCATCAGTTATAAGTTATATGCGAAACACACACTATCGATATTCAGAAAATTAAACGTGATGATCAACAGCACCATCTGAAAGTCCTGTGGTTTCCCAAAAAATTGTTTTGCTTCTGATTCTTCTAAAACAACCATTCTCGAGCTTGAGCTGGTTTTACACCCATCTGACCGCAAAGCCTTTCATCTCGTGATGTGATGTGAGAAATAACTCGAAGCCCTTTAGCAAAGGACTCGCTCGTCCAATATCTTTGAGGTTAATGATGTCCAAAGATCGTCAAATATAATCATATTTAACGTATAGATTCTAAGTTTCTGTTAGGCTGCTTCAATAAATACGATTGTGAGGGAATCAAAGATTCAAAGATTCATATGATAGGACTTTACTCAAGACCAGTAAACGAAGAAAGCCACCAAAGAAAGTTGCATACTCTGTAAGAGAGTTGCTGAGAAGAAACCATTTATAACGATATGCTTCACTACATACTTGAACACAAAATCTTGCATGATTGAAGGGTTCGATTGCTAAAATTCTAATTCAAGATCCACCGATAAAGATGGATTGTACCAACCGAGTGCTAAAATATAATGTCCTAAATGATTGAAGCCTTGTAAGGTTCTTTTGCTAGAATTCTACTTAAAACACACGATCCTGCTCAATTTTTGGCTAGAATTCCATTAAAGTTCCAAGAATAAAGACTAAAAATCAGGAAAGGTTATTATGAAAAGATACAGTCTTGCAACATTAAAGTATCATTTTGATAGAATTCTACTTCAATTGAACCATGGATAAAGACTGATTTGCAATTTTTTTACTTAAAAAAAAAAGTATCTTGCATAACTAAATAGTCCAAGTTCCACAATTATATAAAAGAAAAACACACACACATATATAATCTAAAACAATACCTTCTTGAATGAAGACCGACAACCCGAAATCAGTTGCCTTCAATAAAGCATTCTCACTCTCATCCGAAAGCATGAAATTCTCTGGTTTCAAATCGGGGTGCATCACATCCATAAAATGACATATTCCGGTTTCAAATTGCGGTGCCTTCATGAACCACATTAACAATTGATCTACATATTGCAGCATCAGCTCTTTCACTATAATGACTTTTAGCAATAATTCTATCAAAAAGCTCTCCACCTTCACAAAATTCAATAACTAAATGAACAGATTTCTAGCAGATTTCTATTATAAGGTTCTATCTAGAACTTGAACAGAAAAGATCTACCTAAAATGTCGTTGAGCTCATCAGGAATGATATCCGGGTCATCAAGATATCGCTTGCTAAAATCAGCTCATTCCAATTAGTGTCTTGATATGGTTGTCAAACAACGTGAAGGACGACGACCCAATATCATTAACAACACAGATATAGACTTTGAACATGTCATAAAAATAACGAAAACAATCGAGGCAGATTGATTAGTAACTGGTTCCTTTTTTTTGTGTTATTTAGAAGCAAAAGTTATCACTTCCCTTTTTTAAACACTATAGAGAGTTGCAACAACATCAAATAAAGCCTACTTCTAAAGGATTTTTGTAAATCACATATTTTGAGGCTATAATATTTATTTTATTTTACAACACAAATTCTCATATTGACTATTATCTAACCCATGTAACCTGCCTTATGTATTCAGGATATATATCTGATCACATATTTACCTAGCAAACTTGCAAAATTCTTATTATTAAAAGATTTTTACATGAGAAATTTAACTACTTACCATTGAGCGTTGCCAACTCTGCTTAATGTTGAGATTTCAGTACCTCCCTAATTATATGAATCCAAGAATAGGCATTTAAACCATCTTGAAACTTCGGGACCACACAATTTACTTGTTCAACAATGTCCATGTCTCTGAAAAAACATCGGATGGGCAGATGGCTTAACTTATAAGTTAGACGACATGCATTATAATACAAAAAAGTTCAAGCCAGTGAGTTGGAGAGCTTCCAGTGCAGCAACACATGCTACAGGATATCCAAAATAGGTAAATCAATGTGTAGGTGCACCTAGAAATATAATTTTCATTGACATGGTGGTACTCAGCTTGTAAGCAACAAAACTGTTATTCTGTTACGACAAAGAAACAACAATGTGACTTTGGTCACGGAGATGATGCTTAAGATACATGAGGATGTCACTTCTTTAACCGCATAAGCCATCGTTGAAAGAATATATACCCCAAAAATCTTCTTTTAAAGGCAAGATAGTAGTAGTAGTAACAATAGTTGAACAGAAACATTATATTGTACATACATGATAGCGTTTTCCTTGAAAAATTTTTAACAGAAGCATTATTCTCTTATAACCTAAATACATGAACAAATTAATACTGAGATAAAACCCCAACCTTTATGCTAAAAAAAGATTAAATTCAAATAATTAACATATACGACGCAAAAAGGATGAACATAGATTACTAAAACCTTAAAATATCATTCGTGAACACCATCAAAATAAACAAAACTAACCAGAAACTTGAAGTATCACTGATTTTTATTTACAACATAGAAATCCATTAATAGAAACACAAACAAACAGTGACTTATTAGATTAAAAAGAAATCATACCTCGATCTTGGAATGGTTGCAATCGTTAGATTAGGGTTAGTTCCTGTGTGAAAAATTATGGTAAAAGCCATTTAATTTAAAACCCTCAAATCCTAAAAATTTAGAAATTTGAGAATATCTATTGTAAATCAAAAAGGGGTGATTATCTTCTAATAAAATTAGACTGAAGACTTGGAAAAAGAAACTTACCAAAATAGAATCCAAATATTCATGATTTATATCTCGAAAAAAACAATTTAATCAAATATGATTTACATTTACAAAACACATTCCAGAACCCCTAGATACATATAACAATTTAACACGATTTCTATTCACAAGTTATAAAAAAAAAACTGATTAAACAAAAATACAAAGGATCGAAAATTGTTACCTTGAAAATTGTTTTTGTGATGCTATTAGTCGAAATAACAAAATAATCTGCGTTTCGTAATGTGTTGATATAATATATATATAGAGATGAGATATATGAGGATTTAGCCATTATTTTAAAACCCTAAATCCCTAAAGTTTAGGGATTTGAGGTATTAGGAATTGATTTGGAGAGAAAATAGGAAAGGATTTTCGGAGATTACATTTGAAAGCAGATGAAAAAATGAAAATAGGGAGGCTGCTAAAGGGTTACGATGGATCTGGTTGTTTTTTTACAAAAAGCCATGTGAATGATAGGTTATTAGTAGTGAGTTTGAGAATCCTAAACAAAACCTCCTTGGCTCAAGTGGTAAACGCGCGGAGCTGATGAACATAAGGTCTCGGGTTCGAAACCCAGAAACCATATTTTTTTTAATAAAGGGTACATTTATGTCTTACATACTTAGGTGGACCCTACACATCAGCACGTAAAATGCTGATGTGGCTGCTGACGTGCCATTCGAGTCGCTCTGGTAACGCCACATCAGAATTTGCTGACATGGCGGGCTAGGAGAGCGCCAAGTAAGCGCTTTCTGATAGCCTTATATATATATATATATATATATATATATAATATAGAGAGAAGAGATTACAAGCATTCATATTTATATCTACATCTATATGTCTATATATATTATAAGAAAAGCACCAAAATAAATTTTTTCTAATATCATAAATGTCCTATTTGTCTAACACCATTGCAGTAAAAACCAAGCTTCTATTTGCCTAACACCGTTTAGCTGATATACTATCCAATATCATTTGGTATAGATAAAGACAGAACCATTCAAATGGTTATCACCTGTTTATTTACATAACACATTACACATAATTACACACAACAATATTGTTTATTTTCAGAAATATTAAAGGACTAATAGCACTTATAAGCCTGACTCCTAGACATGCTTCTTGCAGACCATTACACATTTTATAATCCATACACCAAAAGCTTAACTATCAATGCTTAGATTTCTTATTAGTAAAACCATACTATGCCACCTTCTTGTCTCCTTCATTCATCTTCATGACTCAGATCAAGATGATTACAAAATAAAAATAATTAATAATAAAAGTAAAAATAATAATCTGGCTTGATCAAGCCCTATTTATTGCCAAATATACTATAATATGTCACATCTCAAATTGCCAATATATATGGCACTACACTTTTCAATCAACAACCATATCTAAAATATATAAACAAATATGAACGAAACTTGCCCTTATTATTAGAAATCTCTACAATTTGATCAACAGGAAGTTAAAAAATGAGCTTTTATATTCAAGTTCGATATTTCACGCATTGCCGACTGCTTCAAGTTGTAGATGCACGTATAAATTTTTATTAAAAATGATACTATGAAGCCATAGTGAAACCATAGTATAATCAACCTAACCAAAATAAGTAAAAACACACTAAACTAATCAAAATCTATAACAACATTAAAGAAACAACCAAGACCCAAACTTTATATAAATTACTGTAGTAGATACCCACCACTATCCATATGTGTAATGAGAGGTGGCAGGCTCAAATATAGTTAGTAAGGATAATTAACCAAGTTTGATGTTGAGAGTTCTAGACAACAAAAATCTTATATTTCAACCCACTCATTATATGGCGGGAGTCCCCATAGCTGAGGCTGGAAATCTAGGAATGAATGAATCACATGATCAGTAATTGAAAATTTATCCAATTCACTTTCAATAGATGGAACTGCCACTACTTGCATATTAACCCCTACCTTGTTTTTGGGCCTCTTTTGGTGCACTGGATCCATTGAGTGTACCATTCATCACAACTTTATCTTTTATGTTTTGATCTGTCAGGCTCCACCCAAACCATTCTGGCCCAATTTAAGAATTATCATTTTGACCGAACCCATATTAAGTTATACTGCATACAATGTACGAATGAAGTAAGTTTAGACATACCTCGATAACAATGTTTATACCGAGTTCAGCCCATGGAAGCCTAAGAGGGTCTCAGCTAGAAACAACCTTGATCATCTTTCCATCGACACTGATTGTCTCATTATCGACAATCTTAACATCAATTTTTAAGGTACCAAACATAGAGCTATACTTAAGCAACTGAGACAAATAAGTATTTATAGGTCAACAAAATAAACGCCTTTGCCTTGCAGTTTTATGCGACTAATATATATTGGGGCTCACGTCAGTTTCAATTAGCAGGTTTTACTCCTACCAATGATCATGACAAACCGAAGGTGAGTATAAAAGTTATTTCTATGGCATCTTCTTATAGAGCAATCGTTGTCAATAGGAACTAATCTCCCATAAAAACCTCCTAGACCATTGTTTTTGTATTTGAACTTGACCCATTACGTTTTTCAAAAATAGTTTGTGACAAAAATTTACGGGTCAGCATGAGCAAACCATTTAGGTCCTAGACCCAAGTTATTCATTTGACCCATTTCATCATATTTTTGTTCCTTTAATTATAGCTAAAAACCCACTATATAAAAGAAGTCACCACGGGCCATTTCATAAACACTCAAAAACCACATAGGGTGTTAGCAGGTCCCCTTGCTTAGCCTGCCCGACCCAACCAGTATTAATAAATGACATGCTTTTGATTGAACCCATTTGACTAATTAGCGATTACCCTTTTTGTATCTAGAACAATCTAACACATGTTGGATAATATCAAAGTTTACCCATATTCAAACACAAAATAGTGAAAGCAAAGAGATTCACTTTCATTGAAATCATAGTTTTAATACCCATAATAAACTGAAAGCAAACTCTTCTGATAAGGCCAAAACATATCACAGTTCAGGACAAAAAAGAAAGGTTTACCTTAGACTGCTAATCTAGGAGTTCACGCGCAGCTTCTCTGTTGTCTTATCAAAGCAGATAACCACGACCTTTCCAGGCTCATCCTTTACCTTTAGCAGATTTTTATGCATCACGCATAAAATTATAGATGGAGAAATAGCAATGAACAAAAAGAGTTAATATAAGAAACTGTACATCAGGCATCAACCTGGTTATATATGAACATGCTTGATAAAAGGACAGCTAGGGAGAAGATTTGTGTGCTGTATGTACCCTGTAAAATAGCCCATGCAGGGAAAAGAAAGTTACATAACATCATGAGACATATAAACAAAAAATAAGCCGAGGTTTGTTATACTTAAAACTGAATAGGATGAAAACTGACCGTTTGATCATAAGCATCTATTCCTTCGCTATCTAATAGCAAAAGGTTGTATTCTGTTCCATCAAGAGCTGTTCTCTTTATAGGAGTGCTCCACAGCCAGAGCCCTTTTGTACATGGACGATGAGTCGATGCCACCTGAAATCCGCTACTCCTTCCAAGAAGCTAAAACATATAAAACAAACTGTTTAAACAAAGACACTCATTCACTTGTTCCACTCATTACAAACAAAATTAAAAAAAAGGTAGCAGAAACACAACAAAATTTTAATTATGAAACATCTCTCGTGCACTTCAAACATCTAACAATAATTGTTAAGTTTTCTTTCAAACATTTTATCAAACATCTTTCGTGCACTCCTCAAACCTTATACTACAACTAATTAGTTCATGCACAATCCACTCCATAAACCCCAAAATACAAAACCCAGTAATGAAAGAATCAAAACTCGTATGCAATACACACATAGAACAGAAAATATAAATAAGAATACACTAACCTTAAGGATCACCATCATCTTTAAAATACCTGCAAAACACAAAGATTAAAAAAAATAGATGAGAAAAAAAGTCCATTTTTTGTTGATTAATAAACAAAAATAAGAAAGTACATTAAAGAAGATTGTGAATCAAAGTAAAAAGAACACCATCCCAACAATCACAAATGAATGAATACTTGTAATATGAAGACTTACCATTAAATCATTATGATAATTTCTGCATTGAATGAAAGCTTTAAACCAAGAAGCCAAAAGGGCATGATGAAGAAACCAACATCAACCAATTAATAGTGTTTAAGGAGGGGATATATGAAATTTTCTCAATATGTTATGTTAATCTATAATCTATAATACTTTCTAAACCAAACTGCCTATTCTATTTTAAGAAATTCAGTAACCCAAAATACCCTTACCTTAAACATCCCTAATATATCACTTCTTTATAAAACAAACTACTCCTATCCTTTTTAAATTTTCTATCATTAGAAAATCCAAAATACCCTCAACTTTTAACACATTTTCAACCCACACACTATATTATATTCACCTAAAATACCCATTTATCTATTTAAACCAACTCTCTCTTATTCATTTATTTAAATATTTCCATCTAATATACTTATAACAGTCTTAATGAAATTATCTACAACATACATCTCTCAACCCATTAATAACTATTAACTACACTATCTTTTTTTACATTAATAATCACATCGCTACCGCTACCACCACCACCCCTGTTACTAACGCCATCCATCGCCTCCACCACCGGCTCCGCCACCACCGTCGCCTTTACCGCCGCTGCATTGCACGAGTACCCTTCTAGTATTGAATAAAGAAGAGATAAGAAGTTATTAAAAAGAGAGATAGATGTATCGTATGTATGTATCTATATATATCAAATCGATGGTTTATATAACTTACATGATGTATACATACGGTTAACCTTAATCAATTTAATGGGAAGACATAAAGCCTTAATCATCAACGAGGAAGTAAAAATACATAAGGCCACAATCATTATAACCCTTATTGTTCATTAAAGGAGAAAGATAAAAATTCCAATTAAAACAAAACAGGAAGCCAAGAAATTAACAACTTATTATCAATACCTGAGAGATTATGAGTGACATAATAACAATTATTGAGAGAAAGGTTGGAGGTTTTAGCAGAGTAGATCAATTTAGATATATATATATATATATATATATATATATATATATATATATAACTATTTGATCAATTTCTATATTTACTATTTAAATAATATAATTTAGTCACATGTTTAATTGCTTAATTTAAGAAAATTAAGAGTTGTGATTGGTCGATTAATATTAGATCAGTTGCCTTTTAGTATATATTAAGATTAATATTAAAATTAAGATAAGATAAGATATTGTTTTGGGTTTAACCTTTTAATTCATAATACAAGAATTTGTTTTAAGAAATAGTTATCTATATATCTATATACATCCTTATAATACGTATTGGATTAAGAAATTAAGCCTTTTTTCAATATTCCCATATTACCCTTATATAAATAGCCTTTCTAACACACATACCCTTCCGGCCTTCCTGACTTCGTCTCTCCCTCCTCCCTCTCAATACCCAACGCGCCAAAAACACAAACCCCAACCCTTTCTTCCCCAAACCCTCTCCAATCACCGCCGCCTACAATCACTAACAACCACCGTTGTTTTACAACCTCTTTTTTGGGATTAATTTCTGGTAAGTATCTATGACTATAATAGGTTCAATTTGTTTAGATTTAATTAAGATACCGCCACCGCGCCACCACTAATCATTACCACCATTTGCACAAGAATTAGTGTTATGAATTTATATTTCATAAGATCTACCACTGTCGTTTCAATCTTTTTTTCTTTCTTTTAAAAGATATGAATTATGAATATGTGATTAAACAAATTGTTTTGGTTTTGCTGTTTAGCAGATATGTATGGACAATAATATCATATTTTTATTATGTCACTCATCGTCTACTTGGGTATTTTTCATAGTCCAATTCAGTTTTACCTTCTTTTCCTTTCCCTATCATGTTTTCGTTTTATATATTGTTTGCCGTTCTCAAGTTTTCATAATGAAATGTTTGTATAATAGGTGTTTGCTTATATGTCCAATTACATATTTTGTTCACCATTCACCTTGACACTTTAAGATTTACTGATTTAGTATTTACAGTTTTTGGTAGCTTAGTTTCTTGCAATTAGAATTTTGGAGATAAAGCTACCTATATGAGGGCATTATATATGATGAAAATAAGAAATAACCATGTGCTCAATCATAAGGAGGCAACTGTGAATATCTGAATCATCATAAAAGATCAATGGCTCTCTATGTGCAAGTTTTTGTATTTATTACTGTATCAGGGTTGATTAGTTCTATCAATTTAATCTTAATTCCTTTAATCTCATCTTATCGTGGTGACATTTTTTTTGCAGCCTTCAATGTTATCAAAAACTTATTATACAAACATTTCGTTATTAACACAATACACAACCCTCAATGTACATAGACATTCGAGCTTGCGTATCTATGTTATTGTTGTTTTTAATTACATGAACATTCTTAACAGTTTATTATGTGAAAGGTTGGTTTCTCTTTCTTTACATATTTACATATATTATAGGACAAGAAAGACGATGATGTTGATTTTGTTCATTTGCTTTCTCTCTATGGTTTAATAAAGCTTTGCACTCTTAACTTTTATTTCTTGGACACTTACATGGCAGGTTGTCGTGCAGGTTTCTGGAGGTGGAGGAACTTCCAAAGAAAATGTTGCTCTGTGCGGGAGTGGGTGTAAGTCCCAAATAGAGATGATTAAACCCGACTGGTAAGTAGTTCTAACTGGAAGATGACCAGTTCAGAATACGATCCAGATATGGATGAACAATACGATAAAGGTACTGAAAGTAAATGCAAGAAACAATAAGGGCTGAAACTATATAGTTAATATGTATAGATCAAGTATGTAGCATTGAGACACGATGTACTTTTCAATGTATTTGATTTATTGATATATAAAAAAATACAAAGATTGTTGCGGAACAAAGATAAACACCCAAGTGTAAATATCTAAACAACCTAGAAATACAAGTGATCTAATAACTTGGAAATACTCGTAAGATTACTTAGAGTATATCTCACAAGTTGCAATGCAAAGGTTTCAAGCTATTTGCAAGTTGTGAGAAGACTTATATTTATAGACCAAGTCCATGATGACGTGGACCAGATCGTACAAAATATGGTTGGGAACATTTAAGGAATTAAAGCTAATTCCTTACATGTGTACTTTTAAGGTTAAGTATATAAGTCTTTGATGTGACTTATCATACCTTATTCCCAACCTTTACTTTACCTTGTACCTTTATTAATAGTTAAATCTACTAACTGGGTAAAGAAATGTAAAGTAAAAAGTCTTCCTCGTAATCAGTGTAAAAGTGTGTAAATACTTTTATACTGAGATGCTTCAGTCTTCGATCAGGTAGAATCAGCTTCTGAGCTCCACATCTGAGCTGATTCTCTTTCTTCAGACTTCAGTCTTTGACTTCATTCTGAACTGTATTCTGATACGTTGATCTGAACTGAAGTGAAGCTTCAGTGAATTAATTCTGAGCGACCTCAGAATTCTATACAAGTATTTTTCACTGAGCTTCAGCTATTTCTGAACAAATTATACTTGGTCGATTTTTGACCTAACAAATTCTCCCTATTTGTTCTGAAATAGTGCATGCATCTCAGACTTCTATCTATACATGTTTGTAAGTCTGAAATGCAAGTTTTGTTTAAGTTGTAAATTTTTTTCTTCCTAAGTACATCTTATAGATCATTGATGTCTCAGAATTTTACTTGTGGTTTTTCTAACTTAAACTTATCATCTACTTATGACCTACAAAATGTAACATATATATACAAACTGAAGTGTTTGTTACATTTGCAAATATTTATACAAGTATATGATAATCTGAAAAAGGAACTACTTCTTGGCAGGCCTTGAACCAGAAGGTGCTTCAGTAGGTTTCCTCTTCAGCGGAGAATGATCCTTCTTTCCAAACAATCTGCCTTCAATCTCTACCTTGGCCTGCATCTTTTGTTGTATTCTTGATAACCATGCACCAATCAAAGCAGATTTCGGCTTCCCCCTCAGTATTTGGATCATCTCCCTATGCTCAGAAATCCCAAACTCGTGCACTGAAACCTGATTATACTCTTCAGCTGCTCTACCTTCTCTTTTTACAATCAGATCAAAAAGCCTCAATCCATCAGCTTTTGTTACCTCCATATCAACTATTTTAGCTGGATGAGATCGATGTTTCAGATAATGCTCATATTGATCCTTCTCATGCTTTCTTTGGATCTCAACAACATCATCAGACATTGGTTTGAAGTTGGAGAGATCAGCATCACGAATATTTTTTCTTGATGATCTTGGTCCTGTCACTTTGGGCTTTGTGGGTGGTCTTGACAGTTCTTTTTCAACCTTCAGAACTCCAGCCAGAATTTCCTTCTTTTTAATTGCCATCTCTTTTTCTCTGTTTTTCACCAAGTCCTCAATGGACATCTTGAATGTGAGATGGTCCAGCTTTTGTTCTAAGGGAGAATAATTCACCCCATATTCATACTCGAGCATATCAACAACAGCTTTCTGCACTCTTGGATCATTTTTAATTTTCAGATATCTTTCAAGTGAGAGACCAAGAGCTGCAGCATCAACATGATCAAGGGTTCCCATTTTCTGATGTTGAACCCTTTCTCTTTCCTTGTTTTCACCCCACATAATGAATTGATTAGAAACTTGCTTCTGCAAAGCTTCTAATTTCTTGCTATCAGCATTAGGATCATGAAGTGGAAAACCGTGCTCATCAACATTTTCACCAACTACCAAACCAGAACCCTTTGAATCTTTCTTTGAAGGTTCATCCACCACTGGGGCCTTGCCCTTATCTTTCTTGGTTGGTTTAGAAGCTTGCACTTTAGATCTCTGAACCTGTTCCCCCTGAACTGAGGCACTACCAGATGGTACCTCAGCTTGCTTCTTGGTTGCTTCTATCAATTCCCGAGTACTAGAAAGTAGACCAATAGGTACATTTCCCCCTTTGGGGACCTCAGAAGGCATCTTTGCATATACATCAATCGCCGACTGAATAGCCTTCAGAGGTTCCCAACTCTGCTGCAGAAGGCAATCAGAAATGCCTTTTGTCATGGTAGAGAACTGAGCCCTTAACCTGAATGATGAGTTAAGGTTCAGATTCTCTTTATCAGTAAGCTCTTTCAGCAATTTCCTATCTTCTTCAGAAAATGAAGGAGGAGGAGGAGTAGCAACAACATTTTCCTTTTTAAGCAGGGTCAGAATTTCATCTAACTGCTTGGACTGGCCTTTAACAACTTCTTCGAGAGTAGATACAGATTTCTGAACTTCTTCAACAACTTTATCTACCTTCTCTGAAGTGTCTTGAGTGAGTTCTAAGACCATCCTTCTGATCCCTTCTTCAACCTTTTCAGCCACAGAAGCTGAAATCTGATCAACAAGAGTCTGAGAAATCTCAGACTTCAGCTTCTCAATCACATTATTACCAACAACAGACCCAAGTTCTTTCTCATTGACACTTGGCCTTTTTACCAACTCATTCACCTCCTTCCCGACTGCCAGAACTTCTTGTTTTATCAATTCAATGCCAGATGTCAAGTTTACAACAACTGAAGCTTGCACATCTCTTTTGGCTAGTCTGAAGGCTTCCCTGATAGCTATACTTATCTTATTGCATGAATGTACCAGCTCATTTAGCTTCCCACCTACTAGTCCCTCATTCCCAGCAACCTTGGTGAACTCAGTGCCAAGAAACATCTGAGCACCCTTCATTTCAGCCAGGGACGTAGTATTGGCAGTTAGAGATTTAGTTAAGTCCTCCACCTTGATAAGTAGGCTTTGGACTTCGGCATTTTGTTTCTCTAACTGTGCTTCTACACTCAAAGGAGGAGGTGGTTGTGCAGAAACAGAAGCCACAAAGGGAATTCTACCAAGCCCATCTAATGCCTTTTCCAACTGCATTTCAGTTGGACTCTCAAATTCAGTAGAAGAGTCCAACTCTTTCTCAATTTCAATATCATAATTGATGGGCCTTGGCACTTGGTGAATTTGTGGGTGTAAGTGTTGGAGTTGTGGTTGAAAACGTGGTGATGTAACATAGGCAGGTGTAGAGCCGGGTGGAAAATATGGATGTTGATGTGAAGTGTTAGGTTGGCGATATGGTTGTTCAATATTTTGGATTTCTGGGGGAGGTTGGACGTTTGTGAGGCTGAAGGTTGGCTTAGAATCAGAAGACTGATTCTCCTCCAGTAAACCTTCATCAAACTCAAAGTCAGCAAAGGAATCAAGATTCCCTTGAGGTGGCTCATCTTCATCCCAGAGGTCAGTTAAAACTGCAGTCTGATCAGATATGCCCTGGTTCAGATCACTGGTACCTGAACCAGCTTCTGGTTCAACAACTGCTACTGCAGATGCATCGTCACCAGATTTATTGGTTGGCTCAGCCATAGTTTCATCGCCAGAGACAGTAGACACGGGGATTGCCTTAATGATTCTCGTACTGTCATCAAGAATCACTTCATCAGCCGTAGAGTCTGGAATCTCAGTCTTAGGTGGTGTCACACCAAAGACTTCATCAATTCGTGCTGCAGAAGAGTGTGAGATTTGTGAAGTTACAGGGGGTGCACGTGCAGACACGGACTCTATTGTGTGCTGGGCGGACACACTGATATTTTCTTCACCATCTCCTCCTAAAGAAGTTTTGGAGATGGCTGCTTGTGGGCTTCCCTTTAGACTCGATTCCTCTGGTTCTTGTTGGGAAGATCTAGAGGGGTTTGCTTCGGTACTACTGTCCTTGGGCTGTGAGGACTGCTTATATTTACGTCGTTTTAATAAGCCCTTTGGAGATCTTGAGGGATCTTTTGGGAGATCCTCAGGTTGGTCAGTGGATGAGGGAGGTGGTGGTTGGGTAGAAGAAGTTGCTGGGGTTTTAAACAACTTCAACATTTGACCACCAGGTGCACCAATGGGTCTTGCATTCTTTTGCGACCCGCTCGGTGACCTTTCTGAGCCAGCCGGTCGTGCTGTTTCAGTTTTATTTATTACCTGAAGCATTCCAGCGGAGAGCTCTGGTTCTGGATCTGAAGTAGGCAACTTTGATAGATCCCTGCAGAACTTTGTCGCTGAAGATTCAAGCCCCTCAAAGTGATACGCATCTCCAAGCATGTTTATGAAGCAGACGCTCAGAAATCTAGGGAATGAGATATGTGGACTTCTTTTCCCTTTTAATTTTGTTATCAGCTAAGAGAAAAGTATCTCAGAGAAGTCCACCTCAATCCCATGCCACAAGTAATACCCAATTTCTACTTGTGCTAAGGAAATTTGGTCCAATCCACCCCAGTTTCCTCCTAGGCACTCGACAATCTGAGTCCAAAAGTATCTCCAACACTTTCCAAATCCAGATAGAAAGATGTGTCCAGATGTCTTCAGATTGCCGTCTGCATCAACCATGTCATTATGACCAGTGGCCTGCAGTACCTCCCTAAAATTAACTCCTTTAAGCCTTTTTGCATAGGCTGAAGAAGAGGGAAGGTAGTTCAAATGAAGGGCCTCCCGAAACCCATCAAGTGAAAGGATATACTGCTTTGTGCCTTCTTGTAAAGAAAAAGCAATGGATTTTTCATCCTTGCTCAAAGTAGCAGTATACCAGAATTCAAGTAAGTATCGATGATACATTACCCGAGGATCAGCAGTCAAGGCGTAATGGAGAGGGGATTGTTCAAGAAATTTATTTATCCTCACTACTAGAAACAGGGCTATCCTTGACCCGCTTTTTATGACCCACGCTAATAGATGACGCGCAAAGTGAGAAGTGTAAGTCCCAACTCAATAGATGGTACTACCTGAAGACACCTCTATGTCGATGGTGGAGTTACTTTGCAATATAAACGCTGAACTGGAGACGACTAGTTACAGAGAGTATATACCAAGTTCTAGATAGATTACTTATTTAAGTGACAATAAGTAAAGAACAATGCAATAATACAAAATACTTGTAAAGTAAATTGGTGAGACAATATGTAATTTTCAAGTGTAATTTATTTATTAACTTTAAATAAATTACAAGGTTGTTGCGGAACCAAGATAATACAAGTATGTAAATATCCTAACAACCTATGAACTACAATTGATCTACACTTGGAATTTCTCTAAACAATCGAAACACTTAAAGTTGTGAAATGTTCCTTTTTACGATTGAGAGAATATTGCACAAGTTCACCAAGAATATTGCAGGTTTGCAAAGTGTGTGACTTCTTAAAAAAAAGTATTATTCTTGGTTGTGCAATGACTTGTATTTATAGGCAAAGTTAACATTGGGATGTTAACTTTGGCCGTACAAATATGGTTGAGAACATTTAAGAATAACATTTAATTCCTTAAAATGCTGTGTAAAGTTGCAGTATAAAACAACTTTATTCAACCAGCTTTATGTACCTTTTTGTATTTAAATAATAAGATAAATCTTATTATCCGGGTAAAAGCACATAAAGCATAAAAGTCAATTCCTCATAATCAGTGTAAAGCTTTGTAAGAGCTTTCCACTGATGGTCTCCACTTTGTAACTGACTAGAATGTCAACTGGGCTTCGCTGCCATTGTCATTCTCTATCTTCCACTTGTTGTCTTCGACCCCAACTGGAAGGATTCTTCAACTGGTCAGTTCTCAACTGGAGGAAGTCTTCAGTTGCGTTAACTGTACGATGCAACTGGACTTCAATATATTTCTGGACAAATCTTCTTGGTCTCCAGATGCAACTGGAGACTGGCCAGTTTCACTGAAACTGGTCCTAACAAATTCCCCCTATTTGTCCTGAAATATTAGCAAGTCTTTTTCAGTTCTTGTATCTGTACAAGTGTGAACTGGAGAGACTTGTTCGATTAAATCTATCTAAGTTTTCCAAGGCATTTTTATAGATCAATAAATGCCATGGGTTTTTCTTTTTAAGTTTGTTAGATCTAATCTATTATCTACCTTGTGGTTACAAACTGGTAACTTCATTTATACAAGGAAATGAAATTACACAAGTTACAGAATGTAAATAAAATTACAAGTAGATAAACTGAAAAGAAAACTTAATTTGATGACCCTTCGCCAGTTTGTCTTCTCCTGGTCACTGAAGAGATAGGCTGAGAGTCTTCAGGATCAATATTCAACTTTAGCTCCAGATTTTCTTTGTGTTGAATCTTGCCTTTCAAGAAGTTGACCCATGCTTTATCAACCTATTCCTTTGTGCCTTGTGTAACAACCCTACTTTTTAAATATTATATATGTGCTAGTTATGTTGCCGTTGATCTCACAAGCCATAGTTATACTTGAAGCTAGTAGATAATGCCCCTAAACTAGCAATCTAAAGCTATTGTTCAACTCTAAATGTGAATTATAAAGTACCATTGAACAAAATTTTATTGATGATCAATCAAAGTAGCTAAATAATAATGTAAGTCTCACAAGTTGAGATAACCATCAAAAATTCCTTATAAATGTCCAACAAATCAATCATCAAACCAATTTAAGTAAATATGACATGAGAATAAAGATTTCCATCTCAAAGTATAATTATAAACTAATATGTGCATAAAAGTGGTTAAATAACAACAAGTATATATTTATATGCGTAAAATAAATACAAGCTTATAAATTAAGGGTTATGTAACAAATCAAAAATACAAGAATATGTACATACACACACCTATACATGACATATATACATATATGCACATGCTAGAATAAACATCAACTTATACTACAAACTAATACAATTTACCTTATAATACATACACAAATACATATACATACACCTAACAAATATATATACACCTTATATACATAATTTTTATAAAAAAAAAAATACCAAAACCCTTCCCATGCCCTTATGAGGCCGCCCCCCCCCCCTTCACACCTCACATGCCATTTCAAACTACATACACTTCATTTCAAGTCTTGGAACTCACACTCTTCACACACTCTTCACTCCTTTCTCACACACTCTTCTTTTCTCTCAAGAAAAACTCTCCATCTCTTCTTTTCTCCCTCTCATTTTCGGCCACCATCAAGAACAAAGAAAAACACCATCAAAAATCAAGTAAACACTTACTAATAATAAGGGTTTTAAGTTAGATTAATAAAGGGTTAATACAAGCAAGGTTCAAGGGTTGTTCTAGGCTTAGATTCAAGGTATTATAGGGGTTTGAAGGCCACGAAAATCTGCCCTCTTTCATCATCCAAAACCAAGTTCAAGAGGGTATAATCTTCATCCTTTTTACTAGATCTAATCTCGTTTTTGTTTATATTTAAAGGTTTTATCAAAAACTCATACTTTCTTCTTGTTTTCTTTATAATATACACTTAATGAGGGCAAAGTTGATAGGATCTTTCTTTCCATGCTCATGCATGTCGAATCTAAGAAGAAAGATCCAAGGATTCAACAAGTTTAAGACCCAAAAGTGTGGTTATAGATTAGTAGCTTTTAAAGTGACTTTCTTGTTGATAGATCTATATGTTTTTGTATATTTTTGAAGAGTATAATCTGAGATTTTTCATATAAAAGATGTTTTTATATTGTTGAAAGTTAGATCTATAAAAGTTGATAGTAAAAAGTGTTGATTTGAATGCATATATGCTAGATTTAAGAAAGTTGGATCTTTTGTTGGATTATGAGATGGATATGGACTTGTTATAAGTGAAAAATATGTTAATATTAGTGTTAATATTCTGGAAAAATTGATAAAATATCAAGGATATAAAGCTTGAATCAAAACATGTTAAAATAAGCTAGAAATCACAAACCGAAAACACGCAAAATGCATTTTGAGCACACACATGCACCATAATCTTATGACCAAGAAAATATGATAAACCTACTGGAAAAATGTTGAATAAAAGCACAAAACTCAGATCTATTGGTTCATGACAACAACAAGCTCAAAAACCACCTTTTCGGGTCAAATAATCACTAACCGAAAGCACTAAATTGCACATATCACACCACCACCACTCTCATGATTTTGGACACCAAAATATGATGAACTTTCTGGAAATAATGAAACAAGAATGAAAATCCATTTTAAAGCACTTTAATTACTTAAGAAATGAGGCTAAAATCACTATTTCGGTAAACGATTTTTAATCATAAAACCCTCAAAATGAGCAAGACACAAGAGAGGTTGAATTGATATGATTTTGTATGGATAAAATTTGCCCAAAAGGCCTGAGATTTTTGACCAAAAGGTTTAGTAATGATTTCTAAGAATTTCCATGAATTATTGAATTTAAATGGTAATTAAAAGACATAAAAATCAATAAATAAATTATGTAAATCAAGAATGAAGTTAAATCATCTTAAACATTGATAAAAATAACTAAAACCTACTGGAGAAAAATAGTTAAAAGGAAAGAGACATGTGTTACATAATTTAAAGATAAATAATTAAGTAAAAATAATTAATTAGATATTATTATTAAAATAAATGGAAAATACACAAATAAAAGTATAAATCATGAAATTATAAATTTAGGAGCATATATATCAGAAGATAATTCAAATGAAATTATCCATAATTTACAAAGGCAATTATGACACTTAAAAGTATTTTTAAGGAATTATTTAATTAATAAATCAATAAAATGAATAAATAATTAATTAAATAATATTAAATTAAACATATAATTACAAATCAGAAAAATATACATAAATATTAATATTATAAGACCACTAATGTCAAATATTATTACTAAGCAAAGTATACAATGGAAATCATATAAATCAAAGCCAAACTACGAAATTCCAATAAACGTACAAAAACGTATAATGAGAAAACGACTTCTACCACCAAATATCTTATACCCATATAATGAGAGCATCATAATATACTTAAACTCCATAATCTAATAACAACCAAATATGGGCAAGTCTACTAGTATACATCTCATGATCTAGCTCACTAGTTCATGTCACGCGAACTTACGTCGTGAATATATACGTTATGGTTTAGGCTTGCTTGAGGCGCAACAAATCTAGCAAAGGAATCGCGTTTGATCAGCCCCTATTCACTCTCTAATCAAGTGAGTCATAGCCCCTTTTCAAACTCTTTTATATGTTTTACTTGCGGGGTGAAAAGCATGATTAAGTAAAATGACTTTCTCTTATGAAATGATTCTTTGAAATAATGATAATGATATGGGAATTATATTGTATGTTCAACGTGTTATATGTTATATGATGAGCTTGAGTACTGTCAAACGGTGGTCCCCTGTACACTACTATTAACTCATTTGAGGCCTGTAGTTAGAGGGTTGCGCAACTAGGACTTGTCCCCTCATCCACTATTATAAGTAACGGTGGGATGTTTGGTCTGCCTTTGTGGTCACCTTCATCGCCAGTCTGGCCTCGCGGTGCTCTAACTATATATATTTATGGGCGTCTCCATGGCACGACCCTTGGTTATCTTTATGCACATGATTGACAACATGTGCTTATCATTATCTTATCATTTGGGACAATATATTGATCATTGGGACATAACCGGTCTTAGTAGTGGCTCAAGAACAATCTCATCAAATTATGTCATGGTAGTCTTACCATTGACCCAGAGGTATTGATATTATATTATGGATGACAATTATTGATTGAACATACGGTTTGGGTATGGACAGTATGATGGAATTCTTGGAAATTTTATGACATATTCTTTCTTGAATTGGATTAAATACATGTGTGTTGTTAGCATAATCCTATGAACTCACTCAACTCTCGTAGTTGACACTATTTCTTCATGCTTTTCAGGTCTAGGGCAGTAAGTTAGCTTTTTGGACCGCTTCATGGATGATGTGTTTATTTGTTACATGTTGGACTAGTAACGCAAACATTCGATCTTTTGATTTTGAATTTGGTTATGTAATGTTTATTATACGTCCACTTGAACTTGTAACCTTTTGAATTTGGATGGCATTTGAAACTTTATGTTGATGTTTTATACTTAAATCTTTTGTACCATGTCGTTCTGTGGCATCTCGTGTTTCCGCTATAGTCGGGGTGTTACAGAAAAAATGGTATCAGAGATCAAGGTTATAGAGAATTTTTGCTATAACCTACGTATTTTCAAAACGAGTCGAATATTTCTTAAACAATTGAGTCGATCATAAAGTATTCTTGTTTTACTTATGCATAGCCTGATCAACTATGCCTAACTAAAAATTTAATATGGAATGATCGAAATGACTGTCTAAGAGATATTCAAAATGAGTCTTTTGAAAATAAGCTTTAAAAACGATTCTTGGTGCAAAGATACATAACCAAATCCAATGTTTGCATTACCTATTAGAACCCTTAGTTGATACCCCCACTTGGCTAGCATTACTTTGTCCATTTAGATATAATACATGAGAGCTATGCACAAGTTGAATTCTAGTCATTACTTTAATTATAAATGGTTATGTCGGTCGTGCGAGTTGAGTTGGTCGTCGGTTGTGAATAGTCATGTCGTTGTTCGGTTGTTAAGCTCGTGAGTCGTTGGTCGAGTTGGTTGGTTGCTCGTCAAATGGTTAAGGTCATCTCATGGTCCGTCGAGTCGTCTTGCTGTCCGTAAGTTGCCATATGGGTCGTCAAAGGTCAAGTTGGTCGTCCATGGTCGTCTAAGCGTCGAGTCAAGTCGTCATCTCACGCCTTTGTGAAACTTGTGTAGGAACATCATGTCACGAGCAAGTGGAGCTTCCGGATCAGCCCCTAGACCAAGGAACTTGTACGGATTTGTGGACTACTTGGAAGAGGAAGAAAGGAGAAGCCTAGAGCAAGAGCAACCTCCCCAACCACTCCAAGAAGAAGAGGAAGAAGAGACCGATCCAATGGAAGACCCATCGGAAGACGATAATGCTAGAAGTGTTGCCCCTAGCCAACCTGAACGCCGCTCACCCTCGCCACCACCATCACCACCAGCCCCTAGAGCACCTACTCCGCCGAGGCAAGATGCACCCATGAACCTAAGTGATGGGCGATTTCCAGCCCAAGATCCCTACCTACAGCCGCGTCTTCCTCGTGATCATCCCTGGTACCATCTTGGACATAGGCGTCAAGGAGAGGAGCCACACCGCCCAGTCTATGGAGTACCCCCTCCACCTCCCATTGGTATGACTCGTGAAGAAAGGGAGAGGGTGTGGGGAATAGCTAACGGGTTAAGGGATGCTAGAGTAAGGGTAAGGACTCAAGAGGTGATGATGGAAAGGGCTTTAGGAGTTATGGATAGAACGGGAGACTATGCGAGTTTGGCGATATCAGAAGTCCGACGAGTTAATGAGGTGATATTCATTATGGGATGTGTGCTTACGGCTTTTTGCACTCTCGTAATAGCTCTCATGCTTAGGAAGTAAACCTAAGAGCTACTTTATTTATGAACTTATTCGATATATGAACGTTTGTACTTTGTTTCACTTTCTTGAACTTCTAGCTTTTGTGTGACGATGATCACATAGTATTTGGCATGTAGCAATTTTGTGAACTCATATTGAATGATATGTATGTAAGCTTGATGCCTTCCTATGGTTACATGATGTTCTATCCTTGTTGTGATAAAGTTATCTCTATTATAAAAGTTATAGTTACAGCAGGAAATCAGTTCTGACCACTTTTAGTAGAACGGCCATATCTGGAGTTCTATTTCGTCTTTTGACCTGATTCTAATTGGAGGTGAAACTTAACTCATAGGGCTACGTTTCATATTTTATGAGTTTTGCCCAGATCGTCCATCTTAAGCCACTTTTACGTGCTCCAAATTCGTACACAGATTCTGTAATTCTCTTAATTAACCTAGAAAGCATGGTTGATTAATTTTAGAATTTACCTAACCGCTTATTTACTCATAATGACAAGTGAGTCGTGATTATAAAAAGGAATATGAATCGGGTTGTACATACACATATGTGTGCAAACGAACCCTCTCTGCACTAAATAACTTTAGATATACTCGTGTGAGATCAAGAAGTCGTAATTCGAGTTTATGTCATATGATTCAATGAACGAATGACTAAACTATATTATCCTTTGTAGAAACATGGCACCACGAAGGACCGGCGGAGAAACAAGTGAAGAGGCCCAGCGAAGAGCCGAGTTAGCCGAGCTTATCTCCCAACAGATCAATGCCGCCATGCCAAACATTGCCACCCAAATTGCGGAGAATGTGACCGCTACACTCAACACGGCTAGAAGACAAGATGGAGGGGAAAATGCTATTGACAGGAATGCCTACAAGGCTTTCACGTCTTGCAATCCCAAGGAGTTTCATGGGACAGAAGGTCCTGTTGCATTGCTTACTTGGTTCCAAAGCATGGAAGCCAACTTGAACATCATTACCTGTGCACCGGCTGACCGTGTTAAGTTTGCTGCTAGTAAGCTTCAGGGAAGAGCTCTTACTTGGTGGAATCTCCAAGCGACTACTAGAGGTCCTGCAGCAGTCAATGCTTTGACTTGGGAGCAGTTTAAAGATGAGTTGAAGCGTGAGTATTGTCCACGAGAAGAGGTACAAAAACTGGAGATGGAATTCTGGAACCACGCCATGAGAGGGCTGGAATTGGAGGCCTATGTGATCCGCTTTCACGAGTTGAGCGTGTTGGTGCCAGAGATGGTAACCCCTGTGGCTAAGAAGGTCGAGAGGTTTATCTATGGATTGGCACCTGAAGTTAGGTTAATGGTCACTGCAGCAAGTCCTACCACTCTGGAGCAGGCTATAAGCTTGGCAACCAGGCTAGTGAACGATTTGGTTAGGCGTGGGAAGTATACGAGAGGTGAATCAAGTTCGAGACAAGGTGGAGGAAATCGGTTTGGCGATCGAAAAGGGAATGGACTGGATAAGAGGCAAAAGATTGTGAGAAACTATGGGGTTGTGGATGCTAACCCCAATCCATATCGTGGCATGCCCCCAAGGTGCAACCGATGTGGTTATAGTCACTTGGGTGAATGCAAGCGTTGCACAAGTTGCAACCGCATGGGTCACCTTGCTACTCACTGCCGAAGCGGGCCAAGGAATGAAGGACAACGAGGAGGATGTCACGAATGTGGAAGTACGGATCATTGGAGAAATGCTTGTCCTAGGTTGAGGAGAGCACAAGGCAACCGTGGAAATGGAAATGGTAACCGTGGCAACTTTAGGAATGTTGGGAATCGCGGGAACCAAGCAAACCGAGGGAACAATGGAAATCAAGTTAACCGAGGAAATGTTGGGAATCAAGCTAATATTGGGAATCAAGGCAACAACGTTAACCAAGGAAATCGTGGAAATCAAGGAGGTCAAGCCCGAGGAAGGGTGTATGCCATGGGAGCCAATGAGGCACGTGATGACCCTAATGTCATCGTAGGTACGTTTCCAATAAATAATGTTTATGCATCTATGTTGTTTGATTCTGGAGCCGAAAGAAGTTTTATTTCCTTTGAATTTAAAGAACTGATTGATAAGAAACCTAGTGAACTGGAGGAAACTTATTATGTTGAATATGCTAATGGAAACGAGTATAAGGCTAAGGAAATTATTGCTGATTGTAAGTTAACTTTAGATGAGAAGGACTATAGTATAGACTTGATTCCCATAGAAATAGGAAGTTTTGATGTGATAGTAGGAATGGATTGGTTGTCGAAAATGCGTGCTGAAATACTTTGCCATGAAAGGATCATTAAGATTCCCTTAGATAGTGGTGAGGTGCTAATAGTTCAAGGCCATAAGGCGGGAGTCCAACCTAAGTTGGTGTCGTCCATGAAGGTGAGGAAGTACCTATGGAAGGAATATCACACATACTTGGCACAAGTAGTGGATAAGCGAGTGAAAGATAAGGATCCTCTCAAGGTAGCTGTGGTTAGAGATTTTCTAGATGTGTTTCCGGATGAACTACCTGGACTTCCCCCAGCAAGACAAGTAGAGTTTACTATCGATTTAGTTCCCGGGGCAGCCCCCGTGGCTAAGGCACCATATAGACTAGCGCCCTCTGAAATGCGAGAACTCTCAGAGCAATTGCAAGAATTGCTTGATAAAGGTTTAATCCAACCTAGTTCTTCGCCTTGGGGTGCACCAATTCTCTTTGTCAAGAAGAAGGCAGGATCTTTGAGAATGTGCATCGACTATAGAGAGTTGAATAAATTGACGATCAAGAATAGATACCCGCTGCCGCGAATAGACGATTTGTTCGATCAACTGCAAGGAGCGTTTCTCGAAAATTGACCTTAGGTCCGGCTATCATCAGTTGAGGGTACGAGAAGAAGATGTACCTAAAACGGCTTTTAGAACTCGCTATGGGCACTATGAGTTCCTAGTGATGCCATTTGGTCTCACAAATGCGCCAGCCGTTTTCATGGATCTAATGAATAGGATCTGTAGGCCGTACTTGGATAAGTTCGTCATAGTGTTTATCGATGATATCTTGATATACTCTAGAAGCAAGGAGGAGCACGAGAAGCACCTGAGGATAATCTTGCAGCTACTTAGGGACGAGAAGCTATATGCTAAGTTTTCTAAGTGTGAATTTTGGCTCCGTCAAGTCCAATTTCTGGGGACACGTTGTGAACGAAGAAGGGATTCATGTAGATCCGTCTAAGATAGAAGCGATCAAGAAATGGGAGACACCCAAGACACCAACGGAAGTGCGTAGCTTCCTAGGTTTGGCGGGTTATTATAGGAGGTTCATACAAGGATTCTCTAAGATTGCGGTACCTTTAACCCAACTGACCCAAAAGTCAAGGGAATTCGAATGGGGTGAAGAGCAAGAGCAAGCATTTCAAACGTTGAAGGACATGTTGTGTGAAGCACCAATACTAGCATTGCCGGATGGAATGGAAGGATTTGTAGTATATTGTGATGCGTCGAATAAAGGGCTAGGGTGCGTACTAATGCAAAGAGACAAAGTTATTGCGTATGCATCTAGGCAATTGAAGCCACATGAGAAGAATTATTCAACACACGATTTGGAGCTGGGAGCCGTAGTGTTTGCCTTGAAGATATGGCGACATTATCTTTATGGAACCAAGTGCACCATATTTACTGATCACAAGAGCTTACAACACATCTTCGATCAGAAGATGTTAAACATGAGGCAAAGAAGGTGGATGGAGCTACTTAACGATTATGAGTGCGAAATTAAGTACCACCCAGGAAAGGCAAATGTTGTTGCTGACGCCCTTAGTAGGAAGGTGAGCACTAGGGTGTCGAAGACAAGAATTTATCACTTACAGGTGAAAATGTCTCTAAGGGACAGATTCTTAGAAGATCAAGCAAAAGCTTTTGAAGGGAAGAACATTGAAGAAGAGGCATTGAGTGGGGTAGAAACCAGGTTCGACAGGGATGATGAAGGCATCTTGTACTTCAAAGGAAGAGCTTGGGTCCCAAGAATCAACGGGCTGAGAGAAGTGTTAATGAAGGAAGCTCACAATTCAAAATACTCGATTCATCCAGGAGCGGATAAGATGTACCAAGGTCTAAAAAGGGACTTTTGGTGGCCTGGGATGAAAGGTGATGTAGCACTGTATGTGAGCCGATGCATGACTTGTGCGATGGTCAAAGCTGAGCACCAAAAGCCAGCTGGACTTTTAAAGCAGCCGGAAATACCCGAGTGGAAGTGGGAGCAAATAGCAATGGACCTAGTAACGAAATTGCCTCGGACAAAGAAAGGTCATGATGCTATATGGGTGATTGTCGACCGTCTTACGAAATCAGCCCATTTCATCCCCATCAAAGAAGACTGGAACACTGAGCGTTTAGCGCGTTTGTACGTTGAAAAGATCGTGACATTGCATGGTGTACCTCTGTCCATAATATCCGATAGGGATGGTAGGTTTACCTCACGTTTCTGGGGTCTTGTGCAAGAAGCAATGGGCACTACGTTAGCATTAAGCACGGCTTACCACCCACAAACGGATGGGCAAAGTGAGCGTACAATACAAACGTTGGAGGATATGCTAAGAGCTTGCGCATTAGAATTTAGTGGAAGTTGGGATGAACACTTGCCTTACGCAGAATTTACTTACAACAATAGTTATCACTCTAGCATACAATGCGCGCCGTTTGAAGCTCTCTACGGGCGTAAATGTAGATCCCCCATGTGTTGGATAGAGGCGGGCGAGAGAAGCCTAGCTACCGTTGATTTTGTCCAAGAGACAACGGACAAAGTGGCGATCATTAAAGAAAAGCTTAAAGCCGCGAGAGATCGGCAAAAGAGTTATGCGGATAAAAGAAGGAAGCCCCTAGAATTTGAGGTTGGCGACAAAGTACTATTAAAGGTGTCGCCATGGAAGGGAACCGTAAGGTTCGGCAAAAGAGGAAAGCTGAGCCCCCGATACATCGGGCCATTTGAAATTGTTGCTAGAATAGGCCCCGTAGCCTATAAGTTGAAATTACCCCAAGAATTGGGAGATGTTCATGACACATTCCATGTGTCAAACTTGAAGAAATGTGTGGCGGATGATTCGAAAGTGGTCCCACTTGAAGAACTACGTGTGGAGGATAAGCTCCAATTTCGTGAGGAGCCAATAGAAGTTCTAGACCGCAATGAAAAACGCCTAAAGAGGAGCAAGATCCCTATTGTTAAAGTTAGATGGGATACGAAACGCGGACCAGAGTTTACCTGGGAGCGCGAGGACTTTATACGCGAGAAATATCCGCACTTACTCCCTAAGCAAATTCAAATTCCGAGACGGAATTCTTTTAAGGGGGTAAGGATGTAACAACCCTACTTTTTAAATATTATATATGTGCTAGTTATGTTGCCGTTGATCTCACAAGCCATAGTTATACTTGAAGCTAGTAGATAATGCCCCTAAACTAGCAATCTAAAGCTATTGTTCAACTCTAAATGTGAATTATAAAGTACCATTGAACAAAATTTTATTGATGATCAATCAAAGTAGCTAAATAATAATGTAAGTCTCACAAGTTGAGATAACCATCAAAAATTCCTTATAAATGTCCAACAAATCAATCATCAAACCAATTTAAGTAAATATGACATGAGAATAAAGATTTCCATCTCAAAGTATAATTATAAACTAATATGTGCATAAAAGTGGTTAAATAACAACAAGTATATATTTATATGCTTAAAATAAATACAAGCTTATAAATTAAGGGTTATGTAACAAATCAAAAATACAAGAATATGTACATACACACACCTATACATGACATATATACATATATGCACATGCTAGAATAAACATCAACTTATACTACAAACTAATACAATTTACCTTATAATACATACACAAATACATATACATACACCTAACAAATATATATACACCTTATATACATAATTTTTATAAAAAAAAAATACCAAAACCCTTCCCATGCCCTTATGAGGCCGCCCCCCCCCCCTTCACACCTCACATGCCATTTCAAACTACATACACTTCATTTCAAGTCTTGGAACTCACACTCTTCACTCCTTTCTCACACACTCTTCTTTTCTCTCAAGAAAAACTCTCCATCTCTTCTTTTCTCCCTCTCATTTTCGGCCACCATCAAGAACAAAGAAAAACACCATCAAAAATCAAGTAAACACTTACTAATAATAAGGGTTTTAAGTTAGATTAATAAAGGGTTAATACAAGCAAGGTTCAAGGGTTGTTCTAGGCTTAGATTCAAGGTATTATAGGGGTTTGAAGGCCACGAAAATCTGCCCTCTTTCATCATCCAAAACCAAGTTCAAGAGGGTATAATCTTCATCCTTTTTACTAGATCTAATCTCGTTTTTGTTTATATTCAAAGGTTTTATCAAAACTCATACTTTCTTCTTGTTTTCTTTGTAATATACACTTAATGAGGGCAAAGTTGATAGGATCTTTCTTTCCATGCTCATGCATGTCGAATCTAAGAAGAAGATCCAAGGATTCAACAAGTTTAAGACCCAAAAGTGTGGTTATAGATTAGTAGCTTTTAAAGTGACTTTCTTGTTGATAGATCTATATGTTTTTGTATATTTTTGAAGAGTATATTCTGAGATTTTTCATATAAAAGATGTTTTTATATTGTTGAAAGTTAGATCTATAAAAGTTGATAGTAAAAAGTGTTGATTTGAATGCATATATGCTAGATTTAAGAAAGTTGGATCTTTTGTTGGATTATGAGATGGATATGGACTTGTTATAAGTGAAAAAATATGTTAATATTAGTGTTAATATTCTGGAAAAATTGATAAAATATCAAGGATATAAAGCTTGAATCAAAACATGTTAAAATAAGCTAGAAATCACAAACCAAAAACACGCAAAAATGCATTTTGAGCACACACATGCACCATAATCTTATGACCAAGAAAATATGATAAACCTACTGGAAAAATGTTGAAATAAAAGCATAAAACTCAGATCTATTGGTTCATGACAACAACAAGCTCAAAAACCACCTTTTCGGGTCAAATAATCACTAACCGAAAGCACTAAATCGCACATATCACACCACCACCACTCTCACGATTTTGGACACCAAAATATGATGAACTTTCTGGAAATAATGAAACAAGAATGAAAATCCATTTTAAAGCACTTTAATTACTTAAGAAATGAGGCTAAAATCACTATTTCGGTAAACGATTTTTAATCATAAAACCCTCAAAATGAGCAAGACACAAGAGAGGTTGAATTGATATGATTTTGTATGGATAAAAGTTGCCCAAAAGGCCTGAGATTTTTGACCAAAAGGTTTAGTTATGATTTCTAAGAATTTCCATGAATTATTGAATTTAAATGGTAATTAAAAGACATAAAAATCAATAAATAAATTATGTAAATCAAGAATGAAGTTAAATCATCTTAACCATTGATAAAAATAACTAAAAACCTACTGGAGAAAAATAGTTAAAAGGCAAGAGACATGTGTTACATAATTTAAAGATAAATAATTAAGTAAAAATAATTAATTAGATATTATTATTAAAATAAATGGAAAATACACAAATAAAAGTATAAATCATGAAATTATAAATTTAGGAGCATATATATCAGAAGATAATTCAAATGAAATTATCCATAATTTACAAAGGCAATTATGACACTTAAAAGTATTTTTAAGGAATTATTTAATTAATAAATCAATAAAATGAATAAATAATTAATTAAATAATATTAAATTAAACATATAATTACAAATCAGAAAAATATACATAAATATTAATATTATAAGACCACTAATGTCAAATATTATTACTAAGCAAAGTATACAATGGAAATCATATAAATCAAAGCCAAACTACCGAAATTCCAATAAACGTACAAAAACGTATAATGAGAAAACGACTTCTACCACCAAATATCTTATACCCATATAATGAGAGCATCATAATATACTTAAACTCCATAATCTAATAACAACCAAAGATGGGCAAGTCTACTAGTATACATCTCATGATCTAGCTCACTAGTTCATGTCACGCGAACTTACGTCGTGAATATATACGTTATGGTTTAGGCTTGCTTGAGGCGCAACAAATCTAGCAAAGGAATCGCGTTTGATCAGCCCCTATTCACTCTCTAATCAAGTGAGTCATAGCCCCTTTTCAAACTCTTTTATATGTTTTACTTGCGGGGTGAAAAGCATGATTAATTAAAATGACTTTCTCTTATGAAATGATTCTTTGAAATAATGATAATGATATGGGAATTATATTGTATGTTCAACGTGTTATATGTTATATGATGTGCTTGAGTACTGTCAAACGGTGGTCCCCTGTACACTACTATTAACTCATTTGAGGCCTGTAGTTAGAGGGTTGCGCAACTAGGACTTGTCCCCTCATCCACTATTATAGGTAACGGTGGGATGTTTGGTCTGCCTTTGTGGTCACCTTCATCACCAGTCTGGCCTCGCGGTGCTCTAACTACTATATATATTTATGGGCGTCTCCATGGCACGACCCTTGGTTATCTTTATGCACATGATTGACAGCATGTGCTTATCATTATCTTATCATTTGGGACAATATATTGATCATTGGGACATAACCGGTCTTAGTAGTGGCTCAAGAACAATCTTATCAAATTATGTCATGGTAGTCTTACCATTGACCAGAGGTATTGATATTATATTATGGATGACAATTATTGATTGAACATACGGTTTGGGTATGGACAGTATGATGGAATTCTTGGAAATTTTATGACATATTCTTTCTTGAATTGGATTAAATACATGTGTGTTGTTAGCATAATCCTATGAACTCACTCAACTCTCGTAGTTGACACTTTTTCTTCATGCTTTTCAGGTCTAGGGCAGTAAGTTAGCTTTTTAGACCGCTTCATGGATGATGTGTTTATTTGTTACATGTTGGACTAGTAACGCAAACATTCGATCTTTTGATTTTGAATTTGGTTATGTAATGTTTATTATACGTCCACTTGAACTTGTAACCTTTTGAATTTGGATGGCATTTGAAACTTTATGTTGATGTTTTATACTTAAATCTTTTGTACCATGTCGTTCTGTGGCATCTCGTGTTTCCGCTATAGTCTGGGTGTTACACCTTGGCCTCCAAAAAGTTTACCATCTCAACCCATTCTGAGAACCCATATTGCATTGCACCAGGATTGTCAGTTTTAACCAGTGGCCCTCTGGTATAACTGACCTCAACGTGAAAGACTTGGTGCCTGGCTTAATTGTTACATTAACACCATTGATAGTCCCACTATGTCTTTTGGTTGCCATGATCTGGGAGTAATAGCTTCTTGCTTCAGATTCATTTGTTATTTTAATACTCCCAGCTCCAGCAGCCAGTACAGCAGACTTGATGTCATCATTCGATACCTCGCCAGTTGGTTCTATGAATGTACTAAGGTCAGCATCTCTGGTCAGTGGTCTTCTTGGTTGAGGGTTCCTCCTTGGTGGATTCAAAACCTTTTTCACAACCTTCTTTACATTTTCGATCCTTTTCAAAATCCCACTGGCCCTGTTCTCCTTTGCCTTATCCACTGATATATTCAAACTTCTGGCATCAAATTTAGCTTCTTCATCAGGATAGTGCCTGTCCAGTTCAATGTCAAGCATTTCTTTCAACATGCCCACTATCCTGCCATCATTTTTTACTCTGGCATACTCCTCCTTAGTGATTCCCAAAAGATGAGCATCACTAATATCAAGCAATTTAATCTGTGCAAGATGTGCTCTGGCTTCAGCTTGGTTTCTTTGTTTCATCTTCTTTCTTTCTTTAATTTCATTGCCAAGTCTAGCCAATCTTTTGCTATCACTTTCTGAAACTGGAGGAAGCCTATCCAGATTGCCAGTTTCCAACATAGGTACATCAGTGGCCGGCTGGGCAGATACATCAGATGCTAAACCTTTGCCTTTGCTTGTCAACAACAACAACATTCCCCCTATCACTTATATCACCAGTTTCATCAATTCTTTGCTCACCAGCTTCAGTACTGGCAGCCACAATCATTTCACTACCTGTTTGAGTTCCAGATGGATTACTTTCAGTTTGAATTTGTGCAAGAACTGCACTTCTTTCCCCCTTGGCAGCATCTAGACCTGCCCTAATCACTTCCCATTTAGAATGGTGAGCTGGCAACCGGTCAAGAGGCTGCCACGATTGCATGTTCTTGCATTCTTTGAATATGGTGCACATCATCCTGAAAGATCTCCATAGGTGAGTGGTTTCTTTTGACTAGGTTAGAACGTTTGCTGCAACT
>CM067174.1:45947050-45963307 GCA_034093135.1 Erigeron breviscapus | reverse complement strand
AGCCACAGTGATCCTTCGTTGCATCAGCCTGAAATTTCAAACATCTCATTGCCTTACTTTTTCTTAGCTTGGCTTGCTGGATCAAAGCTTCAGTATCCTTGGACACTCTCCTTTGCTCTACAGCAGATTGGAGTTCTTGACGATTGATTTTTCGAGAAGTGTCCAGGGGAATGAAAGTACTTACATCAGCATCTTTGATTGCTTTGATTTGTTTGGCAGTCAACTTTGGTAAACCAGTAAGTCTCTTTCTGTACTCTATCTCCAGAGCACCAGCATTCTTTCTTATCTTTTTCTGGAGACTTACCAGTTCATCCTTTCTTTGTCTGATGAGTTCTGGTACACTCACGCCATAAATAATTGAATCATATACCTGTTCTTCTTCAGCGTAGAATGAGCGTACATGAACATCATCTAATGCATTTAGGCATTGATGAACTCTGGGGTCATCTTTCATCCTTTTATATACTTCAATGTTAATGCCTAACCTTCCAGCATTGTAAGAGTCCAGAGTCCCCATTATTGCCATCTCCCTTTGATGGGCCAGCAGTTCATCCTTTTGATTTCTTTTGAAAATCTCTATCATTATGCATTCTTGCTCTAACTTCCTGGAAGTTTCATCATCAGCATCTTCAGTATGCTCTTCCTCTTCACCAGACACAACTTTTTCTTTTCCTTTAACAGCCTTCAGAGTTGATGGAATATCTGGGAAGGACTCAAACTGGGGCTCACTGGCTTCAGTACCAGTAGCTCCTTCAGGTAGCCCGGCTTCAGTGCCATATGCTCTTTGTCTTTCAGTTTGGTCACCAGACGACCTTTCCCCCTTGGAACGTCTGTCCAGTGGACCAAATGTTGTACCTGGTACTGGAGTTGTTTCAGACACAACTTTCTTAAGTGCCTGCACTTCCTTCTGAACATTTGTAACAGCTTCAGGCAAGTGTTTTGGCAATTTTTCATCCAGTAACTTTTCTACTTGGGGTAACACCCCATCATAAATGCTACGAAGAACAGTCCCAGAAACTTCTTCACATAATTCTTTCAACATGTTGTTTCTGAACTTTCTTGTACATTCATCACTTATAGTGCTAACAACTGCACCCTGTTCCAGTGTGGGTCTACTCTCCAGAGAGCTTACCCTGAAAACCAAATTCTGAACATCTTCTTTCAGACCTGCCAGTTCGCCAGTGACTGCAGTCTGAACAGAAGTAACCAACCTAGTCTCTAATCCCTAGACTGCCACCTTGATCTTTTCAGTGTTGGTGTTTGTGGCCAGTACCAGTTCATCAAGCTTCTCATAAACCAGCTTCTCATTTCCAGCAAAGACATTCATCTCAGATGCCAGGTTATTTGATAATAATGATTTGAAGTCAGAAATAACCTGAGATGAAGTCTGGAGTGATCTCTCCAGGTCCGCCACCTTACTTAAAAGGCCTTGGACCTCGGCAGAAGAAGAAGTGGATAGACCAGTGGGAGGTTCAAGAGTTGAGGGTAATCTGGTCATTAGAGGAACTTGTGCCCAGTCCTCTTCAGTTGCAGCTTCAGACGTTGCAACTGGTGACTCCGGCGCACGAGGAGGAGGTTGAGATTCTGAAGGTTGAATGGTTGCTGGAGTGAAGTATTGGGTGTTTTCTGGAATTGAAGGTGGTGGTGGTGGCATGTTTGGTTCTGGTGGTGGCATTTCTGGTGTAGGTGTTGGCATTTCTGGTAGATTTTCTTCTTCTTGTACATCTTCACCCAGAAAATTCAAGTTCACATCAAAGCCTTCAGACATTGGAGATTCAACAACATCCCATTCTTGAGCAATCCCAACTGTCTGTTCACCAGACTGTTCACCAGTTTCTACATTCACTTGTTCACCAGCCTCTACATTTAAATCCAGTGGAGCCTCTTGCTCACCAGAAGCATGTTCATCAGTCTGAACATCTTCAACAACTTCCTCAACAACCTGTTCTACAATCTGGGCAACATTTTCAGCTTGTTCATCAGTTTCCTGCCCAACAACCTCTTCAGATTCAAAGATTGGTGACCCATCCAGATTCATAACATCACCTGGATGTCTTTCTGGATTCACCTGGATTCCAGCTCTCATCAGACGCCTATTAGTTCTAGGTCGTCTGGAAGGTTCAACAACTTCTTAACCTTGACCTTCTGGAGCAACTTGTCTTATGGGCTGTACAGCCTCTATTATCTGTACATCATCACCAGATGGTACTTCAACAGCTTGACCTCTATCTGGACCCATTTCAGCTTCTTCCCTTGGGAAGGAAAGCATGGACTGAGGAATATCTACCTCATCCAGTGGAGACCTGAGGTTGACCAGGTCCCTCATATACTTACTCACAGAAAAGTGAGTAGTATCCATATCATACTGGTCTCCAAGAGCATTTTAAACATTAGGGAAAGGAAACGAATATAAGGAACGAACGGTTTTCTTCCTTTCACCCTAAGTCGCTCAACCAAGTCATCAAAAAGAATCTGGGCAAAGTCCACCCTAAGCCCAAACCACAAGCAGTAGGCAATCTGGAGGTGGGTTTGATTGATCTGGTCTAATCCTCCAGAACTGCCTCCTAGACACTCAACAATATGTGAAGAAATATCTCCATGAGTCTGACAGCTTGCTCATGTAGATAGTCCCCTTTCTGGATAGCTGGCCATGCTCATCCAATATATCTGTATGCCCCATCAGCCTGCATACTTCCCTTGTATTTATTCCAGTGGGAAGCTCAATAGGCAACTCATTCTGGTCAAAATAGTTTAACTGTAGAATAGACCTGAGAAGACTAGCGGTGAAACCAAGGGATCTGGTACCTCCCTTGAGAGTATAGTTGATCGATGAAGTTTCATCGTCATATGTAGCCGTGTACCAGAATTCACACAAATACTCGTGGTACATTCTTCCAGGATTCAATGTTAATGCACCATATAATGGGCAAGAGAGAAAGAACGAGTTTAATCTCCCAATAATCGATTGGGCATCATGAACACTGGACAGAGAGAGTCTTGCCATCCAGTTATTCATATTGATTCTTATGGCACTTGCCTCAAGATTGATATGAGGTGCCCTAGCAACATTTTCCGAAGGAATGTATTCATTGGCAAACAGATTTTTAGTTCTTGATTGTCTAGGTGCCATTTATAAGGAATAGATGAAAATGAAATTGAATATATAGGTTATGATGAAGATTTGATGAAAGAATGAATGAAAATGGAGTAAATAAGAGAGATAAATATGATTGGAAATTGAATGAAGGAAGTTAATGAAGGAATTTGAAAGATTTGGGAGTAAATATGTTCGAAGTAAATGCAATTGAAATTGAAAGTGGGTATTTATAGGAGAAGGAATGTGGAACTCAAACGGTTTATTTGAAATTATCAAATAACATTTTTGATCGGGTTCTGAGATCCGCATTAATTACATCACATCACACATAAATGCATGACGGTTTACAGCCCACAAACAGTAACAAGTTGTACTTTTTGTTTTCCCAAAGTAAAAAGACCATCATTACGTTGAAAAATTTACATGCCACGTAGGATTAAAATATCTTCAAAAAGATTTGCTTACGTGGCACACACAAAGACCAAGTATTTAGAAAATATTATGACATATTTCAGTGCATCTGGAGGTTGACTGGACACTCCAGTATCACTGGTGGATTAGTCCAGTGAACATGTACTGATGGTACACTGGAGGGACACTCCAGTAAAGTACCAGTGAAAACCATTTTTGAAAGACTGGTAACCTCAAACGTGCACGTCAACTAATACAGACAAATGAGAGGGACACATTTACAAGAAGACATAAGTCAACTCAAACACGCACTTCAACCTGTCCAGTTACCAGTGAGAGGGACACATTTACAAAGCACCAGTAATATAAATTCCCCCTGAACTTAAAACACTTTTAATAGAAAATATTTTTCAAGTCTTCCCTGGAATGTTGTTCCAGAAATCTAATAATGCAAAGATAGTACACATAGGCGTTCAATATCTGAGCAGTCACCAGATTTAAGGATTTAACATTCCCAACTCACCAACAAGATATTCAAAAGTTTTGACATCCAGAGGTTTGGTAAAAATGTCAGCGAGTTGTTTGTCAGTGGGAATAAAATGGAGTTCAATGTTGTTTTTCATAATATGATCACGAATGAAGTGATACCTTAGATCAATGTGCTTCGTTCTGGAGTGCATGACTGGATTGTTTGAGATAGCAATGGCACTGGTATTATCACAAAAGATTGGGGTCTTTGAATATTTAATACCATAATCAAGCAACTGGTTCTTCATCCAGAGTATCTGAGCACAACAACTGGCTGCAGACACGTATTCAGCTTCAGCAGTGGACAATGAAACTGAAGTTTGCTTCTTACTGGTCCAGCTGACCAGTTTGCCACCTAGGAAATGACATCCACCAGTTGTGGATTTCCTATCTATCTTACAACCTGCATGATCTGAATCTGAATAACCCATTAGATCCATGCCTGAGCCTTTGGGGTACCAAAGACCTAGACTGGGGACACCTTTAAGGTACTTCAGTATGCGCTTTACAGCAAGCATTTGAGATTCCTTTGGATTAGACTGATATCTGGCACATAAACATGTTGAAAACATAATATCTGGTCTACTGGCAGTTAAATACATCAGTGAACCAACCATGCCTCTATAGACAGTGGTGTTCACTGGTTTACCATCTGGATCGGAGTCCAGTGTCAGTGGTGCAGAAATTGGAGTTGGTTTAGATGGTGAAGAGTTCATATCAAATTTCTTTAAAAGATCTCTAACATATTTCTCCTGATTAATAAAAATGCCATCTTTGTTTTGTTTAATCTGGAGTCCAAGAAAATATGTTAATTCACCCATCAGACTCATTTCATATTCAGTGGACATGATTTTTGAAAATTTCTTGCACATGTTTTCATCAGTAGACCCAAAAATAATATCATCAACATAAATTTGTACCATTAACAGATTACCTTTCTCATGAAGAATGAATAAGGTATTGTCAATTGCACCTCGTTTAAAACCATTTTTCAACAAATGTTTAGTCAGAGTATCATACCAGGCACGTGGGGCTTGTCTGAGGCCATATAGCGCTTTGTCCAGACGATATACCCAATGTGGATGCTTTTCATCAACGAAACCTGGAGGTTGTCTGACATAAACTTCTTCTTCAAGCTTTCCATTCAAGAAAGCACTCTTTACATCCATCTGGTAGACCTTGAACTGATGATTAGCAGCGAATGCTAAGAATATTCTGATCGCTTCAAGTCTAGCCACTGGAGCAAATGATTCATCAAAGTCGACATCTGACTGGCAGTAGCCTTGTGCTACCAGTCTGGCCTTGTTTCTGATTACGTGGCCATCTTCATCTACTTTGTTTCTGAAGACCCATCTTGTTCCAATTGGTTCTTTCTTTCCAACTGGGAAAGGAACCAGATACCAGACCTTGTTCCTTTCAAACTGGTGAAGCTCTTCTTGCATAGCAGTCACCCAGCTTGGATCTTCCATAGCCTCGTCAATCTTCTTTGGTTCCATCAAAGATAGAAAACTAACGTATAAGCATTGATTACTGGAGGCTCTTCTGGTCTGAACTCCTCTACTGGAGTCACCTATGATCTGATCAATAGGGTGAGCTTTTGTCCATCTGGAGTACTGACCAGGATTGTTACTGACAACAATATCAGTGCAAGAATTCAGTTGAGTCTCCTCTGGAGTTGCTTCTGGAGGAGGATCTTGCCAGATTACTTCAGTATCTTCATCTGAGTCATTTAAATCACGATTTGCATCATGAAATTCTTCATTTGAAGGCATTTCCTGGAGTACTGGTTCAGTTTGGAATTCTTCATAAGAAGACATTTCTGGTCTATTCTCAACTGACACTGATACTGGGGAGCAGTACGCACATCTGAACCAATATTAATTTCAGAGGGTAGTTTGAAAATAATAGAGGGATAGAATGGAGTACTACTGGAGAGTTTCTTTTTCTGAACAGGTTCCAGATCAGGATGACTGGAAACTGTGTCTTTTGAATCTTCATTTTTGTCGTTTATAGGATCAGATTCACAAAAGACAATTGGAGTTACTGGGGGAGTGTCAAGGGCTGGCTTCTTGTTGATTGCAGCATTTGATTCATCAAATGTGACATGAATTGACTCATGACCTTCTCCAGTCTCTTGTTGTAGACTCTGAAGGCCCTGCGAATGGCTGAATAGCCTAAGAAATACCCTTCATCAGCTTTGGCATCAAATTTGCCTAGCTGACTGGAGTCGTTCAGGATGTAAACTGGACATCCAAAAACGTGAAAATAACCAATATTTGGTTTTCTATTTCTTAAGACTTCATAGGCTGTCTTTTTGTGTCTTTTGATGTACACTGATCGATTCTGGGTGTGGCAAGCAGTTGCAATTGCTTCCGCCCAGAACTGGTAGACAGTCCAGATTCAGCAAGCATACTCCTGGCAGCTTCTATCAGCGTTCGATTCTTCCTTTCCACCACTCCATTTTGTTCTGGAGAGCGGGCTGATGAGAAATTCTGGGAGATGCCAGTGTCAGTACAGAATGACTCCAGAGTTGCATTCTGGAATTCTGTTCCATTGTCACTTCTTAACTGACACACTTTTCGACTGTACTTGAGCTCAATTTGCTTGATAAGACTGATGATTTCAGCAGCAGCTTCACTTTTAGACCTCAGAAAGATCACCCAACAATATCTGGAGAATTCATCTACGATCACCAGGGTGTATCTTTTACCAGCACGAGTCTGAACATTCACTGGACCAAAGAGGTCCATATGAAGCATATGAAGAGGTTCAGATATGCTGAAATTCTGTCTGGTCTTGAAACTGGTACGTTTTTGCTTACCCATCTCACATCCTGGACATGGCCTTTCCTTTTTGAAGGAAACTGAAGGTATCCCATCTGCAAGTTGTTTTCTGGACAACTTATTAATGTTCTTGAAATTTAAATGGGATAACCTTTTGTGCCATAACCAGTTTGTGTCTTCATCAGCTTGAGTATAGAAACACTGCTCTGAAGGAGAGCTTTCCATATCCATCACGTACACATTCCCTTTTCTGGGAGCAATCAACACTACCTTCCAGTCCTTGTTGAATACGATACCCTGAGCAATATTGAATAAGACTTGATAGCCATCATCACACAGTTGGCTTACACTGATCAAGTTATATTTCAAACCATTCACAAATGCAACACGTCTGAACTTGACTTGTCCATTGTTCAGAACACCATATCCCTCAGTCTTTCCACAACCATCATTTCCAAAAGTAATGGAGGGTCCATCAGAAATGGTGAACTCCTCCAGCAGGGTCTTACATCGGTCATCGTCCTGCCAGCAGCACTGTCAAGATACCAGATATATTTCTTTCGATCGCCCTACACATACACCAGATACTTATCAGTTATATTTGGGAACCCATCGACTGATGGGTTCACTGGACCCTCCCTTATAGGTCCCTGGGGCAATCTGGTTAAGTTCACTTTCTTCAACAGTGGTCTTAGTTGAAAAGACCACTGGGATTGATAGTTTTAAAACCTTTTTCTTTTTCTCAACTGGAGAAATAGATTTAACTTTCTTAGTAAAAGGTTTTGTATTTTGTCTAGGGCCAGATGAAGTACCCTCAATAAAGTTTAATCTTGCATTAAAACTTTGAGATTGACGAGTCAGAATTTGAATCTGGCTCTCTAACCTGGACAAAATATTTTCTTCAGATGACACCTTAGCCTTTCCAGTCCTAGGCTTAGGTAGGGGATTGGTCTGAGGCAAAGGTTTATTCCGATAAACCTCTTTAACTGGAGCAGTCATCTGGAATGCTCCAGTCTTGACCTCTGGGATTGAACTGGGTAAAAATTGGTCTTGGGAGTTACAGGCTCATCATAGACAGTGGTGGGCCTGAACTCCTCTGGTAATCGATCGATTACTGGTATTAATGATGCTACATGAGTATTTCCATCTAAGTATGCATGTTTTTGAGCAGGAAATTGTTTTACTCCAGCATCATATGGCTTTTTGGTTTCTAGCCATGATTTAATCACCAGTTTTTCTTTCTCTAAAATGATCTCAAGATCTTGTTTTTCTTGAATCAATTGTTCAGTTACCAGAACCTGGGCTTGAAATGCCAGTTCAATGTCTTGAAGTTCTTTTAACTTTGATTTTAAAGCAGTTATTTCAGAAGAATCTGTTTCTAGACCATTTACACAATCAGATCTAACAGTTTCTACAAAAATCAAATCAGAATTAAGAGCTTCAGCTATGTCCAATTTTAGTTCTTGGTCAGTTGCACAATCATAATCACTAACCTTCTTAATAACAATGTCTACCATCGTCCAGATGTGACATCTTCCTTCACCAGGTGCTCATCGTCTGCCAGAGCCATGTAACAGCAATCTCTTTCTTCTTCTTCATCAGCAGATGATTCATCAGAAGGAACCCACTTCTCTTCAGTTGTTGCAATCATGCACTTATTATTGTTTTCAATTTGTTGTGCCATGAGAGCAATCTGGGCCTTAAGCTTTTTATATTTCAGTTTATAGCTATCATCAGGCTTATTATTTGAGGAGAATGGACCAGGCTTGGATACAAACTGGTTGGACCTGCACTCTTTCATGAAATGACCCTTTTTGCCATACTTAAAGCATGTCAAATTGGTCTTATCAGTGGAAGAACTGGATGCAAATTGTCCAGATGGCCTATTTGCTCTTGCTTTGAAACGGTTAAACGTTTTAGCAATCATTGCAATAAGGTCATCATCTCAGTTTCATCACAACAGTCTGGAGAGATATGACTGGACTCTCCAGAATCCATGAGTTCAGACACCATCTTCTTCATAGAAAATACATTCTCAGAAGATATTAGTGCTGTACCTTGTGGTTCAGTATGACTAACCACATTAGGACTACTGGAGGCATGGTTAAAAGCATCTTGTTCTGCCACCACTCTCTGAGCTTAATTTTCTTCAGTGTACCTGAAAGCTCCATATAAAGTTGAGAGAGTGTGTGTGTGCAGAGTTTTACCTTGTCGTAAGACCAGGATCATGTGAGACCATTTGGTGGGTAGAATATCACAAGATTTCTCCAGAAGTATATCCTTGTCCTTCTCAACCCCAAGACCTCTCAATTGGTTTATGATACTCATAAATCTGGTGTAAGTACCAGTGAGAGACTCGTTAGGCTGAGCAAAAAATGACTCATACCTCTTGTTTAAGGAGACCTTTCTGGTGACAATGGTGTCATCTCCTCCTTCATGTTGGTTTAAAAGTTCATCCCACATGGTTTTAGCACTAGGAAAAAAAACTAGTGTGGGAATTAGGGTTTCTGGAACGGCCCCGAGGATCATGTTTTGAGAAGGGTGTCTAGATTCACCAATCTCCTCTCCTCTTCTGACCAATGTTCCTCCCTCTTTTCCCTTCCTCTTCTAGATCCAGAGGATCAAGAAGGGGATTGAGAGGTGATGTTGGTACATAAGGACCTTCATTTAAAATTTTCATCATATTCCTCTCAATACCAGTGACATGCAACACCATCCTAGCCTTCCACGTACCAAATTCATCACTGTTCCTACTGAATTTAGGAACAGGATTATTTGAGTAGTGCACATGCACGTGTGGAGAAGCAGGAGTAGGAGGAGGAGGTGTATTAGTGTTATTAACAATGGTGGTTCATTTTGATCATTATATTTGCATTAGGATCGGGACCAAGACTAAAACCTTGTGTATTTTCTTGGTTAGCCATCAAGAAACACATCTAGGCAATGTTTAGCCTTCTGCTCTGATACCAAATGTGAGTCCCTTAAGTTCGATGGTTAAACCAGGAAAGTGCAAAATACAACAAGTCTAATAAGCACTAGATTGGACTAGTATTACTTGTAAATAAAAGCAAGAATATATAAACAAAGTAATACAAGACTTAAAGCAATAAACAAATAAAGTGGAACATTATGTATTTTCATGGGTATTTTATTTATGATGTTAAATAAAACACAAGGTTGTTGCGGAATCAAGATAATACAATTAAGTATGTATCCTAACAACCTATGAGTTACAAATGACTCCTACTACAGACCTATGAATGTTGAAATCAAAGTAATAACTCTCAAAGAGTTATCTTTATTTGATGATTCATATATTTAGGTCAATAAACTCTATTTAGCGGTATCGACCCCGGGAAGTCCTTAATCAGCCTGACAGCCCCGGTGAAGCGGTATCTCGCTTTTCAAAGATTGACCAGGCCAAAAACCTTCTGCGAGCGTATTTTGCCGACAAATTCACTTAAATGCAAAAGGAATGCTTAAAAGTATTTTTGTCAAGGAAATGACTTTGTATTTATAGGCAACAAATTCACTAGTGAATTTGTGCCGTACAAATATGGTTGGCATACATTTAATGATCCGACAAGAACATTAAATGTATTGGATAAGGAATAAAGATAAAGTCACATCAAGTGCAAGTGTATCCTTTTATCCAACCACCTTAACACACGTATACTTTTAAAGAACAAGTGGATTGTTCTTTGGAAAGTGTGTTAAAGGCTAAAGTCAATCCTCGATATTAGTGTTCAGACTTGCAGGATCTAGAACACTGACAATCCTCCAGTGTACAGATCTGGTAAGACTTTCCAGTGGACTCCGCCATTTGTCAGTCTTCTTTCTTCAGACTTCAGTCAGAATGTCTTTAGTAGAGTTGATCTGGACTGGGGTGAAGTCCAGTGAGCTCATCTGGAGAATACTCCAGATTTCCTATACAAGTATTTGCTCACTGGTCTTCCATTATTTCTGGACAAATCTTCAGAGGGACTCCAGATTCCAAGTCTGGAGTAGGTCCAGTAGAATACGGTTTCTGGTCAGATCTTCAGTGAGTTCCAGTAGTCGGTCTGGAGCGAGTCCAGTAAATCTGGACTAAATCTGGAATTATTCAACAGCTTACTCCTCCATATACTCCACAGCATAATGGTGTATCTGAGAGGAGAAATCGAACCTTGCTAGACATGGTGAGATCAATGATGAACCTTACGACTCTACCATTTTCGTTTTGGGATTATGCTCTAGAGACTGCTGTACGCATTCTCAATATGGTTCCAACTAAGAAGGTTGACAAGACACCGCATGAATTGTGGCATGGGAGTGTTCCCAATTTGTCTTACTTAAAGGTCTGGGGTTGTGAGGAACTTGTGAAACGAGATACGCCTGACAAACTTGAACCTAGATCTGTTAAGTGCATCTTTGTAGGATACCCAAAGGAAACGATGGGTTACTACTTCTACTTTCCTACCGAAAACACTGTTAAAGTTGCTAGATATGCTGAGTTCTTTGAGAGGAATCTCATATCTCAAGAAAACAGTGGGAGGATTGTCGAGCTTGATGAGACTCAAGAAGAAGATGTGTCAGCTTCTGAAAATACTAGCAATCATCAACTTGGCGGGGGGCTGGCAATATGGTTCAAATAGCATGAATTCGATGAATCTCAATGTGAAGATAATTGCGATTTCCAATTCGTTATTGGTCCTAAGGGACAATACTATGCTCGTGATAAGATTGTAATCTAATATTGAATCTTGAAGAACACGTATTAGGAGACTTAATTTCAAAGCTGCATTATCAGATCAAGAATCTGACAAATGGCTTGAAGCTGCGAATGTGGAAATGAAATCCATGAAAGATAATCAAGTCTGGAGCTTGGTTGATCTTCCACCTAATGGTAGAACCATTGGGTGTAAATGGATCTTCAAGAAGAAGACCGACATGGATGGAAATGTACACACCTATAAAGCTCGTCTTGTGGCGAAAGGCTATACTCAACTTTACGGAGTTGACTATGAGGAAACCTTTTCTCCCGTAGCGGACATTAGAGCTATTAGGATCATCTTAGCCATAGCAGCGTACTATGACTATGAGATATGGCAAATGGATGTCAAAACCGCTTTCTTGAATGGTTATTTAGACGAGGAAGTTTATATTGTTCAACCAGAAGGTTTTGTCGATCTAAAATATCCCAACAAAGTGTGCAAGCTTCAAAGGTCCATTTATGGACTAAAGCAAGCATCAAGAAGTTGGAATAAAAGATCTTCAAAAAGAAGACCGACATGGATGAAAATGTACACACCTATAAAGCTCAAAAAGTTTGATGAGGAAATCAAAAAGTTTTGTTTTGCTCAAAATCCTGATGAGCCATGTGTATATCGCAAAGCTAGTGGGAGTAATGTTACTTTCCTTGTCTTATATGTAGATGACATATTGATAATAGGAAATCACATTCCAATGTTGCAATATGTAAATCCCATCTTGGAAAGTGTTTTGCTATGAAAGACTTGGGTGAAGCAGCATTCATTCTTGGAATCAAGATCTATAGAGATAGAAGTAAACGGTTGATTGGATTAAGTCAAAGTGCTTATATTGATAAGATCTTGAAGCGATTCAAGATGGAGAATTCTAAGCGTGGTTTCGTACCTATGCAAGAAGGACTTAATTTATCTAGCAAGAACGGTGCCTCTACACCTGAGGAAGTGGAGCGTATACAAAGAATTCCTTATGCTTCGGCTGTGGGATCTATTATGTATGCGGTAAGATGCACTAGACCTGACATTGCGTTTTCGCAAAATATTGTTAGCCGATATCAACAGAATCCGGGTGAGGATCACTGGACTGCTGTGAAGAATATTCTTAAGTACATGCGTGCTACTAAAGATTTATTTCTGGTGTATGGAGGAAATCCCGATGCAGAACTCAAAGTAACTGGATACTGTGATGCTGGATTTCAGACTGATAAAGATGATACAAAATCTCAGTCGGGATATGTCTTCGTTTTAAATGGAGGCGCGGTGGATTGGAAGAGCAAAAAGCACAGTTGCCATGTCTGCAACAGAATCTGAGTACATTGCCGCCTCAGAAGCCGCAATGGAAGCAGTCTGGATAAGGAAGTTCATTAGCGGGCTTGACGTGATCCCTCAAATAACACACCTATGGATCAGTACTGTGATATTTCAGGAGCAATTGTCATTGCCAAGGAACCTGGGGTTCAAAAAAAGGTGTCAGACATTACCAGAGAAGATATCACTATGTTCGTGAGCAAATCGAATAAGGTGAAATCAATTTACTCAAAGTTCATACAGATTGTAACTTAGCTGATCCTTTTACAAAGGCTTTGTCAAAAGGAAAGCTCAATAAGCATGCCGAGGGCATAGGACTTAAATTAGCTGGTTATATCATGTAAATCTGTGATTGGTATTTGGATAAGGGATGTTGAACAATTATTATTTAATAAATGAATTAAAGTACTTGGTATGTTTGTTTTCATTTAATATATATTGTATCCTATATTTGCATGTTTAATCCATGAATATTTTAAATATTCTAAATGTCCATTGTCGATTAACTATATGGGAATATGGTTAAACTAAGACAAATCTGAGTGATTGGTAATATTCTTAGGAATATTTGAAGATGGTCCTACCAAACTCACATGATATCCATAAGATGCATATTGGACTACCCCACTTAACGAATTATCACTTTATGGATCGGCGTCATTAAGTGAAATTCGTGAAATGGTTGCTTTATTATCCTTAGACTTGAGATACAAGCAGGTTATGCATGTATGGATTGCATTTTCTTGATATAGTTCCTAACTATCCTGAATAAGGTAGTAACAAAGGGCTATTTTCAGAAATGTAGTGAAATGACATGACTAACACGTGTAGTCAAAATAGGATTTGTTCCTTCAATTTGCAACTGAAGAATGATACCATTTGGCGCCCTCATTGATTAATTAAGATGTTTGTACGGCCGTACCCAAATGAACTCCAGATGTGGTCTCGATTTTATGGGTAATCTTAATTAGTTGTAGAAATGAGAAACAAATCGTTAAATTATGGAATGACTTTGATCCATATCCATAATTAACAAGGTATCTGAAACAAAGGGATAATAAAGACTAAATCATTTCAAAAATACTTTAAGAAACTATACTTAAATATTTCCGAGCATTGGCGTGTTGCTAGACGCTAACCAATGTTATTGCCTTTATATAACATGCTCAAGTGGGAGCTGTTGGAATATGATCTACGTTAAATAAACGCATGTCCTGGAAATTTATTTTAAGTCCTACGGTGGTCACACAAATATGAACACAAGTAAACTCTATGCTAATTAATTATATATATTGATTGATTAATATGATCATGAAATGATTAATAAACAAAGTTAAATGTTTAATATATGTTTATTAATTAAAAGAGGAGGAATTAAAGTGAAATTAGGAATTTGTATTGTTTCCTAATTCCACTATAGGGGCCGAAAATTTCAAGGCTTTTAGGCCTTGAGATTACTTGTCCATCAAGTTGAAAACCCTTACATTTAATCCCTATATATAGGGCTTAAGGGTTAAGGGTTTTACACACATTCACACAAGATAATTAGTTGTGAATTCTCTCCTCTCTCTCCCTCTTTCTTTCGATCGGCCAAAGCAAAAACCCAAGGGGTTTTCGGTTTTAGGGTTTCGACATTTAGGGGTTATTACACAACCGGGTTTGTGAGTTCGTGATCGGGTACTAGCATACATCATAGGGGTGTCAAGTGTGCGATCGAGAGGGGTTTTACTTTAAACCCTAATAATAATAATAATCATATTTTTATTATATTATTGGAAGCTTACGCTAAAAGGTACATATTCAATTCTCTCTTTGTTAATTAATATGATTGCATATACGTTTCTTTCCGCTGCGTACTCGTGAATTGTTATATGTTTATGTGCATAATCCTAACATAAATATGGTATCGATTTTGGTCTCATACGAAATGTTATTGGATGTCAGTATTTTTCGGTTTGTGCAGTATTTTTTGATACTGTTGCATTACCACACTCAAACCGTTAAAAATGAATACCAAGTATCGGTCCTTTATTAAAACCTTGCGTACCACTTTCAAAACGGACAAGATAAGGAATTTTGGAAAAAAAATGCACTCACTCTCAAGCTGGCAAATCTTAATACATTCAGAAGCCTGTGTGTGTCAAATTATAACTTGTCCACTTATGTTTCTAAATGTTTTTTTTTATCTAGATCTAAAATTCTGTATGCTTATTGAAAAATATGATCCATGGAATTCTCTGCTCTTTACATATTTCTAACTTTTAAATCTAAACACATGCATAATGCAAACATTACATGATATATGGTTTTCAACAATTATCTTTCATTATTTCGTAACATACCTTTTTTTTAACATATCAAATTTGTTATATTTATCATTTTTTTCTAAAAAAGTTGCTCGGTATAATGTACTTTTTTTTGTACTTCGTAAGAGATTTCAATAACTAAACTCGGATCTTAAACCCTTTTGGCGCATAAAATAAAAAACTATAACCACTCATTCTCTCAAAACTATAGGCATGACTTGTATGAGTCGCTATCTCACCAACCCCATCATCAAACATCAAGTGGCAACGCACCTTTTTTTTCTTCCTTTTAAAAGATTAAGGTGTATCAATTAGGCTATTTCAAAAGGAAGGTGATATTTCTACAACAAGTTTTGATTTATTCATCACACTGTACAATTTTTATAACATACAGTACAAATCAGTATATCACATATGTGGTAAATATACCAATATTTATGATACGAATATCACTTCCCATTTCAAAATGGGATATTTTACCATGTTTTTATATCCTTGTTTGTCTTCTTTTTATCCATAAGGTAAAAGATGTTCGTCTTTATTTGTTCATAGGGTAAATTTCCATAATTAATGACATGTTTTTAGATATTCTTAAAATATTGGTAGTATTTTTTTCTGTTTGCATATGAAATATGTAAGGAGGTGTAGTGATGTGGAAAATATAAAGATATGTAAGAACGTTTGAATGGTTGGAGATAAACTTAAAAGATTTATAAGAATTTATAAGAATATGATGGGGCAGCTTAAGGATATTTAAAAACGTTCCTAACATTGAAGATAGTCTTATAAAAATTTAGTTAACAAAGTTATACTTCGTATTTTTCAGTTATAAAACAATAATAATAAATGCAGAGGAACTATTATCTTACTTTGTTCTATCAATAAATTATGACACATGACAAACTAAAAAAAACGCTTTTAGCAAATGTCAATGTAAAGATGAAACAAAATAAGTTTATGATAGTATGTGATTTGAACAAGAACCCTCACTAAATTGGTCTAATAACTAGACAGCAATATTCATAAAAGTCAAGAGATACTACATTAAAACCTTTAGGAATAAGTAGCTTGGACCAAAA
>CM067174.1:45918179-45938026 GCA_034093135.1 Erigeron breviscapus | reverse complement strand
ACCAAAGCCAAGTTGTGCCGAAACCGGCCGTTCCATCCAAACCCGCTGAGAAACTGACGGTGAAGCCGTATCAACCAAAGATTCCATTTCCTCAACGGTTGAGGAAAGAAAAAGTCAAGGAACATTTTAAGAAATTTGTTGATCTTATTCAGTCTGTGAATATAACTGTTCCTTTAGTTGATTTGCTTGCAGGTATGCCTAATTATGCAAAGTTCCTCAAGGAACTTGTAAGTGACAAGAAGAAGCTTGAAGAGGCTAAGACTGCAGTTATGAGTGCCGAATGTTCAGCAATCATTCAGAATCAGATTCCTCCCAAGTTGGAAGATCCAGGGAGTTTTCTAATTGCTTGTTCTTTTGGTGCTTATTTGTGTGAGGCATTGGCCGATCTTGGGGCTAGTATCAATTTGATGCCTTATTCCATTTATAGGAAGTTGTCTCTAGGAGAGTTGACCCCTACCCGCATGAGCATTAGGCTCGCGGATCGTTCTTTCCAATATCCCATGGGGATAGCGGAAAATTTGCAAATTAAAGTAGGGCATATAATATTTCCGGTTGATTTTGTTATTCTTGAGATGGAGAGAGGACACAAGGGTGCCCTCATTCTTGGCCGACCATTTCTTATGACCACGGATGCTATCATCCGGGTTAAGGCTAAGGAAATTTCCTTAGGAGTTGGTAATGACCGAGTTGTTTTTAATGTTGATAGAGCACTAAAGCATCATTACTCTTGTGATGAAACTTGTTTCAGGTTAGATGTGATTGAAGAAGAAGATGCTTTGGAGAAAGAGCTCATGGATTTCTTGGACATGGAAGAAGGTGAAGCATTGCTAGCTTGCAGTGAAGAAGAGCAAGAGTTAGTTGGAGATATGATGCAAGAGATTATGGCATTAAGTGTTGATGAAACTCCACCGGAAGACGAGACCTTTGAAGAGATCACCACTAGTGATAGCACACGGGTGCTAACCTCGGTGGAGAACCCTCCTACCGATTTGGAACTCAAGCCACTTCCGGACCATCTTGAGTATGCATATTTGGAAGGTACATCTCTTTTACCCGTTGTCATCTCATCCTCATTAATGGAGGATGAGAAATCTAGACTTATGACGTCCTAAAGGCCCATAAAAAGGCCTTTGCATGGAAAATTTCCGATATTCCGGGTATAAGTCCAGAATTTTGCAAACATACTATAAACTTTGTTGATAATGTGGAACCGGTTGTGCAAAGGCAACGAAGATTGAATCCAAATATGAAAGATGTGGTTAAAAAGGAAATTATAAAGTTGCTTGATGCGGGAATCATATTCCCCATCTCGGATAGTCCATGGGTAAGTCCGGTACATTGTGTACCGAAGAAGGGTGGGATGACCGTAATTTTGAATGACAAAAATGAATTGGTTCCCACTAGGACTGTCACGGGGTGGAGGGTATGTATTGATTATCGGAGATTAAATGATGCTACCGCAAAGACCATTTTCCCTTGCCCTTTATTGATCAAATGCTCGAACGGCTCGCCGGTAACGAGTATTTTTGCTTTTTGGATGGGTTCTCCGGGTACTTCAAATACCCATTGACCCCAAGGACCAAGAGAAGACCACTTTTACTTGCCCTTTTGGCACTTATGCCTATAGAAGGATGCCATTTGGTCTTTGCAATGCCCCGGGTACTTTTCAAAGATGTATGATTGCCATATTTCAGGACATGATCGAAACATCCATGGAGGTGTTTATGGATGACTTTTCGGTTTTTGGTAGTTCTTTTGAAAATTGTCTTGAAAGTCTTGATAAAATGCTTGAAGGTGTGAAAGGGCACACTTGGTCTTGAATTGGGAAAAGTGTCATTTTATGGTGAAAGAGGGTATTGTTTTGGGACACAAAGTTTCAAGAGCGGGATTAGAGGTAGATAAAGCAAAAATTGATGTTATAGCTAAATTACCTCCACCCACTAATGTCAAATCAATTAGAAGCTTTTTGGGTCACGCCGGGTTTTACCGTCGTTTATAAAAGATTTTTCAAAAATCACCCGGCCAATGACCAAGTTGTTAGAGAAAGTTGTCCCATTCAATTTTGATAAAGAATGTCTTGATGCATTTAACTCACTTAAAGTTAAATTGACCAATGCACCCATTATGTCTCCACCCAATTGGTCATTACCGTTCGAGTTAATGTGTTATGCTAGTGATTATGCTTTAGGAGCCGTTCTAGGCCAAAGGGAGGATAAGCATTTCCGCCCTATTTCCTATGCTAGCAAGACCTTAAACCCGGCTCAACAGAACTATACCGTGACCGAGAAAGAGTTGTTAGCCGTGGTTTATGCCTTTGATAAGTTTAGACCCTATTTGGTTTTGAATAAGACTATTGTGTTCACCGACCATTCGGCTTTGAAGTACTTGTTCTCGAAACAAGATGCTAAGCCTCGTTTAATTCGTTGGGTCTTACTTTTACAAGAATTTGATATTGAGATTAAAGATAAAAGTGGGGCTGAAAATGTGGCAGCCGACCACTTAAGTAGGCTCGAAAACCCTCACCTTGAGGAGTTAAAGGAGCATGATATTAATGATGCGTTTCCTGATGAGTTTCTAATGCAGGTGGATGTGGAAGAAGATCCATGGTTTGCAGACATTGCTAACTATTTATGTGCAGGTGTTCTTCCTAAGGAAATGACTTATCAACAAAAAAAGAAGTTCTTTTCTGAGATTAAGCATTATTTCTGGGAAGAACCATATTTGTTTCGCATGTGTGCAGATGGCTTGATCAGGAGATGTGTGGCCGGTGCTGAAACCCGGAAGATTTTGGATGCATGCCACTATGGACCAACCGGTGGTCATTATGGACCATCTGTAACCGGTAAGAAGGTTTTTGATGCAGGATTTTATTGGCCTTCAATCTTCAAGGAAGCTCAAACATTAGTGGAGACGTGTGAAATTTGTCAACGTCAAGGGAACATTTCAAAGAAGGATGAGATGCCACAAAACTTCATTCAGGTTTGTGAGGTATTTGATGTTTGGGGAATTGATTTTATGGGACCCTTTCCGCCTTCAAATAAGTGTCTTTACATTTTAGTGGCGGTTGATTATGTGTCGAAATGGGCCGAGGCTAAGGCCTTGCCAACTAATGATGCAAGGGTTGTCATGGAAATTTTTATGTTATTTCCGTCGTGTTGATTGCATATAATGTATTATGTGGATAATTATGTGGTTATTAAGTAAAATAATGTGTGTCATTATGTGGATAATTATGTGGTTATTAAGTAAAATAATGTGTGTCATTTATGTGGATAAATGCGGGTATGTGTCCCCCTCTATTGTGTCATGTCGGTAAATGTTTACCAAAAAGTTTGTTAATGTAATATGTATTCTCTATAATATCAAATTAGTAGTTGATATCGTTAAATGAAGTTACTTGAGGTTGCCATTTGGTTAATAAGATTAGAAAGGTGTTAAGTGTCAATTTCGCAAGACATTAAGGGTGATTTTCATCATCTCCATATAGTCGGGTAATTAAAGTGAAAGAAGTCAAAATAAATCAACCCTAATGGTAGTAGCCGATTTGTATATATAATCTATATATATAAAGAAAATATAAGAGGATCACTTTTTGTGTGAGAAGTTTATGCGCAGACAAAAAAACAAAAGAAGAAAACGTAGACTCTTGATTGATCCTAGCCGCAAGTCACAAAATCTCAAAAGAAATCACAACATAATTAGTTGAATGTTGCACGTTGTGTCTAGCCGCAAAGCAAAACAATTCTATATATTATATTAATAATAATATATCTATGATAGCCGCCGGGGGATACTCGTTTCGTTGAGAGTTTCGATTTACAAGATTCACGTTAGTTGCTTGGCAAATCTACTTAAAGGTACAACTTATCCTTAAATTCGACTATAGTTCGAACACGGTTTATAAGTGTCTTTTGGTTGAGTATTGAAAAGGCATTAACGTTGCTTTGATCAAAGAGTCGTTTTCGTCATATATATCACTATATCAAGTTGATTGTTCGAGTTTATGTCCTAGGGTGACGTTTAATTCTCGCTACCTTCGTACGTTCATTGGAATCGTTTGATATGTAGAGGTTGGTCGAGTTTCAAAATGGATGTTGTACTGTCTTCGTGTCGTTCACGTATATATGTTAGTAGAAAAGGCTAAACGAGAATACTTTCTCTTTAATCTAAAGACGAACTGAAATTACAACTATTAAGTTCTGATCTGTTTGATATTTTGAATGCAAATTGTTAAAATGGTAAACGAGGCTGCTGTACTTAACCGCTAAAAGAAGTTGCATCATAGGAGTGGTGATGTATATGGAATTTATGTAAAAAAATAATATGTTGTAGGAGGGGATGATCACGTTGGCTGATCAAACTAAATGGATGGGGAAAAAATGAGTCTTTTTCTTATAGTATTTTCTCTTACTGTTATTCATGTCATAATTTTAAAAGCCCATGATTCATTATCATATTTACTAGTTACTTTGAGGTAATTAAAAGTGATAAACATTGTAGAGACTTCATCGATCAACTAGGGGTTCTATTTTAGAAATGCTTGCTATCTATGAAGTCATATGAAAAGTTATATATGTATATTTGTAGGAATCTTTATTTGACGAGGAGTAAAAGCGTCGAAGATAGGTAAGATATATCATTTTTGACACGCTGGGGTGCACAACGAAAATGGTGATTTCGTAAAGTGGTTTAAAAACCTTTCCTTCTCATACGCTAGTTTGGGTAATGGGATTTTTGGAGGGTTTCGCGAAATGGGTAGATTTGCATGATTAGGCTGATTTATATTGTTGTTATTACGCTTGTACATGCTGAATTATAGTTGATATTAATGTTGTTTTTTAGTTGTAAAGTTGTGTTCGTTGAAATGCTAAGTTGTTGAGTTGGTTTGGCTTTTACACTAGTTCACTAGACTTGTGTAGGTTGCCATGTTGACACTGCGCACGATTAGGGGCCCTAAACTTAAAGTTGAAATAAAAGTTGCTAAAGTTGATATCGTTGTTAAAACTCGAGTATAAATCTAAGTTGAAAGTGGTAAGCTTATCCCATACTGGAACCGCGTAGGAACCAGTGTGATTTAGTTGGTCAGCGGGAGTAGACTAGTTGCTTCCAATGACACGGCCTCGAAGTTTGAGATTAGCTGGGTGACTAGGTCCAGTCACTACAAGTTGTGTAACAGCTTTCTCCTGGATTTGGTTATGCCTATCCTTAACGACACTGATGGACCCCGAAAGGACTACCCATCAAGTCGGGTGCAAGGTCCCTTAAAGGCTTTAAAGCCGCCTTTGCACACATTTGTAGTTGTATTCATCGTGGTGACGCGAGTCATCCACCTTTAGTTGTGATAAAAAGGGGCATAACCTATTGTTGAATAAAGATGTTGAAGTTGATTAAGTTGCTAAGTTGAATACGTAGATAAAGTTGAATATTGTTGATTAAGTTGCTAAGTTGAATACGTGGATAAAGTTGAATATTGTTGATTAAGTTGATAGGCACATGTAGGATTGTTAATCATTCTTATGTGTATTCGATTGCTATATATTGTTGTTGTGGTTATATGCCGACTGCGTATGATTCTTTATTAAGTTGTTTTTAATTGGCAATCATTTATATTAACCTGTGGTATATCTTACTCGGCTTTATAGCTGACACTTGTTCTTTTGTTGAAAATGTTGTGCCACCTCAGGTTGATGCTTAGTTGAGATGCAGAGTAGAGTGAGGAAGGGTAGAAAATACAGATGAAGACTTTTACCTAGACTGCCTCATTTATTCAAACTCATTTATTATATTTTGTTGACTGTTATCGTTATTTGACTTATTATGGGTTTCATTTGGTTTTGGTTGGATCCGACAAGTAACACCGTCATTTAAGTTGAACATTTTATTTTGAAAATGTAATAATTGATGGAAACTTCCGCAATACTCTGTGTTTTTAAGAAAAAATTTGAAATCCATATTTTTATAAAGTTCGGTGTTACAAGTTGGTATCAGAGACCGAGTTTAAGTGAACCATATTCTATGAGGCATAGGATTGGACTTAAACCTTTTAGTAGACTGCTTTTAGGACGGGTTGGGTTGAGTGTGAGAGTAGGATTAAGGCTTTTATGTATATGTTGTTAATAAGCGTAACTATGTTTTTAGCCTTACTTTTATAGTTCTCAGTATGTCTGTCATCAAATATTTTGGTGCTTTTTTGCAACTATTCCTTACGATATTTTGTACCAATTTCTCCTATATTATATTGAATTGGATAGTGTGTTCAATTTGGAATGATGAGGATTAAATAAATAGGAACATTGAGAGTTGAAACTTGACGTTGTTTTATGTAGAAATTAGAGGTGCGTAGTGAAGTTGATTATTGTGACATGAGTCGTGGTCATTGTTGTCGTGCCACTGGCTTAGCGACAATGACTCGATGGAGATTAAGTGTGAGAGTGGTGATAGATGGGTATATTCGAGGAAATTCCAAAGGAGCAGGTACAATCGGTGATACACAAGTGCGGTAACGGACACACATGTGAAAGGATACAGTTACAATTATGGTCTGGAACATAATTGCAAATGTATCACAACGCGAGTGTGTTTGTGTGACCATGCTTGTGTTGACTGGTGTGGAATGCAAATGAGTTGGTGGGATTTTTGCGTGGTGTTATATTTTATGTGTTTAGAGTAACTATGGTGTTATAACCCCTAATGACAAAGATGTCTGACATGTGTGGAGTGGATTATTTAGTGAGATAAACATAAAACTAGATGTTAATGACAGCGACAATGTATTTTTACATTATTTGGGTACCTATTTGTTAGTTTAAGTATGTTGAGGTTGTGTATTTAAATGGGCTATGTTGTTTAAGTGTGTTATTATGGTCGCAAAGAATTTGATATTAGAGATTAACTTATGTAGAGATGTATATGACTGCAGTAGTATTCTAAAAAATAGAATAAAATAAAAGAAAAAAAATGGTGGTCATTAAGCTGTGTAACTGAGAATAAAGAAGAATGTGGTTTTGTATTATTATTTTGTTGCTATTTTGGGTCGGCTAAAAAAAATAAAATTTGTTCTTATAATTGTGGCTACGGAAAATAGAAGAGAAAAGGCAAAGTGGAGTCCCTTCCATTATGTCATTTGCTGTTTAGTAGCAGATGTGGAGTGACGTAGAAAGGTGAAAAGAGTTTTTTGTTTTGTTTCTGTATTGTACGCCCAAAAGAGAATAGTGGAAAAAAAAATGTGATTCCTTTTTAAGATTAGAGTTTATCGAAACGAGAGAATAGTCTGGAAAACTAGCAGTTGAGATGATGAGATTACAGTGATAGTTGAATTATTAGTCTTACACATGTTAACGATGGGTGCATATATTTACGTTAAATAAAACATTTATGTATCTTGACTTTTCCTAGAGCAGTGGGGTTGTAATATGTCGTTACTAGCTAGTAACTAAACCAACACGCAAGCTGTTATTGGATTTGTAAAATCTTAATTGGCTAATAGCGTTACAATTTACTAGTACGTTGTCAATTAGATACTAATGCTAGATGTGAACATGCAATAAAATAAGGGCTGTCATGGTTAATAAATCTAAACATCGAGGTGAGAGTATGACCTGGGAGACGGAGTCTGTGATGAAGGATCGTTACCCTCATCTATTTGTTGCTGATCCGATTCTGAGGACAGAATCTTCTTAAGGGGGAGGTAATTGTAACATCCTAAATTTTTATGTTATTTCCGTCGTGTTGATTGCATATAATGTATTATGTGGATAATTATGTGGTTATTAAGTAAAATAATGTGTGTCATTTATGTGGATAAATGCGGGTATGTGTCCCCCTCTATTGTGTCATGTCGGTAAATGTTTACCAAAAAGTTTGTTAATGTAATATGTATTCTCTATAATATCAAATTAGTAGTTGATATCGTTAAATGAAGTTACTTGAGGTTGCCATTTGGTTAATAAGATTAGAAAGGTGTTAAGTGTCAATTTCGCAAGACATTAAGGGTGATTTTCATCATCTCCATATAGTCGGGTAATTAAAGTGAAAGAAGTCAAAATAAATCAACCCTAATGGTAGTAGCCGATTTGTATATATAATCTATATATATAAAGAAAATATAAGAGGATCACTTTTTGTGTGAGAAGTTTATGCGCAGACAAAAAAACAAAAGAAGAAAACGTAGACTCTTGATTGATCCTAGCCGCAAGTCACAAAATCTCAAAAGAAATCACAACATAATTAGTTGAATGTTGCACGTTGTGTCTAGCCGCAAAGCAAAACAATTCTATATATTATATTAATAATAATATATCTATGATAGCCGCCGGGGGATACTCGTTTCGTTGAGAGTTTCGATTTACAAGATTCACGTTAGTTGCTTGGCAAATCTACTTAAAGGTACAACTTATCCTTAAATTCGACTATAGTTCGAACACGGTTTATAAGTGTCTTTTGGTTGAGTATTGAAAAGGCATTAACGTTGCTTTGATCAAAGAGTCGTTTTCGTCATATATATCACTATATCAAGTTGATTGTTCGAGTTTATGTCCTAGGGTGACGTTTAATTCTCGCTACCTTCGTACGTTCATTGGAATCGTTTGATATGTAGAGGTTGGTCGAGTTTCAAAATGGATGTTGTACTGTCTTCGTGTCGTTCACGTATATATGTTAGTAGAAAAGGCTAAACGAGAATACTTTCTCTTTAATCTAAAGACGAACTGAAATTACAACTATTAAGTTCTGATCTGTTTGATATTTTGAATGCAAATTGTTAAAATGGTAAACGAGGCTGCTGTACTTAACCGCTAAAAGAAGTTGCATCATAGGAGTGGTGATGTATATGGAATTTATGTAAAAAAATAATATGTTGTAGGAGGGGATGATCACGTTGGCTGATCAAACTAAATGGATGGGGAAAAAATGAGTCTTTTTCTTATAGTATTTTCTCTTACTGTTATTCATGTCATAATTTTAAAAGCCCATGATTCATTATCATATTTACTAGTTACTTTGAGGTAATTAAAAGTGATAAACATTGTAGAGACTTCATCGATCAACTAGGAGACTATTATTATACAAATGACTTACTCTCCATAATCATATAAAATTATATATGTATATTTGTAGGAAACTTTAGTTGGACAAAGAGTAAAAGCTTGCTCCGAAGATAGGTAAGATATATCATTTTTGACACGCTGGGGTGCACAACGAAAATGGTGATTTCGTAAAGTGGTTTAAAAACCTTTCCTTCTCATACGCTAGTTTGGGTAATGGGATTTTTGGAGGGTTTCGCGAAATGGGTAGATTTGCATGATTAGGCTGATTTATATTGTTGTTATTACGCTTGTACATGTTGAATTATAGTTGATATTAATGTTGTTTTTTAGTTGTAAAGTTGTGATTCGTTGAAATGCTAAGTTGTTGAGTTGGTTTGGCTTTTACACTAGTTCACTAGACTTGTGTAGGTTGCCATGTTGACACTGCGCACGATTAGGGGCCCTAAACTTAAAGTTGAAATAAAAGTTGCTAAAGTTGATATCGTTGTTAAAACTCGAGTATAAATCTAAGTTGAAAGTGGTAAGCTTATCCCATACTGGAACCGCGTAGGAACCAGTGTGATTTAGTTGGTCAGCGGGAGTAGACTAGTTGCTTCCAATGACACGGCCTCGAAGTTTGAGATTAGCTGGGTGACTAGGTCCAGTCACTACAAGTTGCGTAACAGCTTTCTCCTGGATTTGGTTATGCCTATCCTTAACGACACTGATGGACCCCGATAGGACTACCCATCAAGTCGGGTGCAAGGTCCCTTAAAGGCTTTAAAGCCGCCTTTGCACATATTTGTAGTTGTATTCATCGTGGTGACGCGAGTCATCCACCTTTAGTTGTGATAAAAAGGGGCATAACCTATTGTTGAATAAAGATGTTGAAGTTGATTAAGTTGCTAAGTTGAATACGTAGATAAAGTTGAATATTGTTGATTAAGTTGCTAAGTTGAATACGTGGATAAAGTTGAATATTGTTGATTAAGTTGATAGGCACATGTAGGATTGTTAATCATTCTTATGTGTATTCGATTGCTATATATTGTTGTTGTGGTTATATGCCCGACTGCGTATGATTCTTTATTAAGTTGTTTTTAATTGGCAATCATTTATATTAACCTGTGGTATATCTTACTCGGCTTTATAGCTGACACTTGTTCTTTTGTTGAAAATGTTGTGCCACCTCAGGTTGATGCTTAGTTGAGATGCAGAGTAGAGTGAGGAAGGGTAGAAAATACAGATGAAGACTTTTACCTAGACTGCCTCATTTATTCAAACTCATTTATTATATTTTGTTGACTGTTATCGTTATTTGACTTATTATGGGTTTCATTTGGTTTTGGTTGGATCCGACAAGTAACACCGTCATTTAAGTTGAACATTTTATTTTGAAAATGTAATAATTGATGGAAACTTCCGCAATACTCTGTGTTTTTAAGAAAAAATTTTGAAATCCATATTTTTATAAAGTTCGGTGTTACATGTCATTGATTTCTTAAAGCAATTATTTTGTCGTTTTGGTTGTCCTAAGACCTTAATCAGTGATCGTGGAACTCATTTCGCGAATCACCAACTTGCTAAGGTGTTGAAGAGGTATGGTGTTCATCATCGTTTCTCTACTTCTTATCACCCTCAAACGAGTGGCCAAGTAGAAAACACTAATAGGGCTCTAAAACGAATCTTAGAGAAAACCATAGGTGATAATCCTAAAAGTTGGTCTAGAAGTTGGATGATGCTTTATGGGCGTTTAGAACCGCATTTAAGACTCCAATTGGGACTACACCTTATAGGTTGCTTTATGGTAAGACATGTCATTTGCCTTTAGAAATAGAGCATAAAGCTTATTGGGCTCTTAGGAATTGCAATATGGACTTAGTTGAAGTAGTGAATTGAGAATGTTGCAATTGCATGAGTTAGATGAGTTGAGGTTGAATGCTTATGAGAATTCCATGCTCTACAAAGAGAGAACTAAGGTTTGGCATGATCGTAGGATTAGAGAGAAGGATTTGAAAGTCGGTGATAAAGTCTTGTTATTCCTTTCAAAGTATAAGTTCAAGCAACCTAAGTTGACTTCTAGGTGGACCGGCCCTTTTGTGATCAAACATGTTTATCCGTCTGGTTATGTTGAGTTGTTTAAATCGGATGGAACTACTTTTATTGTTAATGGTCACAGGTTGAAGCTCTATCATGAAGAAGAGGAAAATGTGGGAGTCGTCGTTGACGAGTTTCCATTTTTCGAAAGGAATTAATGAAGAAAGGACCATGAGTCGAGCTAAAGACTCGTAAATAAATTAAGCGCTTGCGGGAGGCAACCCGTGTTTCTTGTTTTCATTTTTGTTTATTTGTCATTGATAATGTGTTTTAATAAGAATTGCAGGTAGGAGCCGCCCTCATGCCTTCCGGTAAGTCGTTTTCTAGGAAGAAACAAAAGGTAAGTGTGGGGGGTAGTTGCGCCGCAACACTAGGTTGCGCCGCAATGAATCTGTTGAGTTGCGCCGCAACTAGTTGCGCCGCAACTTATCCTTCTGTTTTTCAGTTGCGCCGCAGTCTGTTTGTTGCGCCGCAACGTGTCTTGCCACGTGTCATGTTCAGAAAAATCGAAAATCCAAAAAAAAAAATAAAAAATTATTTGAGTTCAAAAATAAGGGATTGCGCCGCAACCCAAGTCAAACCGGGTCAAGAGGTAACAAAAAGGGGATCGGGGTCAAATCTTTTACACACTCACACATACAACAATTATTGAGATCCTCTTTTCCTCTCTCAAAATTTCCAAACCGACCCAAACACCCCCTTCTCTATTTTCTTGCAATCTTAATCTTTTATCTTTAATCATCACAATGACAAGATCCGGAAAGGTATGTGTTACTTTACCCTCTATTCATGATTTTAATTCATTAATTTCATCGTATTCTTGCATACATTCGAATGTATATAGATTTTATGTTTAAATTACTTATTAATTTCGAATTTGTGAGGGATTTGCAAGAACAATGAGGGTTTGGTTGTTTTGATTGAAGGATTAAAGATTTGTTTTTGTGGATTGGGTCATTCAAATTAACTTAGGGTTAATTAAGCCTTGTTTTTCTTAATTAAATGCTAAACCTTAAGAATTAAGTTGATAATTGGTTTGTGGGAATTTTGTTGTTGACCCCTGCTACTGCTCGATCTGCCCAGAAAAACAAAGCATAGCGCCGCAACTCACAGTTGCGCCGCAACTGCACAGTCCGCAACTAAGTTGCGCCGCAACTCAAGTTGCGCCGCAACTAGACCTTTTCCAGACCTGTGTCGTTTATGCTTATATATACATGCTTATATGTCGGGTTTCCAGTGTTTAATTATTTCTTGTATGTGTAGGAACCCGCTTCTTCTAGCCGGGCAGGACGAGGCAAGGGAAGAGCCTCGTCGGCTGCTGCCCCAATTGAGAGTGGTCTGACTCCCGAAGCGACTGTTATGGGCATTCCTACTCACCCATGGTTACGGTTTCCTAGAGCTCCTCCCGAGAAAAAGATTGAATACACCAACAGGTTAGCATCTATCTATCAGAAAGATATAGTTGAGCCTCGGTATATGGAAACGACTATGTTGGATACGTTGAATGCTCGTGCGGGCATTAGTAGGTACATGCAGCTGATGGGTAGTACTAATGATATGGATGGTAATCCAGTCGCTAAGGAATTTAGTCTATGGTTCGATATATTTCGAAATCGGGAGGTGGTGTGTAAGGAATGGTGTTTAGAGGTCTACTCAACTATTTCGGTTGAGAATATAGAGAAAGTGAAGGATGTTTTTGCTGAGCCGGTTATATTCTTTCGTTGTGGGGGTGTTAATAGAACCCTCACTATTGCTGAGTTTGGGTTGTGCACTGGGATGTACAACCAAGAGACGTTGGATGATCCTGCTTTTGAGCGTCTTTTAGCCATCTGTTAGGGATACTTCTGGTTTTACTAGGGAGGCAGGTGATTTCAGGGATTACTATAACCGGGTTTCTGGGGGTCGCGCTTGGAAAGCGGCTTGTGGGGCAAATACGCTCCAATCGCCTATTCTGCGATTGTTCCACAAGATGTTGGTCCATTCTTTTGTCCATAGGACCAATCACCCGGATAAGCTTTATATGGAGGATTTGTGGTTGTTGAGGTTGTTTGATGAGGGAGATGTGTATAGGAAAGCTTGTGCCCCCTATGTGTTGGCAAAACATATGGGGACGAAAGGAGTTCGGGATAGAGGTTTAGTTTGCGGTCATTTCATTTCAAAAATGGTGAGGTATTTTGAAGGTGTTGATAATGCAGGCGCTTTGAACTGCAAGCCTATGAAGCCCTTTACTTGGAATGATTTGAAGAGGTGGAAATTGATTAAGCCTTTAGCCCATAAGCATGCTATTCCGGAGTTGATTGATTTTGGGGATGCTGATTCTGATGATGATGAGGAGGATTCAGATGATGATGATGATGCTGAGATGGCGGATGCACCAGAGCAGCCGCTAGAGCCCGCACGACGCACTAAGCGTCGTGCCACCACTACACCTTCTGAGGGACCATCTTCTTCTGCTGCCGCCCATTCAGGTCCATGGGATTTTACTTCTTTGGGGACTTTGATGAATAACATGTGGGAGTCTCAGCAGAACTTTCAGCGGTCCCATGAGCAGTTTGAGTCGCGGGTAGACAGTGATTTCAGGTGGATGGGCTCAGGTATGGGTCATTTGATGCATGATCAGCATAGGTATCAGCCCATGTGGGAGGCCCAGTATAGGGGTGAGCAGTTTCATCCTCCTCAGCCGATTCCAGACTACAGCCCTCCTAGTATCTTCATTCCTGAGCACAGAGCCGGAGGTGGATTCTTCTATCCACCAGAGCGTCAGTACGAGGTGCCTCCTTCCCATAATCTTGGAGGGACGGGGCCCGATAACCCTGTTAGCTTTGGATCTTTTGCAGGTACACAGGCTGGTGCGGATGCTGGAGGATCGGGTTCGGCAGAACCTTCGCTTGCTGAGCAGGTGGTTGGATCGATTTTTGGTTCACCTATGCCTGGCTACCCCTACCCTCCTCAGTGATTTTTGATGAGATGATGTTGCTGCCGTCGGTTGGTGATGATGGCTTGTAATTGTATTTGTTTGAACAATTTTATTTCCGTACTTTTTATTTTCATTTGTTTGGTTTGTAATCACCCATAAGGGTGATAGAACATCGTATTTTACTTTTCCATTTCCGTTTATTAGGGATAGGTTGATTGCATGTTTATTTGATTATGTTGCTCGTTAATGGTGTGTTCATGTTGATAGCAAGTTGAATGTCATGTGCATATGCTGGCAGTAAGTTCAGCGACATATTTTGTTGGCATCATATTCAGGCATGGAACATACATCATACCCGACAAGTTTTCTTGTTCTTGATTTGTTTTTGTTTACTTTCCCCTATTTCCCTTGGTTCGCCTTAGTTCATTGGACATTGAGGGCATTGTCCAACTCAAGTGTGGGGGGGTGGTAAATAGGAAAAAGTCGGGTATTTTTGACGAATTTTGAACTTTTGCATGCTTGTCCTTGTAGTTAATTGCTTTTGTCACCTAATTATAGATTTTAAGGAGCAATTTGACTACACCCTTGGTACAAAATTTTAATATGTGGAATGTGTTTTGACTGATTAATTAGGCAATCCCTTCTGGATTAATAATATGACTAGCACGCTCAAAGCACCAAAACACCCAAATTGTGAGATTATTGATTCATTGCTAGTTATGATAGGTGTTACGGTTTTGGATTTATTAGCCTTGTTAATTTGTCCCTCTCGTAGGCTTTTGGATTTATCCAGGAGTAAGGGTCTCTTTTAGAGCTCTGAACTATGATGTGCAAGTTTGAGGTTGGTTTTTCCATTTCCGGATTATTTCATTTGCTATGAGTGTGCCGGTGATTGCGTTGATTCTAGAACTTGTCCTGGTTGTTCGTTCCGTGTTATTTATCAGAAGAGGCAAATTTAGGATTAAACCTTTGTTCTTTGTTTGATTCACCCTTGTTTCGTAAAAATTTGTTATGTGCATGTTTTGTTAATGTGCTTAGTAGCTAACTACACTGGTTAGTGAACCCCTGTTTAAACCCTTATGTTGCACTCACTTTTAGTGCAAGAAACAATAGAAAACTTGTTGTCACTAGCATGTTCTTTGTTATTAAATCCACCCTTAAATATACACCTTTCCTAGCCATACCGATAGTCGAAGTCCTGGTGGGTCATTGGTTGCCTATGCTAGTGGATGGTTTGGGGTTGTCCTTTATGTTGGGTTGGGATATTCTCGGTTTCTGAGAATAGATTGATTTCGTCATGTTTGTTTGGATAAAGTCTGAATCGTTCATTTCAGCATATGAGTATATGATTTGTCATTGTTTCAAATGTTATGTAAGAGAATACCAATTAGTCAGAGTAAAAGTAGCTCACAAAAAAAAGAATAAAAGAATTGAAAAACAGAAAAAGAAAAAAAAATAGAAAAAAAAATGAAAAGAGCTTGGGCTGTCAGTTGGTATTTCTCAATTTTGGTCAAATCATTTTGGTAAGTTGGTACATCAATTACACCAACGAAAGGATTTTAATGCTATAATCTTAAGTTGTTATTTGTGGGTTGGCACGTTTGTTTAAGCCAACATGGTTAGAATTGGTTGATTGAGTTGTTTAGTGTCATACACCACAATGGTGTCGGTTTTTAATCGTCTATTGGGGGTATTGTCTGGACAACTTCTCGGTTTTGGACCGTTGGCAACTAGTGACATGGGATTTAATGGACTAGACTATTTTGTAAAACTTTGTTATATGTTGTGTTATTTCTTTTTAACACCCTTTGTTTACCCAAATTTCCATACCCTTTTAAATACCTTGTTTAGCCTTAAAGTTCATTCAAACCCTTAAAGTCCTCTTTTGATAGACGTTGTGGTGCTTGCATCATGGCGGTGAAGGAACGAACCTAGTACAAGCCTATGGTTAAAAGATTATGCATCACGACTTGGCATTGAGTGATTATTCGAATATTCAACCCCAAGTGTAAGTTAGTTGGAGTAGGATAGATGAGATATCACTGATTCGATTCTTTTGTGCTTAGTCGTGTTATTAAGGCTTGTATATCAGTCAAGTATTGTCAAACATTCCAGTTTTCATTTAAGATTAAAACTGCCTAACCATCTCATTTCATTTTCAATGATGGTTTAGCTTCTTTTTTATTACGGTAATGTTATTCCCATTTGTGCCAAGGTAAATTGAGTTTTAAAGTTTGGAATTGCTTGAGGACAAGCAAAGCTTAAGTGTGGGGGGATTTGATATGTCGTATTTTATACCCATTTCCCACAACGTATTTAGTTGATTCTGCATGGTTTATGAGTCGTTTTTGTATACAATTGGTGCGTTTATGGTATTTGTTAGTGTTTCAGGTTACTGACAGGTATTTAAGCGCAAATCTGGAGAAAACGACATTGTTGAGATGAATTAAGTGCTAACGGAGGATTTCGGAAGCATTTGGATGAAGATTGCAGAAAGTCAACTAAAGTCAAAGCTGAAAAAGACCAGTTGCGCCGCAATGCCTAATTGTGCCGCAACCGAATTCCAGAAGAATAAGTTGCGCCGCAACTCTTCCAGTTGCGCCGCAACGCCCTTCCTTCCTGGCCAGCCACGAGTCAACATAAGTCAAAAGTCAACGCAAGTCAATGGCTAATTGCGCCGCAACTCTTAGTTGCGCCGCAACCCAAAAACAGAGGAATAAGTTGCAGTTGCGCCGCAACTCCTTCAGTTGCGCCGCAATGGGTTCAAGTTCAAGCCAGCTTCGGTCAATGAAAGTCAAAGTCAAACAAAGTCAACCCAGTTGCGCCGCAACTGGGCCCGTTTCTGGCAGGTTTTGGTGATCATATAAATAACTTGCAAAATAAGCCAAAAACACTCTTCTTTTTTAGCAGCCGATCCTGGGAACCCTAATTGGAGATATTTTCAGATCTTAATCATTTTCTAGGTTTTCAAACACGATTTGATCATTTTCATTCGTAGCTTTCGATTATTATCATTAGGTAACAATGAATTCTTCTTATTTTGATTGTTATTCTTCTTTTAATATGAGTGGCTAATCACTTCATCATCCATCTTGATGGAGTGAGACAATATGTAAAGATTGCACAATTTTATTAATTCAATGTTGATTTCATTTAACGTTATATCGAGATCTTAGCGTATTTCTTCCTTATTATTTATCTTGAATTGATTGGTGATTTATGTGTGTCTTTAATGGTAGTTATTGATTACATATATTTCATTTTGATTGTTTGGGTACAAACAATTGGATCTATGACGGGTACGGTAGATAATCATTCTTGATAATAGGAAGAAATGTGTTAACGGTTGGGTACAATCGATAGGTATAATTGTTATTTCAATAACCAAACCAATTGTTTGATTAGGGAAGTTATAAAAGATGTCTTGGGTACCGGTCTTTGTAACGAAACTAGTTTAAGCAAGAGAGTCAAATGATGTCTTCAACTTGACGGGTACGGGGTTGGTGCTTTGTTTGGGTCTCGGTTATTTAATCAACTAATTTGGGTTTGAACTTCATTTATGTGCAATCTGAACATTGTTGAGCGAAATCAAGATGGATGACCTTTTAAATTATTGTTTAAAACAAATTCTCTTTTCGATTAATCCTTTGGGATTACTAATTATTTACTAACTTTTGCAACGTGACAATTCGGTCACAACCCCACTATTTACTTGAATTACTTAATGTCAACAATTACTTAGTTTTAGTCCCTATGTTCGATCCTGGACTTACCTTTTAGCTATACTATATACGAACGGGTCCACTGTCCGAGAGTGTGTAGTAGTCAGTTTTAGGGTATTTCTTGTTTTAATTTTTAAACTCGATTTTACACATCAAGTTTTTGGCGCCGCTGCCGGGGACTTAATTTTAAGTAGTTGTTTATTTTGTAGTTCGATCCTTTTTCACATTCATTTGTGAGAAAGTTATTGCTTTTCTAGATAGTTTGTATTTTATTTTATTTCAATTATACCACAGGTGCGGTTGACGGTTTGTTTGTGGTGAGTGTGCAGGTTCTTGTTAGTTGATGAACACAAGAGCTTTTGGCCGACCTTTGCTTAGCCCATTGTCTAATCCAGGGAAAGTCAGACGTCGACTTGTGTCAAGAGATAACCGGGAACCATCCACACCAATCAAAATAGATTTAGAAACCGAAACCAGTGTCCCACCCGTTCAGGATTCAGAAGATCAGTTGGTTAATAGGTTGAAAGAAGCAGGTAGAGTGTTTGGAACAGGTGAAGACTCAGATTCAGATACTGAAGAGAAAGTTCAAACACCTGAACCGAGTGTACTTGTATTCCCTCGGGTTAACCTTAATATTAACCAACAACAAAGGGGTAGAAGAATGGGTGATGAACAACCGGTAGATCCGAATGCCCGTCCTTACGGGGAGAGAAGAAGAAATATACCGGCGGACCGGGGCACAACTATTCGCCCTCCGGCTATTTCAGTGGATTTCTCTTTGAAAGGGAATCACCTCAAGAGTGTAGAAGAGGATAAGTTTGATGGGATTCGAAGAAATGACCCATATGCACATCTTGAGAGGTTTGAGAAAATTTGTAGGCTATATCAGTATGGTACAGGACAAGCTGAGGCTGTTAAGTTGGAACTATTTCCTTTAACTCTCGTTGGAGATGCATCTTCATGGTTTAAGGAGTTACCCGAAAACTCATTCACCACTTGGGCCGAACTTCGAGAAGGATTTATTGATGAGTTTTATTCTGTGAGAACTCAAAGGCAATTAGAAAATAAAATCAGAGGTTTTTCTCAAGAACCCGGTGAAGATGTTGTTGATGCATGGAAAAGGTTCAAGGAAATGTTAAGAAATTGCCCTGGACATAGTATGGGTACCGAAGAAAGCTTTGAGATTTTCTATGATGGTTTGGATAGAAAAACCAAAAGGGAGCTCGGTTATGCATTTGGGGGTAGTCTAAACAACATTTCCCCAAATGAAGGATATAAGATTCTTGAGGATATGGCTAGAGAGTATTCTACAAGGGATGAGGACCGAGACAAGAGATCAAGTAGAACCACCGTGGCTAAGGTGGAAAGTAGTGAGGACTCTAAGCTTATTACCGAAGTCAAGGCTCTCTCGAAGCAAATGAATGAGAGATTTGATAGTCAAGATACTAGATTTAAGAGCCTTGAGAGAGATGTTAAGGTTATGGCCGACAAGTTTGAAACCTGCGGTTAAAGAATGTCAAGAAAAAGTTTTAATTTTATGTTTTGAAAAGTTGAATACCTTTTATTGATCAAAAAAAAGGTTGAATACCTTAAATTTAAAAATTAACAAACTTGGATACCTTTTATTGATAAAAAAAAGTTGAATACCTTAAATTTAAAAATTAACAAACTTGGATACCTTTTATTGATCAAAAAAAAGTTGAATACCTTAAATTTAAAAACTAACAAACTTGGATACCTTTTTGTGCAATTTACCCTTTATTTTATTATGAATCTTAAATTAAAAAAATTCATTAAGAGTAATTAGATCATTTTTCAAATCTCAATCATAATTGGATAAGGATCCTCTAAAGTTGATCCAACTTTAGAGATGAAGTTGGACAATTCTCAACCCTTGGATTAAAATCAAGGGTCAAAATTCATACTTGATCTTTGAATTTGGATCCTTGATTTTAATACAAGGGTTGAGGTTGGGTTAAGGTTGCTCCAACTTCACCTCTAAAGTTGAATTAACTTTAGAGGATCCCTATCCATTTTTTACCTATCATTTTTAAGTTGAAAATTAGAGGTTAGCATTTTCTTTAAGTT
>CM067174.1:45888179-45915679 GCA_034093135.1 Erigeron breviscapus | reverse complement strand
CCCACCAGAAACCACCAAACACCGCAGAAACCACCAATCACCACAACTACCACCGAAACCATTGGAAAACAAAAAGCATCATTAATATATATAACAAAGCAGCTGGCGCGTGTCTACAGTACCGGCGCGTAGCTACATTTTGCTGACGTCAGCTATTTTGTCCTTTTTTATATTCTTTTAAAGTTTCGTATTTTTACCACTTAACTTTTTGGTTTTTTTGACTTTAGTCCAAAATTTTTATAGAAACTTAAATGTACTTTACTTTTACAAAGTTGTAAGTATAATTTACTTCTACAAAAGTTTTAAATTTCTATCAACTAATTTTTGGGTTTTTAACTTTAATCATTAAATCTTTATTTTTTACTTTCTATCACTTATTATGAGGTTTTTAACTTTTGCCATCGAACTATTCGTTTTTTCAACTTTGGCAGCCCAATATTTTAACTTTCTACCCCTTATAGTAAACTTTAAGCGTCCAAACTTTTGGGTAATGCTATATGTATGTTCGCATGATGCGACCGCAACCCGGGGCACCGCCCGGGATTAAAATTCTTGTTAATATATATTACATTTTAGGTCGGCTTAGGAACAGTAGCCCCGCTGACGTCATCATGACGTCAGCAATTTTGTCTTATTCCTATTTTGTCTTTTTGCGGGTTTTTTTTTTTTTACGATTGTATACTTTTAGAGTTTCTTATTTTGACCACTTAACTTTTAGATTTTATCACTTTAGTCTAACTTTTTGTATACAAAAACTCTTTTAAAAGAGAAAAATTATACTATTTTTTGTCCCGGTAATTAGACAAGTAACTAAAAGTCTAAAACAATTAAACTATTTTTTTTTTGCTTTTTTTTGGTCTATTTTTTTCCCCTTTCTACAAAAACTCTTTTAAAAGAGAAAAATAATTATAGTTTTTGCCCCGGTAATTAGACAAGTAACTACAAAACCCTTTTAAAAGAGAAAAATTACACTATCTTTTGCCCTGGTAATTAGAGAAGCAACTGAAAGTCTAAAACAATTAGACTTTTTACCCTGGTCCGTAACGAAGCAACCATATATAGTGTTAAATATGATAATTATCGTTTTCCATTTTGCCCCGGTAATTAGACAAGTAACTACAAAACCCTTTTAAAAGAGAAAAATTACACTATCTTTTGCCCTGGTAATTAGAGAAGCAACTGAAAGTCTAAAACAATTAGACTTTTTACCCTGGTCCGTAACGAAGCAACCATATATAGTGTTAAATATGATAATTATCGTTTTCCAATATAGTTTTTGCCCCGGTAATTAGACAAGTAACTACAAAACCCTTTTAAAAGAGAAAAATTACACTATCTTTTGCCCTGGTAATTAGAGAAGCAACTGAAAGTCTAAAACAATTAGACTTTTTACCCTGGTCCGTAACGAAGCAACCATATATAGTGTTAAATATGATAATTATCGTTTTCCGCGGCAACGCGCGGGTAAAATTCTCGTTAAAATTTAACCATCTATGTAAACACCACTATATACACCAAAGTCCCCAAATGCTTTCATTTCCAAACGTCCAATACCAAAATACTCAAAAGAATAGCTAAATTAATCCAAAAAAACACCCTATCCAATTTAAAAGAATCTGTAACAATCATAAATCTTACCATTCCTGAACTATCATCCCAAAATACAACCACCCAAGACATACTACCCGTAGAGTGCACCTCCCAAAAACTCTTTCCTCGAAGCCTATACGTATGAATCCATTGAACCCATAGAGATTGCTTCAAAGAAAGGAGCCGCCAAATATGAGCTGCAATCATAGCAACATTAAAATGTTCTAATTTCCGAACACCAAGGCCTCCCTCTTCTTTAGGAAGACATACAATATCCCACGCCACTTTAGCTTTTCCTTTCTTCAACGTGCCCTGACTCCATAGAAACCCTCTCATAATTTGTTCAATATCAAGAATAACCCGAGAAGGCAAAATAAACACCGAAGACCAATACACATGCATAGAAGAAAGAACCGAATGAATAAGTTGCAAACGCCCAGCGAAAGAAAGAAATTTATTCTTCCAATCATCCACTCTATTACGAACTTTTTCAACAAGCATCCTACAATCCCGCAACATCAATCTAGAAGAAACCAATGGGACTCCCAAATACTTAACCGGTAATAACCCTTCCTCAAATGGTAACACATCAAGAATAGCTAATTTCACATGATTAAGTACATTACAAAAGAAAGCCGTACTCTTGGGAATACTTGGAGTTAGACCCGAAACCATCTTGAACTCATCAAGGGAATCCATAACAACCTTTGCCGACTCCACATCCCCCCTTATAAAGATAAAAAGATCATCTGCAAAACACAAATTAACAATGTTAATGTCTTCACAATGAGGATGAAAATGAAAAGAGTCAGAAGTTCTGACATTCCGATGAATGATCAAAGTAAGAATCTCCATGACTAGAGTAAACAAATAAGGAGAAAGAGGGTCCCCTTGTCTTAAACCCCTCCGACCATGAAATAAACCATGCAAGTAACCATTAATACTAAGAGAATAGGACGTGGTAGACACACATTCCATAATCCAATGAACCATTCTAGGATGAAATCCAAAACCAACCAAAATGCTTGTAAGAAAACCCCAATCAACCGTATCATAGGCTTTCTGAATATCAACTTTAAAAGCAGCTCGTGGAGGTCCTCTATCCAAATGGTAATTATGCATCAATTCCTGAGTCAAAAGGATATTATCCGTAATCCTTCTACCAGGAACAAAAGCAGATTGATTAATACTAACCAAATCATCAAGACATCCTTTTAACCTGTTCGCCAAAATCTTTGTAATACATTTAAAAATAATATTACAAAGAGAGATATGCCGGTAATCATTAATCCGAGAAGGTGACCCAACTTTCGGAATAAGAGCAATAACAGTATGATTTAGTTCCTTAAGAAGTCGAACACTAACAAAGAAATCTCGAACAGCCTTAATGACATCCGAACCCACAATATCCCAAGCCCCTTTAAAGAAAGCTGCCGAAAAACCATCCGGACCGGGAGACTTATCATCCCCCATAGAAAAAATAGCTTCCTTTATCTCCAAATCAGACACCTCACCCACCATTGCTAAAGCTTTATCCTCAGCTAGGCGATGTGCAAAAAGATCCACCGAATTAAGCTCAGAAACCAAACCCGGTTGACCAAGAAAATCAACATAGTGGGCCTCAAAAGCATTTGCCACATCATCTCCATCAAGTTGGTTCCCCTGCGCATCAATTATCATATCAATTCTATTCCTTGCAACTCGAGATTTAACCACCTTGTGAAAGTAAGCAGAATTCGAATCCCCCACTTTAAGCCAATCAACCTTTGCCTTTTGTTTAAGAAATCTTTCTTCATCAAGCAAAGCATCAGTAAAGGCACATAAATGAACCGAATGTTCCTCTTTGAGGAGAGCATTATGAGGCTCTTTATCTAGGGCTAATTGCACCTTATCAAGCTCCTGACGCAAACTAGCAACCTTTTCATGAACATTACCATAGTCACGTAGCAACCGGAAGTGTATTTGGGAAGTATTTGGCTCTGCTTTATCCATCATGGTAAGAATTCACAACCACAATAATTTTGATATAACTGTAATATATTTTTTGATGCCAAACATTGATGGATTTTTATTTGGGAAGTGGTATCATGTATAACTTCCAATCTTATTGGTTCCAGCTTGAAACTACCATATAGGGTCTACTTTAATTATTCGTTTTGATATAATGATGTTCTTGGAATTTTACCCTTTATGTTCATCACTATATAACATTTGATCTATATGAATACAAAGTCATTAAACCAATTTCCTATATGATATAACTTGGTGTTAGATATATTGAACCAGTTTATGGTTCATGCTCTCAAAGGTAGTGATATAAGTAAATATGATGTTAAGTGTTGGCATTTCGTTTCAACTTTGAAGTACTTAGCGATTTGAATGGTGTCGTTGGACAAGTGAACTGGAGATGTATTTTTGAAAGATTTGAGTTATTTAAGACTGCTCCACACTACATTTTTAAGGTGCAAGTAGTTAATAAATTATTTCTGCAGATCATACGCGGTTAAGTAATTATCTATTTATTTAGTTTGCATTGCCTTATGAAGTGGCGTCTAATTCTTAACAAAAGGCAGTGGCTAAGGTATTATGTTTATGCTCACAAATATATCGTTATATATTGTTGTGTTTGTGGTGACACGTTATAATGTACAGTCCTGCTGTAACTAAACTATATGTGTTGCTGATTTTAGGAATTTGCTGTCACATTGATGAAGAGACTTCAACTAAAATTGAAGGTTTGTTGGCGTGTCGGTACTTTGTTAGTTTCATAGCCTTCCTATGTATTTCTAATTTCATAGTCTTCCTATGTTTTGTTCATAGTCTTCCCATATCATGCTGTAACTAAACTATATGCATTGTTGACATAGTCCTATTTTTGTTCATAGTCTTCCTATGTTTTGTTCATAGTCTTCCTATGTTTTGTTCATAGTCTTCCTATGTTTTGTTCATAGTCTTCCTATGTTTTGTTCATAGTCTTCCTATGTTTTGTTCATAGTCTTCCTATGTTTTGTTCATAGTCTTCCTATGTTTTGTTCATAGTCTTCCTATGTTTTGTTCATAGTCTTCCTATGTTTTGTTCATAGTCTTCCTATGTTTTGTTCATAGTCTTCCTATGTTTTGTTCATAGTCTTCCTATGTTTTGTTCATAGTCTTCCTATGTTTTGTTCATAGTCTTCCTATGTTTTGTTCATAGTCTTCCTATGTTTTGTTCATAGTCTTCCTATGTTTTGTTCATAGTCTTCCTATGTTTTGTTCATAGTCTTCCTATGTTTTGTTCATAGTCTTCCTATGTTTTGTTCATAGTCTTCCTATGTTTTGTTCATAGTCTTCCTATGTTTTGTTCATAGTCTTCCTATGTTTTGTTCATAGTCTTCCTATGTTTTGTTCATAGTCTTCCTATGTTTTGTTCATAGTCTTCCTATGTTTTGTTCATAGTCTTCCTATGTTTTGTTCATAGTCTTCCTATGTTTTGTTCATAGTCTTCCTATGTTTTGTTCATAGTCTTCCTATGTTTTGTTCATAGTCTTCCTATGTTTTGTTCATAGTCTTCCTATGTTTTGTTCATAGTCTTCCTATGTTTTGTTCATAGTCTTCCTATGTTTTGTTCATAGTCTTCCTATGTTTTGTTCATAGTCTTCCTATGTTTTGTTCATAGTCTTCCTATGTTTTGTTCATAGTCTTCCTATGTTTTGTTCATAGCCTTCCTATTTTAATTTCATAGTCTTCCTATGTTTTGTTCATAGTATTATGTTTATGCTCACAAATATATCGTTATATATTGTTGTGTTTGTGGTGACACGTTATAATGTACAGTCCTGCTATAACTAAACTATATGCATTGCTGATGTATTGGGTACCTTTTGATTTGTGGACTACAGTTATATGGTTAAAGGTATGTCGTGCTGTAACTAAACTATATGTGTTGCTGATTTTAGGAATTTGCTGTCACATTGATGAAGAGACTTCAACTAAAATTGAAGGTTTGTTGGCGTGTCGGTACTTTGTTAGTTTCATAGCCTTCCTATGTATTTCTAATTTCATAGTCTTCCTATGTTTTGTTCATAGTCTTCCCATATCATGCTGTAACTAAACTATATGCATTGTTGAGTTAGGAATTTTCTGTCACATTGATGAAGAGACTTCGGCTAATTAAGCTTTAAGGTTTGTTGGTGTGTCATTTCTTTGTTGAAACGATAGTTAAAAGCTTTGTATTTTGAAACCACCCGTCCATCGGACGGGCCTGAAGACTAGTAAAATAATATTTGTAGAATCCATATAAAATAAATTGGAACCTCCTTAAATAAAACGAGGGTTGGTGCCCGCGCGTTGCGGCGGTTAAACGGTGATGATAATACAAAACAGTGGGGGAGGAATGCGTGTGTGTAAATAGGAAGGAGAGAAAGAAGTGACTGTGTGTTAGATCTTGGTAGGGTGTTTGTCTGATTGTGTTTAGAGATATATAATTAGAGGTAATGTGTGAATTAGGGGCAATAAGAGAATATAGAAAAAAGTGCTTAAATTACTTAAAATAGAATTTCAATATGTTTTATAAGAGTTTATAGATAGTGAAACCGCCTTGAACATGTAGCTAGTCTTCCTTTTTCCAAAGAATTTAAATCCGTTTGATTAATATCTTACCACAATGAATGGGCTTTACCTCTTAATTAGTCCGTATATATGTGTTTATGTTCAACCATTTTTTATAAATTTAATTATGATACGTGTTATATGAAGTTGAAAAACTATTGTAAGCTATCATAAGAACTTGGTATAACTTATGTTATTGTTTGAAAATAGCTATGAGTATAATGTATTATGAATATTAGCCTTAAAAATGGGACTTGAGTTTTTTAGCTGTGTAACTTTTAAATGTCTTAGATACAATGTTAAAGCTCTTAGAAAATTAACCAGATTCTAATTTTTTGATATATATATAATAAATAAAAAAAATGGCTTAAGAAGAAATACTTATTCGACATAATGAGCTACAAATCAATTATACAACCTTTTGATTTGGAGTTGGGACAACAATAAATATGTAACTTTACCATGCAAATTTGCCATTCAAAAAAGAAAAAAAAACACGATGTAATTAGAATGTCATATTTTTGGAAATCCATTTCTTTCCCCTGGAAATACGATCAAATAATCGAGTCAAGTCTAATGGACCCCTATGAGCTAAAATCCTAGATCCGCCACTGGGGAGAACATAGGAATTAAGTCCCTTTATGAGAGTTTGGCTTGGGTATACCCAGGTTCAAGTCTGAGGGGGCAGGGTTTACCCCTATTAATCGTCGTGCATTCGGCGGATTAGTAGGGGGTTTTTCCCCAATCGGGTATTTGAAATAGACATTTCTACTTCGAGGGAGCTCTCTAGCGCGGACCCGGTTAAGACAACGTATGCTAGACCTCACGCTGTCGAATCGCGACACGAAGTTTTCAGCGAAATTCACCTTTCAAAAAAAAAGTTTTTGAATTGTATAAGGTCTGATTCTAAATAGTATGCCATAGTGCAGTGGTTTCTCATCGAGGTCCCTCTGTGATGCAAGGCTCCCCACCTGGGTTCGAATCTTGCTGAGGGGGCAGGGTTTACTCTAATTAATCGTCGTGCCTTCTGTAGCGGATTAATTAGGGGTTTTCCCCCACCGGGTCGTGGTGCATCTCGAGATACCTTTGTCGTGGGTATCCTTGCTTGCCGTTTAAAAAAAATATATAGTATGCAATTATTGTTATACATTTATCATACCTGAATGGATAATAAATATCGAGGTTGTCAAACTAATTAATATTATAATCATTTAAAGTCAATTCTTATAAATTCAGAAAAACTTGTTTGCAAAGTTTCTTGAAAGCATTTTTCTACTATAGGATTTTACTTGATTGTGGGTCTTAATTAATGGTTTTATGATACCAGTTATTTCTCTCTGTGTAAAAATATATTTCGTTAAAAAATAACTCAATAAAATATGTAAAGGCAACCATGAACGGAAGAACTAAACTTAATCAACTTGGATGGTATTCCAATTCTTGACATTATTTTCATTCTGGTATAAACTTTCAAAACTTGGGTGTTCTCAACATGCATTGTCATTTAATAAAAATGTAAAACAAATTATTATATATACATTTTTCGTGAAACCTGACCACTGTAGTTATATTTTGTCCTTTTCCTATTTTTTTTATTTTTTTATTTTTACGATAGTATACTTTTTGAGTTTCGTATTTTTACCACTAAACTTTTTGGTTTTTTGACTTTAGTCCAAAAATTTTATAGAAACTTAAATGTACTTTATTTACTTTTACAAAGTTGTAAGTATAATTTACTTCTACAAAAGTTTTTTAACTTTAATTATCAAATCTTTATTTTTTACTTTTTATCACTTATTATAAGGTTTTTAACTTTTGTCATCGAACTCTTGGTTTTTCCAACTTTTGCAGCCCAATATTTTAACTTTCTACCCCTTATAGTAAACTTTAAGTGTCCAAACTTTTGGGTAATGCTATATGTATGTTTGCATAATGCGACGGCGATCCGGGGCAACGCCGGGGTTAAAATTCTTGTTTGAAATATAAGTAATCGTCTATTAAATTTATAATTTAACTTGTTTAAAAAAGAAGTCTTATCTCGAAGTTAATGATATCTTCATAATGATGTGTCCACGCCACCTTTTATTTTACCAAATAAAGTTTCCTTGTCATGTATTCATGGATCTCAGTCCTCCACCTTTGATCTAGATCGAGTTTATCCATTCATATTTTCGTGATAAATCACATCATGCAATTTATACAAAAATGCTTAAAGACATAGTTGTTAAACTCTTACGAGTCACGAGTCGACTCTTACGAATCGAGTTGATTTACACAAAAAACGAGTCGACTCGTTAGGTGACTCGTTTTTGTCCAGACTCTTACGAGTCGTTGTGTGAACTTGGACCGAGTCACGAGTCGCAAACTTATAATTATTGTAGTTTGATGCTATAGTTATATATTATACTTAATTTGCTACATTATTTTGTGTTATCAATGTAGTTTTGATCATTTTATTGAGAATTTGAAGATAAATTGTAAGTTTATATCTCAAAACTATTGAATATGTAATATTTTGGTAAATTTATTAAGATAACAACTTATATTTTGCTTATAAAGACGTCATATATATATAATTATACTATATCATGTAGTACTCACGTTCCGAGTCACGAGTCAAAAAATCAAGTTTTCGAGTCGAGTCGAAAATTACGAGTCGACAACTATGCTTAAAGATACCAAAGAACAGTAGTAGATTAATTAATTTAATTAGAAAGCTCTTCGATCTTTTCCAAGTCGCTCACAAATCAAAGGATACCTACACGTTTGTGAAGTAAATTACTTTGATAAAAGAATATTATTTAGCTTCTCGGTTTCAGCTTTTGTGACATGCTAAGTACTAGATCTATAATATCGTTTTCCCATGATTTCATACTATCAATTTAAAAGAAACCAAAACATAATTGTTGATTAACTAGTTTAGTTGATTGGGAAGCTTACCTTCTTTTCCAAGTTGTCCTCAGTTCCCTTGATGCTATAAGAATACCGTGTTTGTGAAGTAAATTACTTTGATAAAGAATCCTATTCGGCTTCGAGCTTCCAGCTTTCCGCAACATGCTGAGTACTGATATCGTTTAATTTTATACTATCATTCAACAATTCTCTTGAGAAGTGAGTTCTTCAAGCTCCTTTTTTAAAGAATTTAGTTGATCTCTCAAGTTGCGAGTTAAAGTGTTAAACTCTTGTCGATTCAATTATTCTTTCAAGATCATCCTTCTCCAATAGTAACTTCTCATAAATGACCATTGTTAATACAAATAACAAAAATAGCAAGATAGTTGTAAGAAAAGATGGAATAACTTAGATAACAATTAATTCATTAATCATTATATTACCTAGTTTAAAATACATGTCATAATGTAAAAAATTCAATTTGGAGCTCATTATTCATGGACTATTTCCTCAACATTAGTTAAATGCCCTTTTTGGAGCTATAAAACCCTTCTCTTGTGCTCCTCAAATTTAAGGATATCTACAATATAAAATTGCTTAATAGCATTTGGTACATCGTTAGCTAACAAATTTGAAAGCGTTGATGCATGAGAAGATATAATCTTTGAGCTGTTAACCACTTGTTGTCTAAAGTCAAAATCAAGTTGTCTCGGATTAAGTCGAGAAATATGAAATAAGAAGCAAAAAAAGTTATTATTCACTATATTTCCTTCTACCTGTAAGTAAAGATCGTCCGCCCTTTTCTTCCCGGCCTCCACATTCCCTACCGCTATTTCAAAAGTTTTGGTCACCTTCGTCCGCTCTTTCAAATTGTCTTTGGCGTAAAAACATCACAACTAAAATTAATGTTGTGTACACAAAATAAGCTACGAATCAAAGTTAAAAATCAATTAACATCTACTCCTTCAAATTTCTTGGTTGTTAGCAATATTTTTCAGCTCATGTTCCTCTTTCTTTTTGTTAGCATCATCATTAGTTTATAAAGTCAACAACCTTATAACTTTTGCGTAACTATTTTTTTCCTGAGAACGAGCTACTGTTGATGTTTCTTTTTTTGTTAAAAATAACTCATTGTTCTTATCTCTTAGCACCGCTACACTTGATTATACTAATTAAGCATCGCATACGAGTATAATACAGCAAAGGCAACTCTTAGACTCGCAAATGACATTGTGGAAGATGCAATTCCCAAATAGCAAATGACATTGTGGAAGATGCAATTCCCAAATAAGGGAGAAGTTGTTGACCTCGATAACTAGTGATGCTAACAAAAAAAGAAAAAACCAAAACAAATATAAGTCGTCGCTAACAAACTAACACCCAATATATGTGAAGTAGCACGTTGATTGCTTTAACTTTAATACATAGCTTATTTTGTTTTCCCAGCATTAACTTTTGTTGTGATAATTCTAGGTCGAATGACAATTTAAAAGAGAGAAAGTGATCAGAATTTTTAGATGGCTATGGAGAATTTAGTAGCCAGGAAGAAAAAACAAGACGATCTTTGACTCTATAAGTAAATATAGTTGACTCTCAACTCTTTTTGCTTTTTACTTCATATTTCGCCTTAATATGAGACAAGTTGATTTTGACTTTGAATAGAATCCGTCATGCCTTGACAAGGTTGATTGAGTACGTGTTGCTCCATTAATCTCCATTTGTACCACGAAAAACAAAAACAAAATAACAAATTATCTATGGTTTCGGGAAGAGAAAGGGGTATAGATTACAAGTTAAACATATTATGCACTCGATAATTTGCTTGGCTTTTCTTCTTGTCGAAGTCACCCCATCAAATTAAAAAAGGATCAATCCAAGTTCTTAAAGCTGTTAAATTAATTATTGGGATGATACGATTGAGTTTTTACTTTCTTACTTAAACTCATAGCTCTTTCTCTATTTATCTTTTGAGAACTACCGTATGTAAAATTTAGAAGCTCTCATTCATTCTCATCCAATTCAAGGATATGACTAATTCAAAAAAATAAGCAACCCCTAAAAACTTTATACCGATATGTTTAATTTGTCTACATCTAGATGGTTGCCCGTGCGATGCGGCGATGACCACAAAAAAATGGTGGTTGAATGTAATAGAAACAATGATGTTGACCCTAAATCCCGACCAACAAACCAAACCATAACTTAAAAAGTAGTTCACCATGAGCAATAATACCATCCCGAGTAAATAACTGCCCAAAAGGCAACCGAATAGCAGCCCTCAATACTGATAAACGACTTAAAAAGATTGTAATTAACGTTGTAGCCCTTAGAAAACCTTTTTGTTGTATATAAAATTTGCAATGAAGAGAACACCCATAAAGTTTCTTACTTCTGCTTTAATAGCAGCTTGGTAATCAGCTGGTGAATCTCGAAACTTGGCTTCCACAACAAATTTACCATAGTGAATTCTTTTAGAGAGAGACTAAAAGTAAACCACTCGGGCATAGCCCAGTGGCCAGCCGTCACCAATGCACACATGGCCCACAGTGGAAGCTGTAATGGCGCGGGTTCGAATCTTAGTCTCAGACGGATTTAATCCAGAAACCTGTTGGGTGCATGTGTGGGGTGGTTCACCGGGATATGTGTTGAGCGGCCGGTACATATCGGAACCAAGGAGGTTCCGGGGATTAAGGTGTTCCCTCCAATCTAGACTTTTAAAAGTAGTTTATAAGAATATTAACACAAAAATTTCATTACTAAGATCATCCAAGAAAATTGCAACGTTTACTTTATATGCATTTGACACCTGCTACTTTTTTTTTACTTATGTATGTGTGTGCGCATCAATATGGAAATAACTTTTCTATGCACATAAATTATCAATCTTATAAAGTAAGTCATGAGCGAGAAAATGTGTACCTGCAAGCAAGTGGAGCAAACGAATGAAAATGAAGACACATGTATTCATGGGAACAGTAGCGGATCTAGGTTGTAAACTCATGGGTCCTTGAAAAACCGAAGCGATAACTTGGTTGACACAATTAAAATAATGAGTCAGTTCGGGTCAATGTCCTTAAATTTGTATATATATGTTTAATATAGACCCTATCGAGTTTTTAAAATATCTAAATATAATTATTAAAACAAAAATACATCATAATAATCATAATGTATATAGAATAAACCACATCATTCTTACAAAATATTACTCCTCTGTATCATTTAAAATAATGTATAAATTTTTAAATTAAAGGTCAAGGATAGATAGACCTTAAGTTCGTCCTTAAATAAATAATTTTTGAAGTTGAAGGTAATAACCAAACCTTATAATATTTTTCACGGGCTACTAAATGACTCGTCTTCTTCGATTAAACAACCTGTACTCAAAAAGGATTTTCATGGCAAGGTACTTTCTAAGTTTATACGAGTAAATTTATTTTTTCCTTTGGCTAAAAAACTTTAGATCATAAATTTGAGAACTTGAATGGGTTCAACTTATTTGGTAAACATTTTAAGGGGTTCCAAGGGAGGTTCATATAAAATTCATTCAAGATATTCTATAAAAAAATAATCTCGTAGGGTGGTCAATGATATATGCCGGAACCGCCTCTGCCTAGGAGACCAAATTATAGGAAGTGTGTCTGACGAAACGTCTTGATCTCCCAGAAACATTTTAAATAACAAAATCTCTATTTAAAACCTAAGATGCTCAGATAACAATACGTTGAACATTTCCAACAACACACTCAATATATAACAACAAATGAAAACCCCCGAAAATTATAATTACCCAAATCATAAGAACCCTTTTATTAGTTTATGGGGAACTTTATAAACTTTAAACATTAACAAATCTTTTTTTTAGCCTCTAAAAACTTTAACAACTTGTCATAAACTAGCAATTTTATGGAGAACTTTATAAATCAGGTTGAATGCATTTCATAGTTAGAGATAAAAAAAAATATTCCACCATATAAATCAGGTTGAATGCATTTCATAGTTAGAGATAAAAAAAAATATTCCACCATATAAATCAGGTTGAATGCATTTCATAGTTAGAGATAAAAAAAAATATTCCACCATATAAATCAGGTTGAATGCATTTCATAGTTAGAGATAAAAAAAAATATTCCACCATATAAATCAGGTTGAATGCATTTCATAGTTAGAGATAAAAAAAAATATTCCACCATATAAATCAGGTTGAATGCATTTCATAGTTAGAGATAAAAAAAAATATTCCACCATATAAATCAGGTTGAATGCATTTCATAGTTAGAGATAAAAAAAAATATTCCACCATATAAATCAGGTTGAATGCATTTCATAGTTAGAGATAAAAAAAAATATTCCACCATATAAATCAGGTTGAATGCATTTCATAGTTAGAGATAAAAAAAAATATTCCACCATATAAATCAGGTTGAATGCATTTCATAGTTAGAGATAAAAAAAAATATTCCACCATATAAATCAGGTTGAATGCATTTCATAGTTAGAGATAAAAAAAAATATTCCACCATATAAATCAGGTTGAATGCATTTCATAGTTAGAGATAAAAAAAAATATTCCACCATATAAATCAGGTTGAATGCATTTCATAGTTAGAGATAAAAAAAAATATTCCACCATATAAATCAGGTTGAATGCATTTCATAGTTAGAGATAAAAAAAAATATTCCACCATATAAATCAGGTTGAATGCATTTCATAGTTAGAGATAAAAAAAAATATTCCACCATATAAATCAGGTTGAATGCATTTCATAGTTAGAGATAAAAAAAAATATTCCACCATATAAATCAGGTTGAATGCATTTCATAGTTAGAGATAAAAAAAAATATTCCACCATATAAATCAGGTTGAATGCATTTCATAGTTAGAGATAAAAAAAAATATTCCACCATATTTGGATTAAAGCATTTCTCATAAAAGATATGAATTTTTTTTTGAAACGGTCGTTTTTTAAGGGTGTTTTGTCAAACAAGTTTTCGAATTTTTTTTTTTGTGGAACCGGGTAAACCGGTATTTGAAATACCGGTTTCAAATTTAAGGCTCGAACCCGGTTTTTCCATTACCGGGTTCGCACAAAGTGATTTGAAGCCGGTATTTCAAATACCGGTTTCAGGCGGAGTACAGTACTTTTCAGAACACAGTAAACGTGCAGAGCATTGTACTGTTGATGTGATGTATGACTGCGAACCCGGTTTTTCCATTACCGGGTTCGAGGTAAAAGACAAAAAAAACCAGTCGAGCATCTATTATAATTCACACAAACTTTGATATATATATATATATATAGCTCATATATATATAAAAAAAATATACATATAAATCAATATATATATATATATATATATATATATATATATATATATATATATATATATATATATATATATATATATATATATATATATATATATATATATATATATATATATATATATATATATATATATATATATATATATATATATATATATATATATATATATATATATATATATATATATATATATATATATATATATATATATATATATATATATATATATATATATATATATATATATATATATATATATATATATATATATATATATATATATATATATATATATATATATATATATATATATATATATATATATATATATATATATATATATATATATATATATATATATATATATATATATATATATATATATATATATATATATATATATATATATATATATATATATATATATATATATATATATATATATATATATATATATATATATATATATATATATATATATATATATATATATATATATATATATATATATATATATATATATATATATATATATATATATATATATATATATATATATATATATATATATATATATATATATATATATATATATATATATATATATATATATATATATATATATATATATATATATATATATATATATATATATATATATATATATATATATATATATATATATATATATATATATATATATATATATATATATATATATATATATATATATATATATATATATATATATATATATATATATATATATATATATATATATATATATATATATATATATATATATATATATATATATATATATATATATATATATATATATATATATATATATATATATATATATATATATATATATATATATATATATATATATATATATATATATATATATATATATATATATATATATATATATATATATATATATATATATATATATATATATATATATATATATATATATATATATATATATATATATATATATATATATATATATATATATATATATATATATATATATATATATATATATATATATATATATATATATATATATATATATATATATATATATATATATATATATATATATATATATATATATATATATATATATATATATCTTCTGGTGGTGATTCATTCCTAAATATTACACGGTTTGGAGCCTCAAACAGCGTTTGGAGTCACATGAGTGATGATAACGAGCGTAAAGATGCGGTGACATCTATAATTGAGCGTTTGAAGGCGAGAAAGTCGGACTATGAGGCTGAGATTGCAGAACGTGCAACAGTGGTCCAACCGACCAAAATAGACAGGAGGTACGAGGCCTACCTGCAGCAGAAGGTCCAATGGTTGCAATTAACCATTAACCATCTTACTTTTGCCGAGTCCTCAATTAGGAGCACGATTCAGCACGCATATACCTTTAGTGGTGAATTTCGCTCAGTTGGTAGCCCCCCTAATGGTTACGTGACTAACCCGGGAGAGGAATACGTAACAGGAAACCCTGAAGCTGCAACCCCATCCTATGAGCCCGGTGAATACATTCACCGTAATGATGGTGATAGTTCATTCGACTCCACTGATTCCCGTTTTGTTAATTAGGTTAATGACTTATTTATGTAATCGTTTTTATGTAATTGTTTATGTTTTCAATAAAGTAAGTTGTTTTCAATGGTTTTTAATATAAAGTGACAAACATACCTAATAAAAAAAACATAAAATTCATATTGAAAGTTGCCATGTTACATGAAAACACTTAGGAATTAAGGAAAAAACGGATTAAAACAACACACAAAAAAACGCAAACAGATAAGCGACAAGATTATTGCCATATTCAAAGTTGAGGGCATGTTTTCCTATTATGACCCAATCCGTTGCAAATGCCACATCTAGCTTGTTGTCTTGAGGTTGAAGATCTGCTGGTAGAACTCTCATCCATCTCGTTCCTGTACCGTCTGGTGCGTCTCCTACCCCTATGTGTGACCAGTTTTTCCGGGTCTCCTTGGATCTTCCAATCTACCTCCGCCCAGTAATGCACGTCTAGAAGGGGAGCAAGTGCAAATTTATACTGATTTATCCACGTCCTAGTTGTGTACCTCTTACTAGGAAGAATAGCAGCCCTCTCCTGTCTATATCCGCAAACAGCAATGGCATGAGAACATGGAAACCTTTGATGCTGCTAAGCTCCACAAGAGCATTTTATCCTATTCTTCGCCATGACAACATTGTATGTGTACTCGCCTTGTGCATTTCTTTGGTTTGTTCTGACCGTGTAATTTCCTGTTCGTTCATCATACACTTCCACCCTATGGCTTGTTGAGGCTCTTTCACGCATCTGAAAAACCTCCCACATTTTGCGAGCTAGTGGTGGGTTCCAATTGGTGGCCTTCCGGTATTGCTTGACAAAATGGTCTCTTGTCCAAGTAAAAGTCGACTCAATTAAAGCTCTAATAGGTAGCATACGAGCCTTTCCAAGGATATTGTTTTGGCATTCGGCAACGTTTGTCGTTAAGTTACCCCAACGACAAAGTCCCGAGTCGTGCTTTAGAGTCCACTTATCCAAACCAATGTTTCTCAAATACGGCCAAACCCCCTCTGCTTCACCTCTGACTTCATCCACCGCCCAAGAATACTTGGATTGTTGGGATGTGGAACCGATAACCCAAGCCAAGTTTTTGATTCTCTTGTCCTTGAAGTGCGAGTTGACATTGCTACAAACGTGACTCAAACAATACCTATGATGCCACCCAGGGCATAAGCGACAGGCAATAATTGTCCATTGGTGACGGTCTGAAATGATACACAAATCACCCTGCCGCTGCGATCCGACATGCTCTTGAAAGAGATTTAAAAACCATCCCCAACTTTCGTTAGACTCTTCATCAACCAAGGCATAAGCGACAGGCAATAATTGTCCATTGGCGTTCTTCGCCACTACAGTTAGCAACTTACCCTTGTAGCTGCCTTTCAAATGAGTGTCATCGACAAAGATCACTGGAATACAACGTTGGAATGCCTTAATTGCCGGTCCAAATGCCCAAAATACAAACTTGAATGTTTGTATATGGCTTGAACTGGTTGGAGAATGGAGCCATTCTACAACAGTGTCTGGATTAGCACGTTGTAATTCAGCAATATACTTGGGCAATGCATCAAAGTTACTAGGCCAAGTTCCATACAACCTTTCAATTGATATCCTTCTTGCATTCCACGCCTTGGCGTAGCTCACATCGACATTGAAAGTTGTTTTTACTTGCGCCTGGATGTGTCTAACTTTATAAGTTAAATCCTCCCGCACCTGGTCCAAAATTTCAGAAGCTATCATACTTGCTGTCATACATCGGTTGTTGTTATTAGTCACTTCTCCATAGAAATTGTGACTCTCCACCCACTTTGTGATCTGAAACAATCCTAATTTGTTTCTGCTAGATCCAACTACAACCCACCTACACGGGACCCGGTCCATAACACCACGATAATTCTTCCCCCTAGTCATGCACTGTGCTTTCCAAAACTGTGGCCTCGTATCTTGAACAATAAGTTCTCTGTTTTCTCTTATGTTCCAAAGCCTAACAGCGTATACAAGTTCCGCCTTGGTTTGAAAAAACATTCCTTTTTGTATCACATTTCTTTCTTTCGACCAAAATACCACATCTTCTTGAACTTCATTGAATGGCATTAGACGATCTTCATCATCATCGTCAAGATTAAGATGTTGTTGCTGCTCCAAAGGACCTTGTACATGTGCCCCTGTTAGGACCAGTTCACCTGGTAAACTGGACAGTTGCATCTGGAGACCCAGTGAAACTGTCCAGTGAAACTGGAGACCTAGATGATTTGTCGAGAAATATATTGAAGTCCAGTTGCACCGTACAGTCAATGCAACTGAAGACTTCCTCCAGTTGAGAACTGACCAGTTGAAGAATCATTCCGGTTGAAGTCGAAGACAACAAATGGAAGATAGAGAATGACAATGGCAGCGAAGCCCAGTTGACATTCTAGTTAGTTACAAACTGGAGACCATCAGTGGAAAGCTCTTACAAAGCTTTACACTGATTACGAGGAATTGACTTTTATGCTTTATGTACCTTTACCCGGATAATAAGCCTTATCTTATTATTTAAGTAATAAAAGGTACATAAAGGTGGTTGAGTAAAGTTGCTTTAACATGCGACTTTACACTGCCTTTTAAGGAATTAAATGCTATTCCTTAAATGATCTCAACCACATTTGTACGGCTAAAGTTAACATCCCAAATGTTAACTTTGCCTATAAATACAAGTCATTGCACAACAAGAATACTAAGTGAAAACATACAACACTTCACACTTTGCAAACCTGCAATATTCTTGGTGAACTTGTGCAATATTCTCTCAATCGCTAAAAGGAACATTTCACAACTTTAAGTGTTTCGATTGTCTTGAGAAATTCCGAGTGTAGATCAATTGTATTTCATAGGTTGTTAGGATATTTACATTCTTTGTATTATCTTGGTTCCGCAACAACCTTGTAATTTGTTTAACATCAATAAATAAATTACACTTGAAAATTACATATTGTCTCATCAAGTTATCTTACAAGTAGTTTGTATTATTGCATTGTTCTTTACTTATTGTCATTTAAATAAGTAATCTATCTAGAACTTGGTATATACACACTGCAACTGGTCATCTCCAGTTCAGTGCATATATTGCAAAGTAACTCCACCATCGACATAGAGGTGTCTTCAGGTAGTGCCATCTATTGAGTTGGGAATTACAAGTGGTATCAGAGCAGAAGGCTAATAAACTTGCCTAGATCTGCTAAGATGAACACTACTGAAGGTGGAGATGGTTCTGGTTCAGGTGAAACCCCCTTGAATAATAATGCACAACCTTTTCAAAATGTTAATACTAACCCTCCTCCTCCTACTGCCCCAAACCACGTCCATGTACATTATTCTAACACTCCTGTTCCCAAATTCGATGGAAACAGTGAGACTTTTAGTACATGGAAGGCTAGAATGCTTTTGCATTTTGGTGGGATTGAAAGGTATATGTTAAAAATCCTTAAGGATGGACCATATATACCCATGTCCCTTGGGGTCAGTCCTCTTCTTGATCCAACTGGAAGAAGAGGTTCTAGAGAAAAACTCGAAGACCATTGGTCTGATGAGGATCGTAGACTTGTTGATCTGGACACCAGACTCAAGAACATGATCCTTGGAGCTGTCCCTGAAGATCTAATTCCAACACTTGTGTTATTCCCCAGTGCCAAGTCAATGTGGGATGAATTAGTTATTCAGTTTGAAGGAGGTGATGACACTATTGTCACCAGAAAAAGTTGCCTTGAACAAGAAGTATGAATCCTTCTTTGCCTTGCCCAATGAAAGTCTAACTGGTACATACACCAGATTTTCTAGCCTCATTAATCAGCTGAGAGGCTTGGGTGTAGAGAAGGATAAGGATATTCTTCTTGAGAAGTTTTGTGATATTCTTCCTTCCAAATGGGAAAACATGGTTCTTGTCTTGAGACAAGGTAAAACCTTGCACAACCATACTCTTGCATCGCTCTATGGAGCCTTCAGATTCACTGAAGATAACAATGCTGCAAGACTGGTGGCTGAGCAAGATGCCATGAACCATGCCCAGAGTTCCAAGGTTGCTAGTGTACCTGAGCGACCTTGTACTGCCTTAATGTCTGCAGAGAGTGTCCAGGCACACTCAATGAAGGAGATGTTAAACAGTTTCTTGAACTCTGGCCTAACCACTGAAAACAGTGATGGTTGTAATGAAACTGACGATGATGATCTGGTCGCCATGATTGCTAAAACCTTTAACAGGTTTAAGCATAAATCTAAAAGATTTAATGGCCCCAACAATGCTTCCAGCTCCAGCTCTTTGGATAAGACCAATCTTACATGCTATAAGTGTGGCAAGAAAGGTCATTTTATGAAGGAATGCAGATCTAGTCAGTTGAACAACCAAACTGGCCCCCCTGTCCCTAATTTTAATCGGCCTGATGATAGCTACAAAGCTAAATACAAGAAGCTTAAGGCCCAGATTGCCCTCCTGTCCATGGAAAAGGAAAAGGATCAGTGCTTAATGGCACAAACTAAGGGAAAATGGGAGTACTCTGATGACTCATCAGTTGATGAAGAAGAGGAAAGGGACATGTGTTTCATGGCCTTGGAAGATCAACAGCAGCAGCACGTGGCAAAAGAAGATGTCATCACTGGAAGATGGGTAGACATCATCTTGAAAAAGGTATGTGACTATGATAACCAGGTTGACCCTGAACTGAAACTGGACCTGGTTGAATCATTAAGTGGTGATTTAGCTTTTGTGGAAACTGTAAGAGCTGATAGTGAAAGATATCTTGACACTATCTTAATTGAACTGAACAATGTTTAACCACAACTGAATGATTTACAAAGTGTCCAGTTGGCTCTCAAGGATTCAGTTTTAAAGATTGAGGCTTTAGAACTTGATAATCAAAAATTATTTTCTGATCTTGAAAAAGAACAAAAAATTATCAAGTCATGGGTAAAAGCATCTGGTAAAAACTATGATGCATTTTCAAGAACTATCGATGCCCAGAAGAATGCATGGAAATCTGGAGATCTGGAGATGGCAGCTCTCATACCAGATCTTCATGCATTGCCTCCAGCTCTCAAGGTTGAAACACCTTATGATCAACCTGAAGCTGTTGAAACTGAACCTATTGAGACCACCCCCATTGAGGTTAAAACTGGAGCCAAACAGGCTAAAGCTCCAGTCAAAATAATATTTTGGTTAAACTGGAAAGTCAACTCCAACTTTTGTCTCTACAGGTTCAGAGTTGTACTGCCCGGATTAACAATCTGGAAGGAGGTTCATTACCTCCAGTTTTCAAACAAAATATTAAATCACTCCCTTCAAAACCTAATCAAAAGAATGTTCCATCTGGAACAAATTCTGGTAAAAATAAAGGGAGTAAGTATCAAGTACCAATCGGTTTTACTCCTGCACCTGGAGCTGGTGAAAAAGCTCCAGATGCAGCCTCCGGTTCAACACCATAACAATCTACTGTGACTTCTGTAGAGAAGTCCAGTGAACCCATCAAGAAAAGATGGGTTCACAAAAATAACTGATGATTTTTGTGGTTGATGAATTCACCAGATATTGCTGGGTGGTATTCCTCAGATCCAAAAGTGATGCACCTGCTGAAATCATCTCTCTCATCAAAAGAATTGAGCTCAAGTATACTCGAAAAGTTTGTCAGTTGCGAAGTGATAATGGTACTGAATTCCAAAACAAGGTACTTGAAACATTTTGCAATGACACTGGCATCTCTCAAAACTTCTCATCAGTTCACTCTCCAGAGCAAAATGGAGTTGTGGAAAGAAGAATATCTGGTATCTGGACAGCGCTGCTGGCCGGACTATGACCAGATGTAAGCCCCTGCTTGAAGAGTTCACTGTCCAAGATGGACCGACAGTGACGTTTGGTAATGATCAATCTGGAAAGACTGAAGGATATGGTGTGCTTAATAATGGACAAGTCGAATTCAAAAGAGTTGCATTTTTGAATGGTTTGAAATACAACCTGATCAGTGTCAGCCAACTTTGTGATGATGGCTTCAGAGTTTTGTTCGATATTGCACAAGGCACCATATTTAACAAGGATTAGAAAGTGGTGATGGTTGCACCAAGAAAAGGAAATGTGTACATCATGGATATGGAACCAGCTCCAAAAGAGCAATGTTTCTATACCAAAGCTGATGAGGACACCAACTGGCTATGGCATAAAAGATTATCCCATCTTAATTTTAAAAATATTAACAAGTTGTCTCGCAAACAACTGGTTGATGGGATACCTCAAATTTCTTTTAATAAAGAAAAGCCATGTCCAGGGTGTGAGATGGGCAAGCAGAAAAGAGCCAGTTTCAAAACTAGGCAAAATTTTAGCATCACTGAACCTCTTCACATGCTACATATGGATCTCTTTGGTCCAGTGAATGTTCAAACTAGAGCTGGAAAGAAGTACACTCTAGTTGTGGTTGATGAATTCACCAGATATTGCTGGGTGGTATTCCTCAGATCCAAAAGTGATGCACCTGCTGAAATCATCTCTCTCATCAAAAGAATGAGCTCAAGTATACTCGAAAAGTTTGTCAGTTGCGAAGTGATAATGGTACTGAATTCCAAAACAAGGTACTTGAAACATTTTGCAATGACACTGGCATCTCTCAAAACTTCTCATCAGTTCACTCTCCAGAGCAAAATGGAGTTGTGGAAAGAAAGAATCGCACACTGATAGAAGCGGCCAGAAGTATGCTATCTGAATCTGGTCTTCCCACCAGTTTTTGGGCTAAAGCAGTTGCAACTGCTTGTCACACCCAAAACCGGCCAGTCTACATCAAGAGACATAAGAAGACTGCCTATGAAGTACTTAGGAATCGTAAACCAAATATTGGATACTTTCATGTATTTGGTTGTCCAGTCTATATCTTAAACGATTCCAGTCAGCTTGGAAAGTTTGATGCAAAAGCTGATGAAGGGGTATTTTTAGGTTATTCAGATATTCGAAAGGCCTTTAGAGTTTATAATTATAGACTCCAAAAGGTTCATGAGACAATTCATGTCACATTTGATGAATCAACTGAAGCAATCAACAAGAGACCAAGCCTTGATATTACTCCAGTCGTTCCAATCAATTTTGGTGAAACTGACCAAGTTCATCGGTCAGTTGTTTCACCAGAAGATGTTTCCAGTTACAACAAATTGGAACCAGTTAAGAAGAAGAAAAGCACCAGTGACACATCATTTTATCCCTCCATCAATTTCAACTTACCACAAGAATTGGTGATTGGATCTGATGTACGTGCCACTCCAATATCAGCACCAGTTCAAACTCCAACTTCTCCAGTTCTTCAAGAAATGCCTTTGAATGAAGAATTTCATGATGCAAATCGTGACCTCATTGACTCTGATGAGGATATAGAAGTAGTTTGGACTGATCCTCCTCCAGTAGCTACTGCAACTGAAGAAGATCGCCAGGTGACTTGCACTGATATTGTTGTGCACCAGCCTAGTCAATACACTAGATGGACTCGAGCCCATCCAATTGAACAAATTGTGGGTGATCCAAATAGTGGGGTTCAGACTAGAAGAGCCACCAGTGAGCAATGCTTAAACGTCACCTTCTTATCTTTAATTGAACCAAAGAAGATTGACGAGGCTATGGCAGACTCAAGCTGGGTGGAAGCTATGCAAGAAGAGCTCGTCCAGTTTGAAAGGAACAATGTTTGGGAGCTTGTTCCTTGTCCACCAGGGTTAAAGAAAGAACCCATTGGTACCAGATGGGTCTACCGAAACAAGATGGATGAAGATGGCCATGTTGTAAGAAACAAGGCCAGACTAGTTGCCCAGGGTTATTGTCAAGCAGAAGGCGTTGACTTTGATGAAACTTTTGCTCCAGTTGCAAGACTTGAAGCCATCAGAATATTTTCTGGCTTATGCAGCCCATCTGCAGTTCAAGGTCTTCCAGATGGATGTCAAAAGTGCGTTCCTAAATGGAACATTGGAAGAAGAAGTTTATGTTAAGCAGACTCCAGGTTTCATCGATGAGTAGCATCCTCATTGGGTTTATAGACTGAACAAAGCATTGTATGGTCTAAGACAAGCCCCCAGAGCCTGGTATGATACTCTAACTAAACATCTTCTTAAAAATGGCTTTCAAAGAGGTGCAATAGATAATACCTTGTTTATCTTGAAAGAAAGAGGTAATATCTTATTGGTACAAATTTATGTTGATGACATTATTTTTGGTTCAACTGATGATGCAATGTGTAAAAAGTTTTCTAAAATCATGTCATCTGAGTATGAGATGAGTTTAATGGGTGAATTAACATTTTTCTTAGGTCTTCAGATTAAGCAAACTGAAAATGGAATTTTCATAAACCAAGGAAAATATGTCAGAGATTTGTTAAGAAAATACAAATATGATTCAATCCCATCGAAAAACACACCTATTGCAGCACCATTGAATTTGGACTCTGACCCAACTGGCAAACCAGTTAACATAACTGACTATAGAGGTATGGTTGGTTCACTGATGTACTTAACTGCCAGTCGACCAGATATAATGTTTGCAACATGTTTATGTGCCAGGTTTCAGGCTAACCCTAAAGAATCACATTTGCACGCTGTAAAGCGTATCTTTAGATACCTGAAAGGGTGTCCTAATCTTGGTCTTTGGTACCCCAAAGGCTCAGGATTAGATCTAATGGGTTATTCAGATTCAGATCATGCAGGTTGTAAGATAGATAGAAAATCAACAACTGGTGGTTGTCATTTCCTTGGAGGAAAACTGGTAAGTTGGACCAGCAAGAAGCAGACTTCAGTCTCTATGTCCACTGCTGAGGCAGAGTACATTTCTGCGGCCAGTTGCTGTGCCCAGATTCTCTGGATCAAGAACCAGTTACTAGATTATGGTCAAAAGTATACAAGGACCCAATCTTTTGTGACAACACCAGTGCAATTGCTATATCTCACAACCCAGTGATGCACTCCAAGACAAAGCATATTGACATCAGGTATCATTTCATTCGTGATCATGTTATGAAAGGAGACATTGAAATTCATTTCATCCCCACTGACAAACAGTTAGCTGATGTTTTTAAAAAACCTCTCGATGAGAAAACCTTTAAACATCTCATCAGCGAACTGGGAATGTTAAATCCTTAAAACTGGAGCTTTCTTTGTTATTGAACGCGTCAGTGACACTGATGAAGTTCTCCAGTTGAGGAGGTCCAGATAATCCTTGCTCGCCAGGCTATCGAACGCCGTTGTGATACTATCCTGGCACTAATCGATTTCTGGATCATCATTTTAGGGGGAAAGACTCAAAATAATTTTCTGACTAAAATTCGTTTTTTTTGTTTGAAAATGCAACTGGAGAACTCTCCAGTTGGAAACTGGTACTGGACTGATCCTCCAGTTACCAGGTTCAGTCTTGTCTTAATTTTTATAACGTTAGAAATACTTGGTCAATATTTGTGACACGTGATGGTACTCGAGTGTTTTAAACCACTTGATATCGTGATCTGACGTGTTTAAAGCTATTTTAGTACTTGACAACTGTTTGTGTTGGGAAAATAAAAAGTGAGTGGGCGCGTGGGTAAGATAAGCCGTCGTAGCATTTAATGCTGACATGGTAGCATTAAATGTTGACATGGCAAATTATTATTTTATTTCAAAATTCAAACTCAATTTGCGAAAATATCTACAAAAAGGATTTTGTTTAATAAAATATAGTTTTGGGTATTTCATTGGGATCTTGAATCCATTATAAATACCCTTATTTACTCCGAACTCATTTACTTCTCTTCTACATTCTTTCATTTACTTCCAATCATCAAAATTGCTTCATTTCTCTCTCTGCTTCACAAATCAAGAACCCTAATTCCCAAATTTCAATTTCATTCTCAAATGGCTCCTAGATCATCCCGTTCAAGAGATGTAAATCTCTTGACTGTTCCATATGCTCCTTCACCAGATGTCAAACCGGCATCTGGTGCTCCTAGTAATGCCTCTGTCATCAAACTCAATCCAAATAATCCGATGGCAAGCTTACAAGGATCTCAAGGGTCCAATACCCTTATTGGTAGAATCCAAAAGTTTTGAAGGATTCTCCAATAGGACCCTCATTCTCTCTAAATCCACGCAAGTTGTTTCACAACTACTTGTGTGAGTTTTGGTACACTGCCGTTCTTTCTTCCGATTGTTCCTCCATCAGTTTCACATTAAAGGATGGAACAATCCAGTGTACCTTGTCCGCTGATGTATTGAGGGATGCCTTACGCCTCAATTACTGGAGAGAGGGTGAATCTCCAGTCGTCTTGCCCTCAAACATAAATTTTCGCCAAGTACTTCTTGAAATGGGACACAAAGAGTGCTTGGAGAATGGAGTGTTGAAGACGAAAGGTGCGATGACCATGAAGGGTCTTACACCTTCATGGAGGTATTTTTTCATCCACCTGGTGGAGAGTATGGGTGGGAGTTTCTGGTGGACTTGACCAGATTAACTCCTCACAAGCAGAGATGGCTTACTGCTTGTGGAACGGATTGAGAGTGGACTTTGCAGATATTCTGTTTAGAAGCTGGTACAAAAGCTGAAGGGCACAAGGGGTGTGTGTATCCCCTTTTCAAGGTTCCTCTCTCTCTGTTTTAAACATATTCTGGGCAGAGAAGCATATTTAAGTATAGATTCACCGTACACTGCTCCAGATATGTTAAGGAATTTAGACTCTCTGGTATCTGAAGCTGGAGAGGTCGAGATTCCAGAACGAATGCAACTGGCATTCGCTTCAACTGATGCACCTATTGAAGGTGAGTCAGAAAGGCAACTGGGCGGTGTTAGGTCCAGATTTACTGGACTCGCTCCAGACTCGACTACTGGAGCCTTACTGAAGATCTGTCCAGAAACGTGTTCTACTGGACCTACTGAAGATTTGTCCAGAAATAATGGAAGACCAGTGAGCAAATACTTGTATAGGAAATCTGGAGTATTCTCCAGATGAGCTCACTGGACTTCACCCCAGTCAGATCAACTCTACTGAAGACATTCTGACTGAAGTCAAGACTGAAGTCTGAAGAAAGAAGACTGACAAATGGCGGAGTCCACTGGAAAGTCTTACCAGATCTGTACACTGGAGGATTGTCAGTGTTCTAGACCCTACAAGTCTGAACACTGATATCGAGGATTGACTTTTCCTTTTACACACTTTCCAAAGAACAATCCACTTGTTCTTTACCAAAGTTTGTGTGGTGTAAAGGTGGTTGGATAAAAGGATACAAAGTCATTTGATGTGACTTTATCCTTATTCCTTAATTCATTTTTAATTGTATTACTACTTCATCGTTACTATCTTGCTGTAGAACGAGAAGCACAACGCAAAAGAGATTATCGTGCACGACAAAAAGAAAAGGCAGCATCACCTTTGACACCTTCGGAAGGAGTTACACAAAGGGTACCATTCACTCCTTTGCAAAACCGTAGCACGAATAATTCATCGTATTACGGGAATTTGATGAAGATGACGTTAGGTGCT
>CM067174.1:45876499-45887179 GCA_034093135.1 Erigeron breviscapus | reverse complement strand
ATTTCTAAGGTATGAGGGCTATTTATAGTCTAACAATACAACTATGCTAATTATCACAATTAGCCCCTCAACCTTAGTAATCATCTATCTATGACTTAACAACAAGAATATCTTCTAATCTTAATTACAATTTATCACTATTTTTGGATTTCTAACATTCTCCCCTTAGTGATTTATTGTAATGAATGAAGTACGTGTTATCTTGTCTTGTAGGAATGAAATTGATGAGCCCGGTGGTGAAGACAATTGGGATGTTGAAACAAGTCTTCAAAGCTTTCTCTTTTGTCTTTGGAGAACTTGATTCAGTCTTGATCTTGGACTTCTTGAAGTTAAATCATATGAAGATTCTCAATGTTTTTTTTTTTTTTTTTTCTTAACTTTTTTTTTTTTTTTTTTTTTTTTTTTTTTTTTTTTTTTTTTTTTTTTTTTTTTTTTTTTTTTTTTTTTTTTTTTTTTTTTTTTTTTTTTTTTTTTTTTTTTTTTTTTTTTTTTTTTTTTTTTTTTTTTTTTTTTTTTTTTTTTTTTTTTTTTTTTTTTTTTTTTTTTTTTTTTTTTTTTTTTTTTTTTTTTTTTTTTTTTTTTTTTTTTTTTTTTTTTTTTTTTTTTTTTTTTTTTTTTTTTTTTTTTTTTTTTTTTTTTTTTTTTTTTTTTTTTTTTTTTTTTTTTTTTTTTTTTTTTTTTTTTTTTTTTTTTTTTTTTTTTTTTTTTTTTTTTTTTTTTTTTTTTTTTTTTTTTTTTTTTTTTTTTTTTTTTTTTTTTTTTTTTTTTTTTTTTTTTTTTTTTTTTTTTTTTTTTTTTTTTTTTTTTTTTTTTTTTTTTTTTTTTTTTTTTTTTTTTTTTTTTTTTTTTTTTTTTTTTTTTTTTTTTTTTTTTTTTTTTTTTTTTTTTTTTTTTTTTTTTTTTTTTTTTTTTTTTTTTTTTTTTTTTTTTTTTTTTTTTTTTTTTTTTTTTTTTTTTTTTTTTTTTTTTTTTTTTTTTTTTTTTTTTTTTTTTTTTTTTTTTTTTTTTTTTTTTTTTTTTTTTTTTTTTTTTTTTTTTTTTTTTTTTTTTTTTTTTTTTTTTTTTTTTTTTTTTTTTTTTTTTTTTTTTTTTTTTTTTTTTTTTTTTTTTTTTTTTTTTTTTTTTTTTTTTTTTTTTTTTTTTTTTTTTTTTTTTTTTTTTTTTTTTTTTTTTTTTTTTTTTTTTTTTTTTTTTTTTTTTTTTTTTTTTTTTTTTTTTTTTTTTTTTTTTTTTTTTTTTTTTTTTTTTTTTTTTTTTTTTTTTTTTTTTTTTTTTTTTTTTTTTTTTTTTTTTTTTTTTTTTTTTTTTTTTTTTTTTTTTTTTTTTTTTTTTTTTTTTTTTTTTTTTTTTTTTTTTTTTTTTTTTTTTTTTTTTTTTTTTTTTTTTTTTTTTTTTTTTTTTTTTTTTTTTTTTTTTTTTTTTTTTTTTTTTTTTTTTTTTTTTTTTTTTTTTTTTTTTTTTTTTTTTTTTTTTTTTTTTTTTTTTTTTTTTTTTTTTTTTTTTTTTTTTTTTTTTTTTTTTTTTTTTTTTTTTTTTTTTTTTTTTTTTTTTTTTTTTTTTTTTTTTTTTTTTTTTTTTTTTTTTTTTTTTTTTTTTTTTTTTTTTTTTTTTTTTTTTTTTTTTTTTTTTTTTTTTTTTTTTTTTTTTTTTTTTTTTTTTTTTTTTTTTTTTTTTTTTTTTTTTTTTTTTTTTTTTTTTTTTTTTTTTTTTTTTTTTTTTTTTTTTTTTTTTTTTTTTTTTTTTTTTTTTTTTTTTTTTTTTTTTTTTTTTTTTTTTTTTTTTTTTTTTTTTTTTTTTTTTTTTTTTTTTTTTTTTTTTTTTTTTTTTTTTTTTTTTTTTTTTTTTTTTTTTTTTTTTTTTTTTTTTTTTTTTTTTTTTTTTTTTTTTTTTTTTTTTTTTTTTTTTTTTTTTTTTTTTTTTTTTTTTTTTTTTTTTTTTTTTTTTTTTTTTTTTTTTTTTTTTTTTTTTTTTTTTTTTTTTTTTTTTTTTTTTTTTTTTTTTTTTTTTTTTTTTTTTTTTTTTTTTTTTTTTTTTTTTTTTTTTTTTTTTTTTTTTTTTTTTTTTTTTTTTTTTTTTTTTTTTTTTTTTTTTTTTTTTTTTTTTTTTTTTTTTTTTTTTTTTTTTTTTTTTTTTTTTTTTTTTTTTTTTTTTTTTTTTTTTTTTTTTTTTTTTTTTTTTTTTTTTTTTTTTTTTTTTTTTTTTTTTTTTTTTTTTTTTTTTTTTTTTTTTTTTTTTTTTTTTTTTTTTTTTTTTTTTTTTTTTTTTTTTTTTTTTTTTTTTTTTTTTTTTTTTTTTTTTTTTTTTTTTTTTTTTTTTTTTTTTTTTTTTTTTTTTTTTTTTTTTTTTTTTTTTTTTTTTTTTTTTTTTTTTTTTTTTTTTTTTTTTTTTTTTTTTTTGAGCAGAATGTCGCCCTTTTTCAATATCAACATCTTCCAAAAGAAGAGTCAATAGAAGTGTGAAAATCTCCGTGAGAATAAAACAAGTATTTGTTAAGAAACACTTGAGTGGTTAGGTAAAGATGTGCATTGCTTCACTGGGTCCATGAAGACTTTTTCAATATCAACATCTTCCAAAAGAAGAGTCAATAGAAGTGTGAAAATCTCCGTGAGAATAAAACAAGTATTTGTTAAGAAACACTTGAGTGGTTAGGTAAAGATGTGCATTGCTTCACTGGGTCCATGAAGACTTTTTCAATATCAACATCTTCCAAAAGAAGAGTCAATAGAAGTGTGAAAATCTCCGTGAGAATAAAACAAGTATTTGTTAAGAAACACTTGAGTGGTTAGGTAAAGATGTGCATTGCTTCACTGGGTCCATGAAGACTTTTTCAATATCAACATCTTCCAAAAGAAGAGTCAATAGAAGTGTGAAAATCTCCGTGAGAATAAAACAAGTATTTGTTAAGAAACACTTGAGTGGTTAGGTAAAGATGTGCATTGCTTCACTGGGTCCATGAAGACTTTTTCAATATCAACATCTTCCAAAAGAAGAGTCAATAGAAGTGTGAAAATCTCCGTGAGAATAAAACAAGTATTTGTTAAGAAACACTTGAGTGGTTAGGTAAAGATGTGCATTGCTTCACTGGGTCCATGAAGACTTTTTCAATATCAACATCTTCCAAAAGAAGAGTCAATAGAAGTGTGAAAATCTCCGTGAGAATAAAACAAGTATTTGTTAAGAAACACTTGAGTGGTTAGGTAAAGATGTGCATTGCTTCACTGGGTCCATGAAGACTTTTTCAATATCAACATCTTCCAAAAGAAGAGTCAATAGAAGTGTGAAAATCTCCGTGAGAATAAAACAAGTATTTGTTAAGAATACTTGGAAGTACACAAAGGCGTTCGATTCCTTGTTTTCTTATATCAATTTATATGTATAATAACAATGCGTTTAAAAATAAATATATCATTTAAGAACGGGTTGCATACATAGTATATGCAAGCCATTACACTCTAATTAAATAAAACATTGAAGAACGGGTTGCATACATAGTATATGCAAGCCTTAAAAAAAATCTTTTTGTTTATTTTTGAAATTTTTCAATTTTGTATTTTGTTTTCTGAAATGTTTCAAGAATTCCTTCAAATGAAAAAGAATTAAGGTTTAAGATTTAACATACCAAGCTTGGAGATCAGAAAATTAAACCTCTTTTCGTCCAACGGTTTTGTGAACAAATCTGCAAGTTGAAATTCAGTTCCCACAAAGTAGAGTTCGATGTCACCTTTCTCAATATGATCTTTGAGAAAATGATATCTAACATCAATATGCTTTGATCGAGAGTGGTTTACTGAGTTGACTGCAATGGCAATGGCACTCTGAGAATCACAATAGATAGGAATATGATCATATGTCAGACCATAATCAGTCAGTTGTGTCTTCATCCATAAAACTTGAGCACAACAACTAGCTGCAGCCACATATTCTGCTTCAGCCGTTGATAGTGAAACACAGTTCTGTTTCTTGGAAGACCAACTCACAATTTTGTCTCCTAAAAATTGTAAAGTACCGGAAGTGCTCTTGCGATCAAGTTTACAACCTGCATGATCTGCATCTGAATAAGCAGTTAGATTGAATCCAGTATCCCTTGGATACCAGAGACCTAAATCGGGTGTACCCTTCAGATAACGAAAGATTCGTTTCACAGCTTGATAATGTAAATCAGTTGGAGCAGCTTGATATCTAGCACACATACATGTTGCAAACATTATATCTGGGCGAGATGCTGTAAGGTACAACAATGAACCAATCATACTTCTATATCTCTTTTGGTCAAATGGTTTCCCATTTGTATCAGTATTAATGGTTGTTCGAGCAGCCATTGGGGTAGAAATTGAAGAACATGAAGTCATATCAAACTTTTTCAACATGTCATTTATGTATTTACCTTGTGATATAAAATAAATATATCATTTAAGAACGGGTTGCATACATAGTATATGCAAGCCATTATAAAAAATGTCTTTTTGTTTTTGAATATCCACTTCGTTCCGATTGGATCAGCTTTTCTAGGATTTGGAACTAACCTCCATACCTTCAGTCTTTCAAATTGAGCGAGTTCATCTTGCATTGCCTTAACCCACTCTGGATCTTGAAGAGCTTCAGATACCGTTTTGGGTTCAATATTGCTAAGAGAAAGTGCAACAAGACACTCATTCACTGAAGTACGAGTAGTTACTCCTGCTTGTGGATCTCCAATTATCTGATCAGTAGGATGGTCTTTCTGCATACGTGTCCACTTGTGAGCATGAGGAAGTGGATCTTGTTCTTGAAGATCAACATCATCATCATTGAAACTTGAGTTTTGTTGAGAGATAGAGTCATAACTTGGTATAACTCTTTCCTCATATGCTGGATGATCAAAGTCAAGTGGTACATACACATTTGGAGTGTTCAGGGGATTTGTTGTCTGAGTGAATTGAGAAGGTTGTTCTTGAACATTCACTTGAGAAGGATTCTCAGGAGAGGATGGTGGAATAGAATTATTTGAAGATGATATTTGCTCAGAAGAACTTGATGCTGATTCATGAGTGTTGTTAGGAACTGGATCGTGGTTATGAAGAGGTTCATTGTTTGAATTTTTGAAATTTTTCAATTTTGTATTTTGTTTTCTGAAATGTTTCAAGAATTCCTTCAAATGAAAAAGAATTAAGGTTTAAGATTTAACATACCAAGCTTGGAGATCAGAAAATTAAACCTCTTTTCGTCCAACGGTTTTGTGAACAAATCTGCAAGTTGAAATTCAGTTCCCACAAAGTAGAGTTCGATGTCACCTTTCTCAATATGATCTTTGAGAAAATGATATCTAACATCAATATGCTTTGATCGAGAGTGGTTTACTGAGTTGACTGCAATGGCAATGGCACTCTGAGAATCACAATAGATAGGAATATGATCATATGTCAGACCATAATCAGTCAGTTGTGTCTTCATCCATAAAACTTGAGCACAACAACTAGCTGCAGCCACATATTCTGCTTCAGCCGTTGATAGTGAAACACAGTTCTGTTTCTTGGAAGACCAACTCACAATTTTATCTCCTAAAAATTGTAAAGTACCGGAAGTGCTCTTGCGATCAAGTTTACAACCTGCATGATCTGCATCTGAATAAGCAGTTAGATTGAATCCAGTATCCCTTGGATACCAGAGACCTAAATCGGGTGTACCCTTCAGATAACGAAAGATTCGTTTCACAGCTTGATAATGTAAATCAGTTGGAGCAGCTTGATATCTAGCACACATACATGTTGCAAACATTATATCTGGGCGAGATGCTGTAAGGTACAACAATGAACCAATCATACTTCTATATCTCTTTTGGTCAAATGGTTTCCCATTTGTATCAGTATTAATGGTTGTTCGAGCAGCCATTGGGGTAGAAATTGAAGAACATGAAGTCATATCAAACTTTTTCAACATGTCATTTATGTATTTACCTTGTGATATAAAAATACCAGTTGGTAATTGTTTGATTTGAAGACCCAAAAAGTAATTCATTTCCCCAATCATGCTCATTTCAAAATGATTGACCATTAGAGATGAAAAGTTTCGGCAAAATGTTTGACTGGTCGACCCAAATATAATGTCATCAACATATATTTGAACTAGTAGAACATGCTTACCTTGTTTGCGAATGAACAGGGTAGGGTCAATTATGCCTTTGGTAAATCCACCTTTAAGTAAGAAAGTAGTTAAGGAATCATACCATGCTCGGGGTGCTTGCTTAAGACCATAGAGAGCCTTGTCTAACCTGTAGACATGGTTTGGTCTTTGAGGATCAACAAAACCTTCAGGTTGATCAACGTAGACTTCTTCTTTGAGGTCACCATTCAGAAAAGCAGTTTTCACATCCATTTGAAACACAGTGAAGTTTCGGAATGCGGCATAAGCTAAGAAAATTCGAATGGCCTCCATTCTTGCTACTGGAGCAAAAGTTTCGTCGAAATCAACACCAGGTTGTTGGCAATAACCCTTTGCAACAAGTCGAGCTTTATTCCTTACTACCACTCCATTCTCATCCTTTTTGTTTTTGAATATCCACTTCGTTCCGATTGGATCAGCTTTTCTAGGATTTGGAACTAACCTCCATACCTTCAGTCTTTCAAATTGAGCGAGTTCATCTTGCATTGCCTTAACCCACTCTGGATCTTGAAGAGCTTCAGATACCGTTTTGGGTTCAATATTGCTAAGAGAAAGTGCAACAAGACACTCATTCACTGAAGTACGAGTAGTTACTCCTGCTTGTGGATCTCCAATTATCTGATCAGTAGGATGGTCTTTCTGCATACGTGTCCACTTGTGAGCATGAGGAAGTGGATCTTGTTCTTGAAGATCAACATCATCATCATTGAAACTTGAGTTTTGTTGAGAGATAGAGTCATAACTTGGTATAACTCTTTCCTCATATGCTGGATGATCAAAGTCAAGTGGTACATACACATTTGGAGTGTTCAGGGGATTAGTTGTCTGAGTGAATTGAGAAGGTTGTTCTTGAACATTCACTTGAGAAGGATTCTCAGGAGAGGATGGTGGAATAGAATTATTTGAAGATGATCTTTGCTCAGAAGAACTTGATGCTGATTCATGAGTGTTGTTAGGAACTGGATCGTGGTTATGAAGAGGTTCATTGTTTGGAATTGGTTCAACGATGATCTGAGGTTCTTGATCATGAACCGGTTTTGAATTATAGAATTCTTCAAAAAGAATATCTAATTCATCACTGGTTGGAGTTGGAAATTTCTTGAATTTAGAAGCTAAGGTAGAATTCCTTGTAGAAGGACTTGAAGCACTTGAATCCATACTTGTTGGTAGCAAGCTTTCTTGCTCAAAAATCATGCCTGACATCTCATCAAACCACACATTCATTGTTTCTTGAATTGTGTTTGTTCGGCGATTGTAGATTCGGTAGGCAATTGATGTTTTGGAATAACCAACAAAGTATCCTTCATCACCTTTCTTCTCGAACTTTCCAAGATTCTCCCGATCATTCAACGTGTAACAAACACACCCAAATATATGAAAGTAGTTGATGTTGGGTTTCCGTTTGTTAACAACCTCATAAGGAGTCTTTTCGAACCGCTGATTGATAATGGACCGATTCTGAGTGTGACAAGCAGTGTCAACAGCTTCAGCCCACATATTGGATGGCAATTTGGAATAAGCAAGCATTGTCCTTGCTGCTTCCACCAGCGATCGATTTCTCCTTTCAACAACACCGTTTTGTTGTGGGGTGCGAACTGCTGAGAATTGATGAGTAATACCTTTGGATTTGCAGAATTCATCAAAAACAGCATTCTTGAATTCAGTACCGTTATCCGAACGGATGTAACGAACTGGAAGTTGAAGATTTACTTGAGTAATGGTGATGAAATCTATCAACATCTGAGTTGTTTCATCTTTGGATGCTAGGAACTTAACCCAAGTATATCTTGAATAATCATCAACAATAACCAGGATGTATTTCTTCCCATTTCGGCTTTGTACTTTCATCGGCCCACAAAGATCCATGTGAAGCAAATGAAGAGGTGCCAAAGAATTTGGAGATTTCTTCGGTTTATGAGAAACTCTCTTAATCTTCCCAACAGCACAAGAAGGACAGACATGCTCACTTTCATACTTATAGTCAGGTAAGCCTTCAACAAGATGCTTATTGACTAAAGTATTGATTGTTTGGAAATTCAGATGAGAGAGCCTTCTATGCCATAACCAAGAATTCTTTGAAGTAGCCTTTGAAATGAGACAGATATTATCAGTTGGTTGGTTATCATCGAGATTGACGGTAAAAAGGTTATCGTCACGATCGCCACAAAGAATATCAACTCCATCTAAGGTTTGGACTTTGCAAAGAGATTTTCGAAAAAGAACTTGAAGATTGTTATCACAGAATTGTCCAACACTGAACAAGTTGTGACTTAAACCTTCAACATAGTGAACTTTCTTGATTATAATCCCATTTCGTTCAATATCCCCATAACCTAAGATAGGAGCGAAATTGTTGTTTCCAAAGCGAACAGTTCCCATGAATCTTTCAACAAAATTCTTCAGCAAAGATTTATTTCCAGTCATGTGCTTCGAACACCCGGAATCGAGTATCCAAACACAGATGGTTATTTCCTGCAATCAAAGAAATTTAACCGTTTTTTAGGTACCCACTTGAAACGGGTCCTTTTTGGTTAGATAAAACAGGCAGGGTATATAACTTAGGATGCGCATTCAAACATGTTATTGAATCAACATAAGCATCAGCAAGCATATTATCAACAAACATATTTGAATAAAATGTACGAACATTCACACAAGAATTAAAAGTAACATGTCTACAAGCATTCAAATCAACCATACAAGAATTAACATTGTTTACAAGCTCACAAGGCCTTGCCTTGGCACATTCAACATTTATTGACAAATCAGAATTGTTTTGTTTAACAGGAACACCTTTCCACGATTAACAGCTTTTCTCCTCCTTCTTTTCTTCTTTTTCTCAACCTCTTTCTGATTACTAGTGATCTTAGGTACTAATGACTTAGCAACCCATTTAGCATCACTACTTAGCTCTTTCCACCTGTTGAATTGAAGCTACAAAGATTAGAACGAGGAGTTTTAAAAACTTTCATCTTTTTGGAATCTTTTGGTGGTGAGGAAACTTCTTGCTTCTTTGGTTTATCATGAGAAAACCATCCATATCTATCCCTATATCTAGTTGAACCATTTGATGTATCTTTAGTTAGCGAAACTGACACCTTAGGTTTAAAGCTAGATTGAGAGCTAGATTTAGAAGCATTATGATAGTCTTTCGGAAGTTTCACTTTGGTGTACTTTGTTGTGTGTGGGGTTTCAGCTTGTTCCTTTTTGACATGTTTCACAGGTGTAGCAATGGTCTTTAGTTCAGTCTTGACGAGTTTGGTCTTAACTCGTTTCTTTGAGTAATATGAAGTTGGAGCTTTGGACGATGGTTTTTGAGATTCCATTTTTGTTTCCATTTTGATTTTGGTAGATTCAATCTTTTTCTCAGTTTCTGAATCAAAAATATATTCTCCCTCCATGAATTTATCAAAATCAACCTTCGTGAAATCTTTTGAAAAAGGAAATTTCAATGGAGATTGATTAATTTTAGATTTATCTGAAAATTTTGAGAAATCAGGAATCTTGGTGTCCAACTTCACATTATGGGTAGTCTCAGAAATTAGGTCAACTTGAACTGACACCTCTTTGGTCTCACACAAAAATAGAGAAGACGTATCAACACCTATACTAGCACTAGGCTTAGGGTTAACAACTAACTCATCAACAGTGTTGCATGTGAAAAACCTATAGAAGTACCATATCAAAACTAAACTATGTGCAAGTTCTTCATCAAAAAGATCAGATTGCACACAATCATCAGCTATAAAAGTAGCAGTATTTTGACAAGTACATTCAAGAGAATCAGTCAAGGTCTGGGTGGAGGTATTGGTAGATGAATCACAGGTAGTTTGGGTAGAACTTTCTACTAGAGCAATTTGGTCAGTTTGAGTAGAAACATTCTCACAAACTTTCTTAGTATCAACAACAATACATTTATCCTCTAGATTCGGACTTTGAGACTTGAGATGATTAATAACTTTGTGAGTCCACAAACCCATTCTCCAATTCAAATCAGTGTCCAAACAATGGCTATCTCTCATTTCCCATGATCCTCCTTTCCCAAAACTCCACTTGGCCCCCTCTCTCGCCAGTCGCCACCAATCGCACCGCCCTATTAATTACTGCTTACGACACATCCACTCGCTTACATCACTTCCTCACCGCTCCACTTTCCGGTGGCCACGTCACCCATCTCATGACTGTCAACAACGCTCCTTCAGCCGATAATGAAACCACGGAAGCCGAACATCTCAGCGGGTTAGTTTTATTCACTTCCGGTAATGGCTTTCTTGAAAATAATAATATTTTTGCTTTCATTATAAACCCTGCCACTCGTAATGTTTACAAACTCCCTGATCCATCTGGTTCCGGGTCTTGTCATATGTGTTATTTATTTGGGTTTGACGAGTTTAAAAAATGAAGGTATTCAACGTTAGAATGCCCGGTATTAAGCCGTTTTGGTCTAGTAGCAGGGGTGTTGTAACATTTATGATATTTTCTTTGTCGGATTATTCGTGGAGAAAGGTTGACCCGAGGGGGGTGGGGTGGGGGCTTGCCATT
>CM067174.1:45844668-45875499 GCA_034093135.1 Erigeron breviscapus | reverse complement strand
CTCAAACTTTTTGCCTCTTATCAGGCCCATTACCTTTTCGATCACCAAATCGGTTTCCTCCACCTTGTTTTGAACTTGTTTCACCCCTCTTGTACTTTCCACACCTAACCAAGTCATTTACTAGCTTGGTTGCCAAGCTTATAGCTTGCTCAAGAGTGGTGGGGTTGGCTGCAGTGACCATCAACCTAACTTCGGGTGCGAACCCGTAGATGAACCTTTCAACCTTCTTAGCCACGGGGGTTACCATCTCTGGCACTAGCACACATAGCTCATGGAAGCGAATCACATATGCCTCCAGTTCCATTCCTTTCATGGTATGGTTCCAGAATTCGACTTCCAACTTTTGCACCTCCTCTCAAGGACAATATTCACGCTTCATCTCTTCCTTAAGCTGCTCCCAAGTCAAAGCATTAACCACTGCAAGACCTCTAGTAGTCGCTTGGAGATTCCACCAAGTAAGAGCCCTTCCTTGAAGCTTACTAGTAGCGAACTTAACGCGGTCGGCCGGTGCGCAATCAATGATGTTCAAGTTGGCTTCCATACTTTGGAACCAAGTAAGCAGCCCAATGGGACCCTCTGTCTCATGAAACTCCTTGGGATCGCAAGACGTGAAAGCCTTGTAGGCATTCCTATCAACGCCATTGTCTTCTCCTCCAGTTTGTCTTCGTGCCGCATTAAGGCTAGCGGTTACGCTCTCAGCAATTTGGGTAGCCACATTTGGCATGACATTGTTGATTTGTTGGGAGATCAAATTGGCTAGCTCGGTTTGTCTTCGGGCCTCTTCCTCTCGGCGTTGAGCCTCCTCGCTTGTCTAATCGGTGTTTCTTCGTGGCGACATGTTTCTATAACAAAGGATAATGTAGTTTAGTCATTCTTGCGCTAAATCGTATGATATAGATTCAACTCACGACTCCATGATCACACACGAGTACATATGCGTATATATAAGTAAGTGGGGACGCGTATATAAGTGGAGGCCTTTATTTGTATGTATATACATATGTATGCGTGTATATATATACATGTAGGCTTACCTCAAGTTCGAACTCATTTGCTTATAGCTATACTAGCTTAGCTTTAATTTCGTATAGTGATTTGTTTATCACTAAAGCACCTTATATAGTCATCATATTCCAACTATGTATGGCTTCACAACTTTTCAACAATTGCCTATATCATTCATCGTATTCATATTTCATCACAACAACAAATCCACAACATAAATAGAAATCACAATAATCATGAAAGAGATAAACTTCTTGCCAACACAATATGTAACCATAAAAGGCATTATGCATATATATCATCATAAGATAAGTTCACAAAACTTGCACCATGCCAAGTACAATGTGGCTATTGCCATTTACACATAATAGAATCCAAGAAACAACAAATGAAAACATAAGTGTTCATACATAATAATAATAGGTCCATAATAGAAAACAAGCCTCTAGGTCTACACCCTAACCATGAGAGCGAGCACAAGCACACATAAAGCGACTATGATTCCCATCACTTGGATCGCCCCACCCATCCTCCTCGTCTCCATCATGGCTAACCCCGAGTAATCAATGGTGCGCTCTATCGTACCCATGGCTCTCTCCTACAATAGCTCGTGATCCCTTACTCTTGCTTTAGTGTCTTTTAATCCTCTCGCGATTCCCCAAACTCTATTACTTTCTTCTTTACTCATTCCTTGAGTGGGTAGGTGTAACACCCTAACTAAGGCGGAACGGTGAGATGTACAGAAAGTCGAGTATTCAAAGCAAAGGTTTATAAATAACATTCACCATAACTTCATGTGATAAAAATAATTTTACAATGCACAAGCATGTGAACTATATTCCAAGTACAATACGTCTACCATACTTGAATATTGAGTCCACGAAACAATTAACAAATACATGAGATGATATACTATTGCCCGTCACAAGGTTTGATCTTTGACTCCCAAGTGCAATGCAAATAATCATGATGCATATAATTCCTCGAAGCTTACGCTAATTCCTGAAAAGCATGAAGAAAAAGTGTCAACTACGAAAACGTAGTTGGTGAGTGCATAGGTTTGCAAGTAAATCTCATTACCTATCCATTTCAAAATAGTTGAGAAATCCATGGTAAATTATAAAGTTCTCATTTGTCACATTTATCGTGACAGAAAAATATATCAGCCGATTAGTCATTCATTATACCAAAACCATTCGGTCATCAATACTTCAATATCGCCAATTTCGACAGCTTTCAAGATTCCATATAAGGTCCAATACCCAAACCGTATGTTCAATCCACAATTTCCATCCATAATAATATCAATACCTCTTGGTCAATGGTAAGACTACCATGACATAATTTGATGAGATTGTTCTTGAGCCACTACTAAGACCATTTTACGTCAAAATAATAATAATGATAATATGTCCCGAAGATATGATAATAGAAGCACATGTTGTCAATCACGTGCAATAATAATAATGAATGGGTCGTGCCATGGAGACGACCAATAATATATAAAGTAGATTAGAGCACCCCTAGGCAGACCGGAGATGAGGGCGGCCACTCAGGCGGCCAGTCAACCCGCTGCCATCTTGGTGAGTGAGGGGACGAATCCTAGTTGCGCAACCTTCTAACTACAGGCCTCAATGAGTTAATAGTAGTGTACAGGGGACCACCGTTTGACAGTACTCAAGCTCATCATATAACATATAACACGTTGAACATACAATATAATTCCCATATCATTATCATTATTTCAAAGGATCATTTCATAAGATAAAGTCATTTTAATTAATCATGCTTTTCACCCCGCAAGTAAAACATATAAAAGAGTTTGAAAGGGGGCTATGACTCACCTTGATATGCCGCATATTATATTCACTCATCCAAAATGGGTACTTCCCATCTATCGCTTCCTTGACCATATATCCGTCATATTCCTCAATCACACTTTAAGCCAAGACTATCCCTACGATAGGACTAATATACGTAAGTTCCTACCTTAAGCCATCACTAAGAAATGCCACTTTCATTATGTTGTCATAAATTTTGGGATCCAAGTATATTGTTATTATTTGCATCTTTTTGGTTGTAGAGAGTGTTGGTGTAAAAGGGTCACTTTCATTATACATGTAGTTATAAGTTGTTAGAATTTCGGTAACTTGCCCTTGATTATCATGGTTCCCATTGTGTGCTTTGCTTGATTATAATATTTGACATTAGTAACTTCATAATATTAATATTTATGAATACTTTCTGATTTATAACTATTTATTTAATTTAATATTATTTAATTAATTATTTATTCATTTTCTTGATTTATTAACCAAATAATTCTTCAAAAATACTTTTAAGTACCTCACTTGCCTTTATAATTCGTGGCTAATTATATTTGGGTTATATTCTGATTTTATGCTTTTTAACTTAGAATATTGTGATATATATATTTATTTATGTAATTTTTCTATTAATTTAAAAATAGTTATTAATTAGTGATTTTCACTTACTGAATTATTTCTAAATTATATGACATTTGTTCTTTGACTTGAAACGATTTTACTCCAGTGGGTTTTAGTCACTTTCATCATTGGTTGTGATTATTTAACCAATTTCATGATTTATATAATTTATTTATTTATTTATTTACCTTTTTAATTATCATTTAAATTTAATAATTAATAGAAACTCTTAGAAATCACTACATGACTTTTTGGCTAAAAACCTCAGGCCTTTTAGGTAACTTTTATCATGGGAAAAATCATATCAATTCAACCTCTCTTGAGTCTTGCTCATTTTGAGGATTCTAAGCTTATAAATTGTTTACCGAAATAGTGATTTTAGCCTCATTTTCCAAGCAATTCAAATGCGTCAATATGGATTTCCATCCTTATTTCATTATTTCCAGAATGTTCATTATATTTTGGTGTCTTAAGTCGGGATAGTGGTGGTGGTGTGATAAGTGCAAATTAAGGCTTTCGGTTAGTGCTTATATGAACCGAATTAGTGATTTGTAGGCTTGTCTTTGCCATTTAATAACCAAGTTAAGTTTTATCACTTTTATTTGACATATTCTCAGTAGGTTTATAATACTTTTTGTTACGAGATTGTTGGAGTTGGTTAGAGTTGCAATCTAGTGACTTTTAGCTTATTTGTTGTGAAGAACTTTTACTTGGAATTTTCTGTTTTAACACTTATTTTCATAAAATGTTGAGTAGTCATTCTTGGTTGAGTTGAATTATTTGGACATTGGTGATTTTTATACAGAGACATATATGTGTCCTATATTTATGTGAATGTTTGCTAAATTTTTAGACATTGTTTACTACCTCTAAAAATTACAAAACCAAAGTTGGTCAGAATGCTTGCTGCTATGCGACCCGAAATATTTTATAAAAGATTTCTATGATGAACATTTAAGAAAAATCTCCCAATTTTATTTTTAGTTAGGGACACTTTGAACTCAGTTCACACCAAGTTTAAACTTCTGAAACCTATTAGTTAAGAAATTAAAAATCGTCAAAGTTGACTCAACATTAAGACAAAAATCCAGTTTTGACCACTTTTGGTAGAAAAATCATATCTTTGGTTTGGTTTAGTATTTTTAAGTGATTCCAGTTGGAGGTTAAACTTAACTCTTTTATCTACAACTTTTATTTTGAAAGTTTCTCTTGAAACGGCCCTCACATGTTCAGTTTATCCGTCCAAAGACAGGAGAATGATTCTGTTAGAAGGTATTTGAGTCCAAACAACTCACCAATGATCATTCTTGCTTTATTAACACTTGAGTTCATCATTTATGTTAGAAATATAAATGTAGTAGTTGATTTGTTTCCTTATTGTATATTTGTACTTAGAATGTAAATGTCTAAGTATGGAAGGGGGCTTAGTGTAAATTAGTCATATGTATATAAACCCCTTCCATTAAGCATTTTGTAACTTTTCACCCATTTATGCAAACAAAACTTTCCCTGCCAAACACATTCTCTCTCTCTAAAACCGCCATTGATAAACACATAAACACACACATAAGCTCGAATTCTATTAATAACAATTGGTATCAGAGCACAATCAGCATATCTGAGCGATCCAAAAGCTTATTACAAGCTTAATTTGTGCTTAATTTTAGAATTTGAGTTGTTTTTCTGAAAGGTTCATTTGCAGAGCTCACTGTTTCAGTGATTCCTGCAAATAAAGTGTGTTTTTGTTCAAATTTTGTTCTTCGATCGATTCATTATCAGTATATCTTCCTTCATTATCGATTTCAGAAGCTTTTGGTTAAGGTTGTGATATTGTTCTATTTGCAGAGCTTACTGCTCGGAAATAGTGATTTCAAGAATATTTGTTAAGGATTGGTGATAATTGTTCTATTTGCAGAGCTTCTGCTCGGCAAATAGTTTTCAAGAATATTTGTTAAGGATTGGTGATAATTGTTCTATTTGCAGAGCTTACTGCTCGGCAAATAGTTTTCAAGAATATTTGTTAAGGATTGGTGATAATTGTTCTATTTGCAGAGCTTATGCTCGGCAAATAGTTTTCAAGAATATTTGTTAAGGATTGGTGATAATTGTTCTATTTGCAGAGCTTACTGCTCGGCAAATAGTTTTCAAGAATATTTGTTAAGGATTGGTGATAATTGTTCTATTTGCAGAGCTTATGCTCGGCAAATAGTTTTCAAGAATATTTGTTAAGGATTGGTGCTACTTGTTCTATTTGCAGAGCTAATTGCTCGGCAAATAGTTATTTCAAGAATATTTGTTAAGGATTGGTGATAATTGTTCTATTTGCAGAGCTCATTGCTCAGCAAATAGTTGTTTCAAGAATCTTTGATTTGAGAATGGTGGTACTTGTATTGTTTGCAGAGGTTTAAGCTCTGCATTTAGTTGTTTTTGAAATTCTCAAATCAAAAGTTTCAAGAAAATCAATTCAAGACCATTTTTCATCAATATTCTTCAAGTGGGAAGAAAATAAAATTTTCAAATTTCTAATTGTTCCATTTGCAGAGGTTTTAAGCTCTGCATTTAGTTGTTTTTGAAATTCTCAAATCAAAAGTTTCAAGAAAATCAATTCAAGACCATTTTTCATCAATATTCTTCAAGTGGGAAGAAAATAAAATTTTCAAATTTCTAATTGTTCCATTTGCAGAGGTCTTAAGCTCTGCATTTAGTTGTTTTTGAAATTCTCAAATCAAAAGTTTCAAGAAAATCAATTCAAGACCATTTTTCATCAATATTCTTCAAGTGGGAAGAAAATAAAATTTTCAAATTTCTAATTGTTCCATTTGCAGAGGTCTAAGCTCTGCATTTAGTTAAAATAGAAAATTTTACAAATTTTTTTTGAATTTATTTGAAATGGCTTCAAGGGAAGCTTTAGCTCTTGGTTCTGAAGGAAGACCTCCTGTCTTGTTTAGAGGTTCATATCCTCAATGGAAGAAAAGGTTTCTGAACTGGATAGACAGACAGAAGAATGGAAAACTGTTGAGAAAATCTTACAAAGATGGTCCTGAAATTCCAAAGAACCCTGTAAATGGAGAAGTTTTACCTGAAGAGAGTTGGAATGCAGATTAGAAGAATAGAGTTGAGGCTGATCAAAGTGCAATTGCCTATCTTTACCAAGTACTTCCTGATGACATTTACTGCAATGTTGACTCCTATGAAACAGGAAAAGACATATGGGATGAAGTGGAGAAGCAGATGGAAGGATCTGATGTATCAAACACCATCAGGTTGTCGACTGTTCTGAACATGTATGAAACATTCAAACAACAAAAAGGTAAACCATTGAATGAGGTATACATCAGATTCTGCAATGTCATCAATGAGCTTAGAAAGAATGATGTGAAGAGAACCAATATGGAACTGAACATCAAATTCATCAAAAATCTGGAAGAGGAATGGCAAGTGTATGGAACCCAACTCAACCAACAATCAGACTTTGGGAAACTTACCATTCACACCTTGTATGAGAAGCTGAAGCTGAATGTTGAGGATGTTCAGAGGATCCAAAAGAGAAAAGAAGAAAGTTCTCATTCTGATCCATTAGCCTTGGTAGCTGAGAAAAAGACTTCAAGAGTGTCAAGACAAAGCTTTGTTGAATATGACATTGATTCTGATTCAAGTGAAATGAGTGATTGTGATCTTGATGAAAAGCAAAAAGAGATGTACAAAGAACTCGCTTATTTCACAAAGGCTTTCAAGAAGAAATTCTTCAAGAAGAAATTCTTCAAGAAGAAACCAACAAATAATCAACTTAGGACTTCATCAGTCTCTTCGTATGCCAAAAATGCGAATGCTCCTAAGTTTGATCAAAAGAAAGAGTTTGTTGGTGGTGAGAAGAAGTATGACAATCAGAAGAAAGAGTTTGTTGGTGGTGAGAAGAAGTATGACAATCAGAAGAAGTTTGAGAAGAGGTAATGGAGAGAAGGAATGAAGACAAGAAGTGCTACAACTGTGGTCTTACTGGACATTTTGCAATCAACTGCACTAAACCTCGACAAAAGAACTCCGAGTACTATAAGTACAAACTTTTGCTAGCAAGACAAGAGGAAAGTGGAATTGCTCTGCTCGCTGAAGATGACAAGTGGTTACATCTTTCTGATGAGGAGACAGACGAACTTGCAGCAAATGTGTGCTTCATAACAAAGATCAAGAAATCAAAGGAGTTGGATGATGTTGATGATTATTTCTTTCCGATTACTTCTGAAATTGAGACTTTTACCAAGTTTTCTGAGGGAACTCAATCATACTTGAATGAAATTGATGCTTTCAAACAAAAGTTTGAAAAAGAAAGGGAATAGAGGTTAAATGTGCTAAAGGAACTTAATGATCTAAAAGTTGAATTCCAATTTCAGCAAATAGCACTTCAATTTCATAAAGAAAAAGAAAAAGATTTTCAAAGTAAATTTGATTTGCTTCAAAAGGAATTTGAGAATTTGAAATCTGAAAAAGCAGCAGTCACTTTTACTCCCAACTCTAAACTGCATCTTGAACAACAAGAACTTGAGACCAAAGTTCTTGATCTGAGCAAGACCGTCAGACAACTTCAAATCGAAAAGACCAATGAGATGTTTCGAGCAAATGCATTGGCTGAGGATATTGAGTCTTTAAATGTGAAATTGAAAGAATCTATCCCTGATTTGACGGAATTTGAAAACAAAATTTCTGACCTAAAATATGAGTGTTGTATAAAAGATTCTCTTAAACAAAAACTTGATAAAGAAAATGATGAACTTAAAGCCGAAATCAAGTCTTATCAAGACAAGTTGTATAAGATTAATCGATCATATCAACAAATATTTTTGAATAGGCCAAGAAATTCGAAAACTTTATTCAATTCAGGGATAGGTTATGTCAATCCAAATCATTTGCTCAAAGCACAAGAAGAAGTCCCATCATTATATAAGGAATCTTATTTGAGATGTGGGATGACTGACCAGTTTGTGAGACCGAATGATAGTGATTTTGAGACTGATGATTTTTTAAAAGAGGGTGCAAAAGTCTATTTTAACTATGAGTTAATGGATGAGTCATATGATTTTTTCAGTCACCCTGCACACAAAATTCAAAAAGAAAATCATGAGGCTGTAATTCCTGAAATTCTTGAGTGTTTTAAAGAAATACCTTTAGAAGAAACTATTCCAATTCCAAAAGCTGAAAACTTGAGACCTTATGTGCCACAAAAAGTTTTGGAAAAGGTAATAGAGGATCTGCAAAAGTCTCTAGATGAAAAGCAATCTTTGATAGACAATCTGCAGACTCAAAATCACTTTATCATTGACCAACCCAAGATAGACTCCAAAGTTTGTGATCGATCTGGATGTTCTGTGAGTTCTATATGTGAAAGTGTAAATGCTTCAGTCCAAACTGAAAAAGAATCCCATATCTTTGATATGTGCAAAATTGATTTTGACCGAAAGTTTTCTAAATCATTTGAAAAAATCAATGAGAAGATTTTATCCATGAAAAAGAAAACCAATGTGTTTGAAGAGAATCATCCAATTCATGTTCAAAATGTGAATGTAGACATAAAGAAAGTTGTTCATGTGTCTGTGCAAACTGATGGTGATTTAGATGATGTTCATGATGTTGATGATTATTTCTTTCCGATTACTTCTGAAATTGAGACTTTTACCAAGTTTTCTGAGGGAACTCAATCATACTTGAATGAAATTGATGCTTTCAAACAAAAGTTTGAAAAAGAAAACCAATGTGTTTGAAGAGAATCATCCAATTCATGTTCAAAATGTGAATGTAGACATAAAGAAAGTTGTTCATGTGTCTGTGCAAACTGATGGTGATTTAGATGATGTTCATGATGTTGATGATTATTTCTTTCCGATTACTTCTGAAATTGAGACTTTTACCAAGTTTTCTGAGGGAACTCAATCATACTTGAATGAAATTGATGCTTTCAAACAAAAGTTTGAAAAAGAAAGGGAATAGAGGTTAAATGTGCTAAAGGAACTTAATGATCTAAAAGTTGAATTCCAATTTCAGCAAATAGCACTTCAATTTCATAAAGAAAAAGAAAAAGCATCAATTCCACTCAAGCAAAGTCCATGTCCGATAAAGAAAAGTGAAGTTAGTGTGAAGTTGGAAACTGAAGATATGACAAATTTTTTGGAAGAAAATCATGATTTTGATCCTGAATTTGAAAAACATTTTGTTAAAAAGGAGGAAAAACTTGATTTTTATCTAAAGAAAATTCCAAAGTCACACTCTTCACAATCTTCATCAATCAATAAGTTCCAAAGACCAAAGACCACCCAACAATCAAAGACCAATCCATTACCCAAGACTGGCTCAAGACCAAAGACCAGACCATCACCCAAGACTGTTTCAAAACCGAAGACTAATCAATCACCTAAGACGGGTTCAAGTCCGAAACCACAGAAAGGTCCCAATGTCCCAATGAAATCAAAGACTTCTAGGCAAACAAAGATGTACAAGGTTATTTTTGAACCTAAGTCACAAAAAGAAGTCAAAGCAAGCAGTGGTCCAAAGAGTGTTAAGGATGAAGCTTTCTCATTAGGTAACAAACACCCTCCGCAGGTTAGGTATTCTAGTTTTCCTAGGTACTCTCAGAAGAATCCTAAGTGCACTTTACAGAGGGTTAAGATACTTTTACTGGAATGACTAAATACAAAGACCAGTATGGTTGGTTGTCGCCTAATAACATAAAGAAAGTAAACAAGACCACAGAACCCATCAAGAAGAAACCTGTTAAGAACAAAGTTAATAATTTGTTTGCTAACTCAAAAAATGTTCGTGTTTCAGGTGACGTGTGCTTAACTAGTAGCAGTAGATGGATCCCTAAGGATAGATATTTGAATGCATCTAGTAAAGTCAAGCTTGATGGAAAACCTGCCAATGTCAAACAAGTGTGGATTGTCCGTAGATCGAATACATTAGATAATGCTAATAAATCTAGGACTAGTCCCGCTTGTACCAAAACATGTGTATAAACCTTTACATTTTCTTGCTTGTAATTCGTATTTGTATTTTGAACAATTATGTGTGCTTGTTTGTTATTTGAATAAATTGTTTGTTTGCGTGTTATTTTGCTTGATGTTTATTTTTTAATGTGTACTTGCATGTTATCCCTCTAACCTGCAAGGACCCAATTTACATGGGTACCTAAATCATATACCTTGTCTTTGCAGGAATTTCTCATTTGTGTTTGGTATGTTGACTCGGGATGTTCACGTCATATGACTGGAAACAAGTCCATTCTTTCGAACTTTGTTGAAAAGTTTATGGGAACCGTCAGATTTGGAAATGATCATATTGCTCCTATTCTCGGTTACGGAGACATTGTTAAAAATGGTGTCACTATAAAGAGAGTTTCCTATGTTGAAGGATTAGGACACAATCTTTTCAGTGTTGGACAATTTTGTGACAATGATCTTCAAGTATTATTCAGGAGATATGAATGCAAAGTGCAGACTGAAGATGGTGTGGATATTCTTACTGGAACAAGGGACAATAACCTGTTCACTGTTGATCTCAACAGCATTCCATCTAATTCTTCAGAGATTTGTCTACTTTCAAAAGAAACTGCACGATACATTCTTGTGATTGTCGATGATTATTCTCGGTACACTTGGGTATTCTTTCTTCATGCAAAGAGTGATACTCCGACTGCAATTATTGATTTCATAAAGAAGACCCAAGTGAATCTTAAATCATCAGTTAGAATTGTTCGCTCAGACAATGGCACTGAATTCAAGAATTTAACGATTGATTCTTTCTTCAAGTCCATGGGTATTACTCATCAATTTTCCGCTGCCAGGACACCTCAACAGAATGGAGTAGTTGAACGTCGAAATCGAACTCTTGTTGAAGCAGCTAGAACAATGCTTGCTTATTTTAAGTTGCCTCCGAATCTATGGGCTGAAGCTGTTGCTACTGCCTGCTTCACTCAAAATAGATCAATCATAAACAAGAGGTTTGATAAAACTCCATATGAGGTGATAAACAATAGAAAGCCCAGTGTGAACTTCTTGCACATTTTTGGATGTGTATGTTATGTTCTCAATGATCGAGATAATCTGGGCAAATTTGAACCAAAAGGCGATGAGGCATATTTTATCGGTTATTCGAGAGAATCGATAGCATATCGTGTATATAACTGAAGAACCAAGAGAATTTAAGAGAGTATGAACGTTAGATTTGATGAACTCTCGGGAATGGTTCTTGAACAACACAGTTCAAGACCCGAACTTCAAAGTCCACAAGCTTCCGCAACAAAGACTGCTTCAAATGTCAAATCATCATTCTCTACTCCAACATCACAAGATTTGGATATCTTATTCGAAGAATTTTTCCAAGTTTCAAAGAAAGTTCCTGAATCTGATGGAAATGCCAATGAACCATCCAGTTCAAATTCAGAAGAGATGGATCCCAATGAGTCTTCACCATCACAATCATCAGATGTTAATTCATCATCTGATTATCTTCCACCTACCGATACTTCAGAGTTGCATACTCAACCTCATAATATCTCACAAGTGACAAATCCTACAACCAATCCTGAAGATTATGATCATGATGACTTTGTTGAACCAATTGCAACTTCGCTTGAACAATTAACAGAACAACATTCTCCTGATTTTATTGATTCTGAAGAATCTGGTGATCCACTTGATCCAATTCCTCACACAACCAAGTGGACAAGAGCTCATCCTATTTCTCAAGTCATTGGTAATCCAACAACTGGAGTTCAGACAAGATCCGCATCCGCGAATGAATGTCTGTTTGTGAATTTTCTGAGTATAGTTAAACCAAAGACAGTGAATGAAGCTCTAAGTTGTCCAGATTGGGTGAAGGCAATGCAAGAAGAACTTAATCAGTTCGAACGTCTTGAGGTATGGAAATTGGTTCCAAATCCTTACAAGAACAAGGAGCCAATTAAAACCAAATGGATCTTCAAGAACAAAAAGGATGAAACTGGAGTTGTTGTACGCAACAAAGCACGATTGGTTGCAAAGGGTTACTGCCAACAAGATGGAATTGACTACGATGAGACATTCGCACCAGTTGCACAAATTGAGGCTATTCGGATGTTTCTTGCCTATGCTGCCTACAAGAACTTCACAGTCTACCAAATGGATGTCAAAACTACCTTCTTGAATGGAATTCTCAAAGAAGAAGTGTATGTTGAACAACCAGAAGGTTTTGTGAATTCCAAACATCCGGATTATGTTTACAGGTTAGATAAGGCTTTATAAGGTCTGAAACAAGCGCCTCGTGCATGGTATGATGCTCTATCCTCTTATCTTGTGAAATCTGGTTTTAGCAAAGGTTCGATTGACACTACCTTGTTTATCAAACGACAAGGGAGTGATATCATTCTAATCCAGATTTATGTTGACGACATAATTTTCGGGTCAACTAATCCTAAATACTGCAAGAATTTCTCTGCTTTAATGATCAAGAAATTTGAAATGAGCATGATGGGTGAATTAAACTTTTTCCTTGGTCTACAAGTAAAACAGTTGTCAAATGGTACTTTTATTTGTCAATTTTTTTTTTTTATTTTATTTTTTTATTTTTATTTTTATTTTTTTATTTTTATTTTTATTTTTTTATTTTTATTTTTATTTTTTATTTTTATTTTTATTTTTTTATTTTTATTTTTATTTTTTTATTTTTATTTTTATTTTTTTATTTTTATTTTTATTTTTTTATTTTTATTTTTATTTTTTTATTTTTATTTTTATTTTTTTATTTTTATTTTTATTTTTTTATTTTTATTTTTATTTTTTTATTTTTATTTTTATTTTTTTATTTTTATTTTTATTTTTTTATTTTTATTTTTATTTTTTTATTTTTATTTTTATTTTTTTATTTTTATTTTTATTTTTTTATTTTTATTTTTATTTTTTTATTTTTATTTTTATTTTTTTATTTTTATTTTTATTTTTTTATTTTTATTTTTATTTTTTTATTTTTATTTTTATTTTTTTATTTTTATTTTTATTTTTTTATTTTTATTTTTATTTTTTTATTTTTATTTTTATTTTTTTATTTTTATTTTTATTTTTTATTTTATTTTTATTTTTTTACTTTTTATTTTTATTTTCTATTAGTTTTTTTTAATTTTTTTGTTTTTTTTTTGTATGTGTGTTTGTTTTAAATTGAAAAACCAAATATAAAAATTAGAAATCTTTAAAAAGATAAAAATATTTTTTTTTTTTTTTTTTTTTGTATGTGTGTTTGTTTTAAATTGAAAAACCAAATATAAAAATTAGAAATCTTTAAAAAGATAAAAATATTTTTTTTTGTTTTTTTTTTTGTATGTGTGTTTGTTTTAAATTGAAAAACCAAATATAAAAATTAGAAATCTTTAAAAAGATAAAAATATTTTTTTTTGTTTTTTTTTTGTATGTGTGTTTGTTTTAAATTGAAAAACCAAATATAAAAATTAGAAATCTTTAAAAAGATAAAAATATTTTTTTTTGTTTTTTTTTTTTGTTTTTTTTTTTTTGTATGTGTGTTTGTTTTAAATTGAAAAACCAAATATAAAAATTAGAAATCTTTAAAAAGATAAAAATATTTTTTTTTTTTTTAATAAGTGTTTTTTTATTTGTATTTTTATTTTTTTATTTTTATTTTTATTTTCTTATTTTTATTTTTATTTTTTTATTTTTATTTTTATTTTTTTATTTTTATTTTTATTTTTTTATTTTTATTTTTATTTTTTTATTTTTATTTTTATTTTTTTATTTTTATTTTTATTTTTTTATTTTTATTTTTATTTTTTTATTTTTATTTTTATTTTTATTTTTATTTTTATTTTTTTATTTTTATTTTTATTTTTATTTTATTTTTATTTTTTTACTTTTTATTTTTATTTTCTATTAGTTTTTTTTAATTCTGTTTTTTTTTTTGTGGAAAATCAACGTTTGCAGAGCTTTGAGCTCGGCAAATGCATGTAAACTTTTCACTTAGTTTTCAAAATCAACTGTTTGCAGAGCTTTGAGCTCGGCAAATGCATGTAAACTTTTCACTTAGTTTTCAAATCAACTGTTTGCAGAGCTTTGAGCTCGGCAAATGCATGTAAACTTTTCACTTAGTTTTCAAATCAACTGTTTGCAGAGCTTTGAGCTCGGCAAATGCATGTAAACTTTTCACTTAGTTTTCAAATCAACTGTTTGCAGAGCTTTGAGCTCGGCAAATGCATGTAAACTTTTCACTTAGTTTTCAAATCAACTGTTTGCAGAGCTTTGAGCTCGGCAAATGCATGTAAACTTTTCACTTAGTTTTCAAATCAACTGTTTGCAGAGCTTTGAGCTCGGCAAATGCATGTAAACTTTTCACTTAGTTTTCAAATCAACTGTTTGCAGAGCTTTGCTCGGCAAATGCATGTAAACTTTTCACTTAGTTTTCAAAATCAACTGTTTGCAGAGCTTTGCTCGGCAAATGCATGTAAACTTTTCACTTAGTTTTCAAAATCAACTGTTTGCAGAGCTTTGAGCTCGGCAAATGCATGTAAACTTTTCACTTAGTTTTCAAAATCAACTGTTTGCAGAGCTTTGAGCTCGGCAAATGCATGTAAACTTTTCACTTAGTTTTCAAAATCAACTGTTTGCAGAGCTTTGAGCTCGGCAAATGCATGTAAACTTTTCACTTAGTTTTCAAATCAACTGTTTGCAGAGCTTTGAGCTCGGCAAATGCATGTAAACTTTTCACTTAGTTTTCAAATCAACTGTTTGCAGAGCTTTGAGCTCGGCAAATGCATGTAAACTTTTCACTTAGTTTTCAAATCAACTGTTTGCAGAGCTTTGAGCTCGGCAAATGCATGTAAACTTTTCACTTAGTTTTCAAATCAACTGTTTGCAGAGCATTTTGCTCGGCAAATGAGTTTTTGTTCTTGTTGATCTTTAAAACTTCATAACCTCTGGTGAACATGTTCTTAGTTTTCTCAAACAAATGTTTGGATCAAAAGTGTCATTTGCAGAGCTTTTAGCTCTGCAAATACTTGTTTTCACCAAAACTAATAAAATTTTCACCAAGTCTTTACAACAACTTGATGCAGAGCATTTTGCTCGGCATTCAAGGTTTTTGGTTTTCAAAATGAATCCGAGTTTTTAAAATCAACTGTTTGCAGAGCTTTGAGCTCGGCAAACAAGCCTTTTTGAATTCCAAAAGTTTTACAAGTTTTAAGAACAACTGTTTGCAGAGCAGTTTGCTCGGCAAACAGTGCATTTTGTACAAAACTTGTTCCAAGTCTTAGAACAACTGTTTGCAGAGCATTTTGCTCGGCAAACAGTACAAATTGGATTTCTAAAATTTATCAAGACTTGAACCATGCATTTGCAGAGCTTTGAGCTCGGCAAATGCATGTAAACTTTTCACTTAGTTTTCAAATCAACTGTTTGCAGAGCATTTTGCTCGGCAAACAGTACAAAATGAAAATTTTTCACCAAGTTTTAAACCTATTGTTTGCAGAGCATTTTGCTCGGCAAACAGTACAAAATGAAAATTTTTCACCAAGTTTTAAACCTATTGTTTGCAGAGCATTTTGCTCGGCAAACAGTACAAAATGAAAATTTTTCACCAAGTTTTAAACCTATTGTTTGCAGAGCATTTTGCTCGGCAAACAGTACAAAATGAAAATTTTTCACCAAGTTTTAAACCTATTGTTTGCAGAGCATTTTGCTCGGCAAACAGTACAAAATGAAAATTTTTCACCAAGTTTTAAACCTATTGTTTGCAGAGCATTTTGCTCGGCAAACAGTACAAATTGGATTTCTAAAATTTATCAAGACTTGAACCATGCATTTGCAGAGCTTTGAGCTCGGCAAATGCATGTAAACTTTTCACTTAGTTTTCAAATCAACTGTTTGCAGAGCTTTGAGCTCGGCAAATGCATGTAAACTTTTCACTTAGTTTTCAAATCAACTGTTTGCAGAGCATTTTGCTCGGCAAACAGTACAATGTAAAATTTTATCAACTGTTTGCAGAGCATTTTGCTCGGCAAACAGTACAAAATGAAAATTTTTCACCAAGTTTTAAACCTATTGTTTGCAGAGCATTTTGCTCGCAAACAGTACAAATAGAATTTAAATTTTTTTTCTTTCTTTCATTATTTTATTCTATGTTTCTTTTATTATTTTTTGTGTTATGTTTTAAAATGTATAAATGTTTGTGTGTATTGTGTTGGTAAATATATAGTATTTCATAAGTGTTTGGGGTGAGAGGCAAGGTATCGAACGCCTTTGTGTACTACCTTGTTTTTCTTATCTTGTAATACTTATGTGATCCTATATATTGTCTTGTTTTGTATATATATTTGGGTGAGATGCAAGGTATCGAACGCCTTTGTGTACTACTTTGTTTTCTCATTTCTAATATATATGCAAAACATTGTCTGTGAGTAATAAATGTGTTTCTTAAATGTTGGTATGTGTTATAATTTTTTTTCTGTGATTAAATTGTATTTTCTGGTCAAAACTTTGGTCAGTTTGTCTTAACAGAAAATAATAAATTATCAAGATGGCTATGTTTAAAGAAGGAGATTCAATGAAGATGCAAGCCAATCAAGCACTTCATATACCATTTGCTTGCAAATTCCCAATCATTACAGAGATTTTGAGCCATCACCCATTGAACAATGCTCTGACTGGAGGTGCAATTGTTCCCGAGAAGTATGTTTTTGAATTATGGGAATCAATTGTATATGTAAAAGGAAGTAAGAGGCATGGAACAGCAGACTACTTCAAGTTTTCTCTTCAGTCAGAAGATGAAATCTTCAATTGTAAATTCAATTTGGCTGAGTTCAGAACCATCATTGGTTTTCCTGAACTTGAAGAATATGAAGAACTTCCAACAGTTGAAGAAATGTTAGCTGGAGTTCATTCATTGGGTTATGAAGGAGAGTTGGCAACAATGAGAGATTTTAGAAGAATGAATATAGCAACTCTCTGGCATACAATGTACAACGTTCTAACAACTTGTTTGATGCCATCACAGAAAGGGATTGATCTAATGACGAAACATTCCTTATCAATGTTCTATGCAGTCACTCACAATGTGCAGTGTGACTTTGCAAAGATAATATGGGATAAAATGATCCAAGTTGTCAAGGGAAAGGATAAACAACAAAAGAAAATATATTCCCTTTATCAGATTCTTCACACTGATTATCGAAGATGTTCTTGATAATACAGAAGATATTCCAAGATTGGAAGACAGCTTTAAATGTGTAATTGCCATGTATAAATCCAACTTGAGAGGCACAGGAAGTGAAACAGCAAGGCCTTTTCCGATTCCACCATTCTTAATTAATTTGGTTCCTGCTCAGAGTCCTCATCTTAGGGCTTATCTCGAGTGGTTAGTCTCAGCAATGGGGTCTGAAAGCCGACAGACTCCTACCCAAGCTGAGCATAGGTCGCCAAGTGAGGGTCCTAGGTCACATAAAAGAAAAAGAGGGGATAGTGGTGAGGGGACTTCTGGGCAGAGGAAAAGAAAATCGAAACGAGTTATGTTTGAACATGATGTTGTAACACCTGAACCTGTTTCTTCACCTATTTCTCAACCTACACCATCAACACAATCTACACCAACCGTTCACTTTTCGCAATCTTCACCTTCACAATCTACACCTTTACCATCCGTTGTTTCACCAAACCCACCAACTTTTACACCACCTCGCTCTTCACCTGTACTTAATCCAACACCGCTTGCTTCAGCACTACCTAATGAACCAACTCCACCACCAGGGAGAAGACTTAAAATGGCTGCTCGTAGGTCACCAAAGAAATTAAAGAAGAAGAAATCCAAACGAAAGCATACGTCTGCTGGATCTGAAAATATTGGTGCCTCGACAGAATTAGATGCTGAACAAGTAACTCATAATGTTGTATCTGAGGTTGAAACTGAGCATGTTAGCACTGGAGATGATGTTGTGCTGGAGGAACAAGGCGGATTTGAGGGAGGAAAAAAAAAAAAAAAAAAAAAAAAAAAAAAAAAAAAAAAAAAAAAAAAAAAAAAAAAAAAAAAAAAAAAAAAAAAAAAAAAAAAAAAAAAAAAAAAAAAAAAAAAAAAAAAAAAAAAAAAAAAAAAAAAAAAAAAAAAAAAAAAAAAAAAAAAAAAAAAAAAAAAAAAAAAAAAAAAAAAAAAAAAAAAAAAAAAAAAAAAAAAAAAAAAAAAAAAAAAAAAAAAAAAAAAAAAAAAAAAAAAAAAAAAAAAAAAAAAAAAAAAAAAAAAAAAAAAAAAAAAAAAAAAAAAAAAAAAAAAAAAAAAAAAAAAAAAAAAAAAAAAAAAAAAAAAAAAAAAAAAAAAAAAAAAAAAAAAAAAAAAAAAAAAAAAAAAAAAAAAAAAAAAAAAAAAAAAAAAAAAAAAAAAAAAAAAAAAAAAAAAAAAAAAAAAAAAAAAAAAAAAAAAAAAAAAAAAAAAAAAAAAAAAAAAAAAAAAAAAAAAAAAAAAAAAAAAAAAAAAAAAAAAAAAAAAAAAAAAAAAAAAAAAAAAAAAAAAAAAAAAAAAAAAAAAAAAAAAAAAAAAAAAAAAAAAAAAAAAAAAAAAAAAAAAAAAAAAAAAAAAAAAAAAAAAAAAAAAAAAAAAAAAAAAAAAAAAAAAAAAAAAAAAAAAAAAAAAAAAAAAAAAAAAAAAAAAAAAAAAAAAAAAAAAAAAAAAAAAAAAAAAAAAAAAAAAAAAAAAAAAAAAAAAAAAAAAAAAAAAAAAAAAAAAAAAAAAAAAAAAAAAAAAAAAAAAAAAAAAAAAAAAAAAAAAAAAAAAAAAAAAAAAAAAAAAAAAAAAAAAAAAAAAAAAAAAAAAAAAAAAAAAAAAAAAAAAAAAAAAAAAAAAAAAAAAAAAAAAAAAAAAAAAAAAAAAAAAAAAAAAAAAAAAAAAAAAAAAAAAAAAAAAAAAAAAAAAAAAAAAAAAAAAAAAAAAAAAAAAAAAAAAAAAAAAAAAAAAAAAAAAAAAAAAAAAAAAAAAAAAAAAAAAAAAAAAAAAAAAAAAAAAAAAAAAAAAAAAAAAAAAAAAAAAAAAAAAAAAAAAAAAAAAAAAAAAAAAAAAAAAAAAAAAAAAAAAAAAAAAAAAAAAAAAAAAAAAAAAAAAAAAAAAAAAAAAAAAAAAAAAAAAAAAAAAAAAAAAAAAAAAAAAAAAAAAAAAAAAAAAAAAAAAAAAAAAAAAAAAAAAAAAAAAAAAAAAAAAAAAAAAAAAAAAAAAAAAAAAAAAAAAAAAAAAAAAAAAAAAAAAAAAAAAAAAAAAAAAAAAAAAAAAAAAAAAAAAAAAAAAAAAAAAAAAAAAAAAAAAAAAAAAAAAAAAAAAAAAAAAAAAAAAAAAAAAAAAAAAAAAAAAAAAAAAAAAAAAAAAAAAAAAAAAAAAAAAAAAAAAAAAAAAAAAAAAAAAAAAAAAAAAAAAAAAAAAAAAAAAAAAAAAAAAAAAAAAAAAAAAAAAAAAAAAAAAAAAAAAAAAAAAAAAAAAAAAAAAAAAAAAAAAAAAAAAAAAAAAAAAAAAAAAAAAAAAAAAAAAAAAAAAAAAAAAAAAAAAAAAAAAAAAAAAAAAAAAAAAAAAAAAAAAAAAAAAAAAAAAAAAAAAAAAAAAAAAAAAAAAAAAAAAAAAAAAAAAAAAAAAAAAAAAAAAAAAAAAAAAAAAAAAAAAAAAAAAAAAAAAAAAAAAAAAAAAAAAAAAAAAAAAAAAAAAAAAAAAAAAAAAAAAAAAAAAAAAAAAAAAAAAAAAAAAAAAAAAAAAAAAAAAAAAAAAAAAAAAAAAAAAAAAAAAAAAAAAAAAAAAAAAAAAAAAAAAAAAAAAAAAAAAAAAAAAAAAAAAAAAAAAAAAAAAAAAAAAAAAAAAAAAAAAAAAAAAAAAAAAAAAAAAAAAAAAAAAAAAAAAAAAAAAAAAAAAAAAAAAAAAAAAAAAAAAAAAAAAAAAAAAAAAAAAAAAAAAAAAAAAGGAGGAACAAAAAAGGGAGGAGTTGAAAATACCAGAGAGGATGTGCGGTCCGGGTTAGGACAAGGGCATAAAGAAAACGTTGGCCCTCCAATAGTTCAAACCAATGTGTCTAGCCGGGTTGTTTACCCTAGGGTAGAAGTCGGGAACTGCCCATTCTCGCTTGCACCAAACTCTCCCAGCCATTCTGACTCCTCACAACAAGAGTTAGTCTCACAAATGCACGGGGATCAGCCACGCTCACCACACTCTCCTCATTTGGAGGATGAGAGTGTTGAAATAAGAGAGGACCAGCCCCACCTCTCGCCTTCATTTCGTGCACAAGAGTCTAGATCTCCTAGGTACACGGATTCACAAGCACAGTTGAGTACTGATGCCGAAACAAGCGAAGAGGGACCCACTTTGTGTGACCCTCAAGGACAGCTTGGAAATCCTGCCTTAGCTAACATCACTCCAGCTTTAGCCGCAGGTAACAGTCCTCAGACCGAGACTGGGGGACAGTATGAACGCCGTAGTGACACTGATGTTCCTCAGGATCAACCTGAGACTGTATTAACGGGCATTCTCAGTGACCCCGGTGTTGTTAGAGGTGTTACCCAACAACAAGTCCCGGACAGTGATTTATGCAAAGCCACTGAATCTCAAACTGCTGGTGAGGGTATAACCCGAGGATCCGCAGGAAATCCTGAATCAGCTTCGCTGAATTTAGGTCACACCACAAGTGTGCAAACAACCCCTGGGTTGGTTACTCCACCTCCTACCCAAACACAAAGAACACCAACACCAAATCAAATTCCATCAACATCAACAAATCTACCTACCAAAGACTCTGCATGTGAAGTTTTGTTGAATATCTTACGGTCTGAGGGTGATTTGTTGACTGTAACTGAAAGAGGAGTGTTGAATGCTCTAGAGGTGAGAGAAAGAGAACTTGCTAGTGAACGAAGAGTAAAAGCTTTGCAAGAACAAGTTGAAAAACAAAAGGCTGAATATGATGCAAAGCTTGCTGCATTTGAGCTCAGATTGTTAGCACTAGAATCTTGCCGACCGACCTCGGTTGCTTCTAGACGGGATGATCCTGATTATGATGATCACCCCGAGGGGGAGAACCAAGGAGAGGGTCAAGCCAACATTGAAAATACTTCGGCAAGAGTTGATGTGAATGCTGAGAATGTGGTAATGGAAGAAAGAGCAGAGGGTGTGAATGTTGTGAATGCTGAGAATGTGGTAATGGAAGAAAGAGCAGAGGGTGTGAATGTTGTGAATGTTGAGAACGATACTTTAGATGTTGAGATTAGAAGAAGATTAGTTGAAGTTTTTGGTGCTAATTCTGATGTAGAAAGTGAAGAAGAAGTTGAAAATATTGAGGTCAATGAAGAAGAAGGTTTTGTTATTGAAGAGGATTTAGTTGAATATGCTGAAGGAGAAGCTGATCTAGAGGCCATTAAAGATAATGTTATATTGGATGAGCCAGAGATAGTTGAGACTCCTGTGAACGTAGAAGCTGCAAAGGAACCTATGTTTGAAGAATTTGCAGATCTTGATTACTTTGAAACAGGTCCTTCAAGCAGAGTTGAAGTTGGAGAATCATCTGCTTGTGCTAGCTCAGCTCCACAGCATTATAATTTTAATGAATTCAACAATTTTGATGATCTTAGAAAGACTCCAGAAACTGCAGTTCAGAACTTTCAGAAATCTACTTACAAACAGGTTTTGAGAGAGGCAATCATATCCGAGGAAGTTCTTCCTGATTACTTTCCAACTGATTTAACTGAAGAACAATTAAGATTTATTAATCGGGGATACTTCTTGAGGGATAGGGAAAGAATGGTTGCTCTTGGCATCAAACCTAAAGAAGCAGCTAAGAAATCAAGATATCTGGAAGGAGAGGGCTTACCCTATATTTTGTGGAGCAACTAAGGTCACTAAAACCAAGAGACCAGAGTTAGACTCAATGTACAAGTTTAAGGAAGCCAGGCAAATCGAAGAATACACAGAGCTTCTTAAACTTACAAAACAATATAATCCAAAGTTGCTGGAAGAACAGAGAAACCACAAGATATTGGTGCTGATCAGGGTGATTTTGATTAAAAGAGTTACTATCTCTATTCCATGTTTTCACGTCAAAAGAGATAACAACAAGATCTACCGATTTACAGAAGCCCAATTTAAACTTTTGCCAGTTGATGACATTATCTTCCTCTACAACCATTTCCTGAATGCAATGCAAAGATACCGTGAAGATGTGATTGCTTTTGATGCTGTAAAAAGATACATGTCAAGTTGCATTCAATATGCTTCATTGGAAGATTTTCAAATAGGGTTTGAAGTTGTGAAGAGGAAGATAAATGTTCCATATCCAGATCAGAGTCTTTACACTGAAGACATCAAAAAGCTCAGTATTGGTCATGTCATTGAAGAACCATCTTTTGGGGTTGTCTTTCTAAATAGCCGAAAGAAGAAGATTTTCATTCGTATGGATGAACTTGCTTCTTATTCTGATGGAACATTGGAGTTTTGTAAAAATGTGTTGTTGTGTTTGAAGGAAGATGAGCAAGATGAAAAGAAAAAGGAAGTGTTTGATAAAGTGATCTCCAAAATCAATCAAAGGCTTGAATACCGAGACAGCATTCGAATGATGAGAGAAGCAAAGAATGTTCAGAAGTCGAAGTATTTTGTTCGTCGGAAAGGAGGTTGCTGGATCAAGTACGAGCCTAGTCATCTTCCAGGGCCACATAACATTCCTCCAAGAAATTTTGAAGCAAATATGATTGTTCCAGATGACACACCCGAAGGAGAAAACTGGTTCTGGCATCCAAACAAAGACAGACCAAATACGAGAGCTTGAAGATAAACAAAGACTGGATATTTTTGACAAATCACTACTAAGGGGGAGATTGTTAGAAATATAGGGGGGGGGGGGGGGGGGGGGGGGGGGGGGGGGGGGGGGGGGGGGGGGGGGGGGGGGGGGGGGGGGGGGGGGGGGGGGGGGGGGGGGGGGGGGGGGGGGGGGGGGGGGGGGGGGGGGGGGGGGGGGGGGGGGGGGGGGGGGGGGGGGGGGGGGGGGGGGGGGGGGGGGGGGGGGGGGGGGGGGGGGGGGGGGGGGGGGGGGGGGGGGGGGGGGGGGGGGGGGGGGGGGGGGGGGGGGGGGGGGGGGGGGGGGGGGGGGGGGGGGGGGGGGGGGGGGGGGGGGGGGGGGGGGGGGGGGGGGGGGGGGGGGGGGGGGGGGGGGGGGGGGGGGGGGGGGGGGGGGGGGGGGGGGGGGGGGGGGGGGGGGGGGGGGGGGGGGGGGGGGGGGGGGGGGGGGGGGGGGGGGGGGGGGGGGGGGGGGGGGGGGGGGGGGGGGGGGGGGGGGGGGGGGGGGGGGGGGGGGGGGGGGGGGGGGGGGGGGGGGGGGGGGGGGGGGGGGGGGGGGGGGGGGGGGGGGGGGGGGGGGGGGGGGGGGGGGGGGGGGGGGGGGGGGGGGGGGGGGGGGGGGGGGGGGGGGGGGGGGGGGGGGGGGGGGGGGGGGGGGGGGGGGGGGGGGGGGGGGGGGGGGGGGGGGGGGGGGGGGGGGGGGGGGGGGGGGGGGGGGGGGGGGGGGGGGGGGGGGGGGGGGGGGGGGGGGGGGGGGGGGGGGGGGGGGGGGGGGGGGGGGGGGGGGGGGGGGGGGGGGGGGGGGGGGGGGGGGGGGGGGGGGGGGGGGGGGGGGGGGGGGGGGGGGGGGGGGGGGGGGGGGGGGGGGGGGGGGGGGGGGGGGGGGGGGGGGGGGGGGGGGGGGGGGGGGGGGGGGGGGGGGGGGGGGGGGGGGGGGGGGGGGGGGGGGGGGGGGGGGGGGGGGGGGGGGGGGGGGGGGGGGGGGGGGGGGGGGGGGGGGGGGGGGGGGGGGGGGGGGGGGGGGGGGGGGGGGGGGGGGGGGGGGGGGGGGGGGGGGGGGGGGGGGGGGGGGGGGGGGGGGGGGGGGGGGGGGGGGGGGGGGGGGGGGGGGGGGGGGGGGGGGGGGGGGGGGGTGGGGGGGGGGGGGGGGGGGGGGGGGGGGGGGGGGGGGGGGGGGGGGGGGGGGGGGGGGGGGGGGGGGGGGGAGAGAGACTTGTGAGAGGAATGTGTGAAGAGTGTGTGTGTGGGGGGGGGGCACAAGGTATAAGGTAGGGTTTCTATCTTTTTTCTTTTTTTTTATAAAAAGTGTGTATGTAAGTATGTATATGTATATATATTTTAAGTGGGTATTTGTTTTGTAGGTGTAACATGTATTTTTATATCTTAACATCAAATTTCCAGATTATTATACCTCTTTTAACATATTTTTCACTTAATACAAGTTCATATCCATCTCATAATCCAACAACAAGATTCAACTTTCTTAGATCTAACATGCATTCATTCAAATCAACACTTTTCAATACCACTTAACATCAAATTTCCAGATTATTATACCTCTTTTAACATATTTTTCACTTAATACAAGTTCATATCCATCTCATAATCCAACAACAAGATTCAACTTTCTTAGATCTAACATGCATTCATTCAAATCAACACTTTTCAATACCAATCTTTATAGATCTAACTTTCAACAACATAAAAACATCTTTTTAATGAAAAATCTCAGAAATATATTCTTCAAAATATACAAAAACATATAGATCTAGTAAAGAGATGAAGATTTATACCCTTGAAGGACTTGGTTTTGAAGGTGAAAAATGGGCAGAATTTTCGGACCTATTTAGGCTCCTAATAACCCTTAATCCAAGCTTGAAACAACCCTTAATCTTATCTTGAAACAACCCTTAATCTTATCTTGAAACAACCCTTAATCTTATCTTGAAACAACCCTTGCTTAACCCTTATTATTAATATAGTTTAGATTGATTTTTGTTCTTGTTTTTCTTGATTATTTGAGCCAAAAATGGAGGAAGAAAAGGAAGGGGAAGTGCAGAATTTTTGAGAGAGAAATGTGAGAGACTTGTGAGAGTGAATGTGAAGTGTGAAGAGTGTGTGTGAGGGGGGGGGGGCACAAGGTATAAGGTAGGGTTTCTATCTTTTTTCTTTTTTTTATAAAAAGTGTGTATGTAAGTATGTATATGTATATATATTTTAAGTGGGTATTTGTTTTGTAGGTGTAACATGTATTTGCTTGTTCATATAAATTGATTAGTTGTCTTAGTATATGTACATGTATGTGTGTCGTGTATGTGTACATATATATGCATATGTTTGTATTTTAAAAGTTGTTACTTAATCCATTTATTCATAATCTTGTATTTATATTAGACTCGTACATATATACTTATTATTGCTCAAGCATCTTCATGTATTTAAGGAGTTTTAATTATTTTTAAGATGCTCATGGTATTCTCATGACCAAATGCAACTTAGTTGGCTTGATGATTCAATTTGTTGGACATTTCGTAAGATTTATCGACTTTGTCACAAGTTGTGAGTCTTACATTATTATTTATATCACTTGAGTTCTTGAAATGAAGTTTTCGGTTCATTGACATTTCACCAAGTTCGGTTAGAACTAATTCATAGTTTGAGATCGTCTATAGTTATTATTTATGGCATTTCTAAGATAACTATCGTATACGGGCATTTCATTGAACTAGACGGCAAGTATCACTACGCCTTAATGTCTGGAAGGCTAAATCTCTTAAGAAACCTCTAGGGATAGATACCTAGATAAGTCTAAGTAAATTGTCCTAGTCGGAAATTGAGGGTTGTTACATCATTACCCCCTTAACTGAAACTTCGTCCTCGAAGTTCGATCATTCGTACGGTAGTAAAAATGGATAGACCAACAGTAGGAGTGTCTACACGGAGACATATAATGTGGGAAAGTCAAACAAGATTTCATCACGATTCTTGGTTTCTTGCGAGCTTTTAACTCTAGGGTTGGGGCATCCATTCCTCGGTTCCCTAAAATTCCTCTTGATTAGAACCTTCGAAAAAGAGAAAGGTTACGAATGTCGCTCACTTCTTGAGACGACTGGAGATTAATCGCATGTAATCGTTGCGGGCTGTCAATCTTGCCTAGATCAATACTAAATAATGGGTTGCTGATAAGAATGTCAATACGGAGGTGTAAAATGAGCAAACGGCTCGTAACGTGAGTTACAATAAAATAGTGAGGGACGTTGGGATATCGATCGTTGGTGGCTACTCATTTCCATTGTTACTTTGCATACTTTCCTTTATCGTCTTCTACCCCAATTAAAGAATCGTTCCAATAGCTTCTCGCCCACCTTCATCCTTCTTTGGTTTGACGTTGGACACGCTTGCCGCTTCTTGAAAATTTTGGCGTCGCTTGTGACTACTCACTTGTTAAGGGATTACCCCTTTAACAACAGTGATACTAACTGAGGTGCCGAGTTGCACTAAAATCGCAAAGGTACATCTTCGTAGTATCTCATTTTAGGGTTTTCTAGTGTTGTCTTTGTTATTTTATGGCGTTCGAGGGAATCATAAATTGTATGATGATAGTTCCATCTTGTTCCTCATACTTACTTTTGTTCTTCGATTTCGCCCTTATTTTTCCAAAGTCACCTCTTTCATTATTCGCTAAGTCATATCGTTACCAATTTCTCTTGCTTTTGCCGATATTGGCTTTCAAATCGTTTTAAGGTACCTTTAATTACTTCCTTTTTACGCTAGAAGGACCATTATCTATGACTCATCACTGGCAAATCTCTTTTAACATCGCACATATAACCTATTCGGTTTCTTTGCTATACCTACGCATTCCTCATGATAGGACTTACACAATCCTTATGCTCTTAAGTAATCATATCACCCCCATCATTTCAAGGTAAACACTTCGATGTCCTTATTTGCGTGAACTCCTCCTTTAAATAATCCTTCGTAGGTCCTCCTGACCTCTACAAAACTGTCAATTACTTTGCTCTCCTGAGCCTCATATCCATTTCCAGCTTTCTAAGCTACGTTTCTTTTCAAATACAATAACCTAATGTCCTTAGAAATTGTGACATAATATAATTTAGGGGAAACATCAGTTACTTTATCCTTTTTCTCAACCATTTGGTTCCCTTCATTTTCCTTCCGTTTTCTTATGGGTAACTATACTCCTTACTGTTTCGCCACTCGGACCGATCTCTTACTAGAGTAATCGTCGTCTTGAATGACACACGCGCAGTCGCTAGTCCTTGAAGTTAATTCCACTATTCTTTTTCACATCATGTTGATACGGGTCCTTTGATCCTAACTCATCACGACTGCGAGTTATCCTTATCACCCTTCCGTTCAACCATTCCATAACTAGCTCTTCACGGAGTTTGTTAGTTGTCTGGAACTTAGTTCAGCGCCCAACTTCCTTAATCGTTGTCGTAGCATGTGCCTTGACTTCTAGCGTCGTATTTCTTATTTGTTTTCACTACTAGCTTTAGCAATTCCATGTTGTTTTCTCCTTCACCCTGCTTGGGCGCACTACTCCATGGGTCGATGGTCCTTGACGATTAACCACGTGTTGCAAATTGTTTTTCACTCAGATTCATCTTGTTTTAGCTTACCTCCCTACGACCGTTGACCTTGAGGGGATACTTTTCACGACTCCCGTGCTTCTAAACTCGGGTGTTGAGCGTATATCGCTTTCTCTTGGCTCAGTTGATATGTTCTACTACTAGCTTGTCTTTCGATAGAGGTTTTCCAATTGATATTCGGAGGATAACGTGTGGAGTGCCGTAAAGATGAACGCTATCGGAACTACATCGGGTAAATGGTGTCAATGCCTTCACTTCATTTGTTTGGGTCGAATGACGTTTCTTCACTTCATATTCTACTCCAAATCATCTTCAATGATGCTAGTGAATAACTCTTCTTGGAAGATAAAGTATAATCTTGCACTTCATACTCCTTGTTCGAGCATCTACCTTTGCTGTGATTACCCCCTTAACATTTTTCCTCTAGAAAAATGTAAGGGATTTCCTACTTTTCACTTTATCTCACCATACTTGACGATCTTCATTTCGCCAAATTCCTGATTCCTTCATGTAGCAATTATCCGTTTACTTTGGTGTTTTGAAAAAGAAAAGGATAGCTCAGAATCCTTTTTGTTACTCTTCCATCTTGAGGGTTACTCGACACATCCTAATTATCTTATTGTCCTTGGTTTTCTTCTTCTAATTACTTTCGTCTTCCAACATTGCTAGTGATCTCCCCCAAGTTCTAGGGAAGTCTTATCTTTATCCAAAGGTGACCTTCATGTCACACGACCTTCCTTTCGTCGGCCGCTCAATTTTTCCTTTTGGTTGATCAACATAGATAGGGAAGACCTTCAATTTTTCCTTTTGGTTGATCAACATAGATAGGGAAGACCTTCAATTCTTTCTCCAAGTTAAAGCTTAGTATACTCTTCGCTTGTGCTTCCATGTACTTTGACTTATACACCACAAATCTTCTCCGCCCTACTTTATGTACATGATTCAATAACATCTTCTATGCTATGTAGTTATCCCAAGTACTTCACTTATGGACGGCCGGTGTCTCACGTCTTTCGTATCCCTTGACGTCGCAGTAAGAGAAGGGTACTAGTTACTCGATTTCGCTATCGCAGAGTGTTGCGTAAGTGAGTTGTATGTTGTTAGGTTACTAACCTTGAGGAGAAGCGGTGATGATCATTACTTTGAATAATCAAGAATATAAAGGATATAGAATTTGGTTTTGAATAAGTGGGATAGGAAATAGGAAATCAAAAGATTCATTAAGGCTCGAATCAGACTCCTTGCGCGAGTTAAAGGAGTCACTTCTCTGTCTTTCGTTGCCCAATGGACTCCAACTTTCGATGACGTCAATATATGTCGCACCGACTTAGATAATATGGATAACCGTTCGTGTACGCGTGTTATTATAGAGATATCGCACCAAATTTTGGAGCTACAATCCCCAGAATGTGTCGTCTAGAATGTATATCGGAATGTGTTCTATCGGCGTCGTCGAATCGTAATTTGGCTTTAATACCACTCGTCCTTCACAAGTCTCCAACTTCATTCGGCGTTTCCATATGTTTCGCACCATCTCAGATCGAATACAAAGGTTATGTGTAGTTTCTAAAAGGATAGAGTCGCGTCATATCTTGGGACTACAATTCTTAGAGTATATCGTCCAACGTTCGTGGGAAGATGTTCCACCAATGATATCGCGTTGTCGTATGTCAATATTGAGTAGCGGTGTCATAAGAAATATGATGATGGATAATTTTCAAAAGAGCACAAGCGAACGAATGACGGAGGGGTATTTAATGACAACTTTCATACTTAGGAAATTATCTAGTTTCATCATGAATTTCTCAGGGACAATCATTTGTTCTCAAGCGGTCAAATCTCAACGCGCCATATCTATATCAGTAGTAAGGACTAACCTCATTATCATCATATCTAGTGGGTACTAGTTCTCAATAGTCAAATCTTAGAGCATAATAACTATCTCAATAATAAGGCACAACTATATAATCATTAAATCGTTCACGCACTAGTCCTTAATTAGCTCAACCTCAGGGTGCAATAATTATCTTACTAGTAAGGCATGACTACATAATCGTCGCAATATTCACGCGCTAGTTTCAAATAGCTCAAACTTAGAGAGTAAAGGCTCTTATATCCACATCGTCCATGAAATTTCATATCAACTCGTCGTGCCTATATTTTCTTTCTAAATCGATCATAAATAGTCAACGTCATTACTCAATAATTTGAACAAGTCATACCCCAAAATGATTTCGTGCCTTATAATAATCTCATTATTTTAAAGTGCATGGGCAACTTAAAGTTCAACATCATGAATCATAAGGCTTTTACGCATGCATTCCTCACATAATTTCCACATTGCACATTCCAAACTTTCACATTGCACACTATAAGCTTTCACATTGCAATCAAATCATGCCCAAATTCACATGTTATAGCATAGAGTAGCATGTATCAACGAATATCTTTCAATCTTATTCATTTCACTTCTAATGTGCAGAGGGGAATCCTACTAAACTAGCATAATCCTCAAGTAAGGCAAGTCTCGAATCGCTATATATGCTTAGGTGAATGTCTAAATGCAACACGTATTCTCATTAAAACGAGTTTAATAAAGATCTTTTTTTTTTTTTTGAAAGGAATCCTTTTGAACATAAGTCCAAGTGGCCGTTTGAGTTTTACATGGTCCTCTCATAATTAAACGTAGATTCATGACTTTACGTTTAATTATGGTCCTACCATGTAAAGCTCAAACTAGTCCGCTCAACCTTATGCTCGACTCGACTATAAAATTCGTTTTGAAAAGAGGCTATAGTTTTGGAATTCCCGGAGGAACCCCAATGTTCTCTATAACCTTAGTCTCTGATACCATTTTCTGTAACACCCCAACTAAGGCGGAACGGTGAGATGTACAGAAAGTCGAGTATTCAAAGCAAAGGTTTATAAATAACATTCACCATAACTTCATGTGATAAAAATAATTTTACAAT
>CM067174.1:45824668-45839668 GCA_034093135.1 Erigeron breviscapus | reverse complement strand
TGAGTGATTCCAGTTGGAGGATAAACATAACTCTTTTATCTACAACTTTTATTTGACATATTCTCAGTAGGTTTATAATACTTTTTGTTACGAGATTGTTGGAGTTGGTTAGAGTTGCAATCTAGTGACTTTTAGCTTATTTTGTTGTGAAGAACGTTTACTTGGAATTTTCTGTTTTAACACTTATTTTCATAAAATGTTGAGTAGTCATTCTGGGTTGAGTTGAATTATTTGGACATTGGTGATTTTTATACAGAGACATATATGTGTCCTATATTTATGTGAATTTTTGCTAAATTTTTAGACATTGTTTACTACCTCTAAAAATTACAAAACCAAAGTTGGTCAGAATGCTTGCTGCTATGCGACCCGAAATATTTTATAAACGATTTCTATGATGAACATTTAAGAAAAATCTCCCAATTTTATTTTAAGTTAGGGACACTTTGAACTCAGTTCTCACCAAGTTTAAACTTCTGAAACCTATTAGTTAAGAAATTAAAAATCGTCAAAGTTGACTCAACATTAAGACAAAAATCAAGTTTTGATCACTTTTGGTAGAAAAATCATATCTTTGGTTTGATTTAGTATTTTTGAGTGATTCTAGTTGGAGGATAAACATAACTCTTTTATCTACAACTTTTATTTTTGAAAGTTTCTCTTGAAACGGCCCTCACATGTTCAGTTTATCCGTCCAAAGACAGGAGAAAGATCCTATCAACTTGCCTTCATCAAGTGTATATTACAAAGAAAACAAGAAGAAAACATAAACTTTTGATAAGACCTTTGAACATAAACAAGAACATATAGATCTATGAAAGGAAAATCACTTTAAAAGCTACTAATCTATAACAACACTTTTGGGTCTTAAACTTGTTGAATCCTTGGATCTTTCTCATAGATTTCGACATGCATATGCATGAGGAGAAAGATCCTATCAACTTGCCTTCATCAAGTGTATATTACAAAGAAAACAAGAAGAAAACATAAACTTTTGATAAGACCTTTGAACATAAACAAGAACAATATAGATCTAGTAAAGAGATGAAGATTTATACCCTTGAAGGACTTGGTTTTGAAGGTGAAAAATGGGCAGAATTTTCGGACCTATTTAGGCTCCTAATAACCCTTAATCCAAGCTTGAAACAACCCTTGCTTAACCCTTATTATTAATATAGTTTAGATTGATTTTTGTTCTTGTTTTTCTTGATTATTTGAGCCAAAAATGGAGGAAGAAAAGGAAGGGGAAGTGCAGAATTTTTGAGAGAGAAATGTGAGAGACTTGTGAGAGTGAATGTGAAGTGTGAAGAGTGTGTGTGAGGGGGGGGGGGCACAAGGTATAAGGTAGGGTTTCTATCTTTTTTATTTTTTTTATATAAAGTGTGTGAGTCCCTTAAGTTCGATGGTTAAACCAGGAAAGTGCAAAATACAACAAGTCTAATAAGCACTAGAATGGACTAGTATTACTTTAATATAAATGCAAGTATATAAATAAAGTAATACAAGACTTAAAGCAATAAACAAATAAAGTGGAACATTATGTATTTTTCATGGGTATTTTATTTATGATGTTAAATAAAACACAAGGTTGTTGCGGAATCAAGATAATACAATTAAGTATGTATCCTAACAACCTATGAGTTACAAATGATCTATATTTGTCAAATAACTCTTTAGGATCGAGATACTTAAAGTTGTGAAGTATCCCAGTTTAAGATCGAGAGTATTTGGACAAATTCACTTCAATGCAAAATGAATGCTTAAAAGTATTTATGTCAAGGAAATGACTTTGTATTTATAGGCAACAAAATTCACCAGTGAATTTTGTGCCGTACAAATATGGTTGCATACATTTAATGATCCGACAAGAACATTAAATGTATTGGATAAGGAATAAGGATAAAGTCACATCAAATGCAAGTGTATCCTTTTATCCAACCACCTTTACACACGTATACTTTGGTAAAGAACAAGTGGATTGTTCTTAGGAAAGTGTGTAAAGGGAAAAGTCAATCCTTGATATCAGTGTTCAGACTTGTAGGATCTAGAACACTGACAATCCTCCAGTGTACAGATCTGGTAAGACTTTCCAGTGGACTCCGCCATTTGTTAAGTCTTCTTTCTTCAGACTTCAGTCAGAATGTCTTCAGTAAAGTTGATCTGGACTAGGGTGAAGTCCAGTGAGCTCATCTGGAGAATACTCCAGATTTCCTATACAAGTATTTGCTCACTGGTCTTCAATTATTTCTGGACAAATCTTTAGAGGGACTCCAGATTCCAAGTCTGGAGTAGGTCCAGTAGAACACGATTCTGGTCAGATCTTCAGTGAGGCTCCAGTAGTCGCGTCTGGAGCGAGTCCAGTAAATCTGGACTAAATCTGGTCATTTACTTATAAAATAAAAAATTGCAACTATTATTACATTCATCAACTGATAAATAGTATACAATTTTCATAAGACAATAATTTACAATAAGTAAACAATAAGAGTCAGGCCCTTCTTTTCGATGTCCTTCCTGGAGCATCTTCAGTAGCCTTTCTCTTTGGTGATGGAGAAGATGGTATTGATTCTGACGTTTTTATGCCCATTGCAACTTCCATTTGTTGCTTTCTTCTCCATACCTTCTCAATCCTTTTAAGAAATGCTTTAACATCAGTCGACACATTTGTCTTCCCCCTGAACGTTAAAGCGATTTCCTTCAGTTCACTCCATCCAAATGCTTGGACTGAAGTACTTCTCCTTTTGTCAGTAAAGTTACCCTCCCTGGTCAACTTTACTTCAAACTTTGACATGCCTTCATGATCTTCAGCCAACTTGATTTCAGCACCAGTGATCCTTCTAGCATCAGCCCTGAAGTTCAACATTTCATTGTATTTTTCTTTCAGCTTGGCTTGCTGGATCAAAGCTTCAGTATCCTTGGACACTCTCCTTTGCTCTACAGCAGATTGGAGTTCTTGACGATTTATTTTTTGAGAAGTGTCCAGGGGAATGAAAGTACTTACATCAGCATCTTTGATTGTTTTGATCTGTCTGGCAGTCAACTTTGGTAAACCAGTAAGTCTCTTTCTGTACTCTATCTCCAGAGCACCAGCATTCTTTCTTATCTTTTTCTGGAGACTCACCAGTTCATCCTTTCTTTGTCTGATGAGTTCTGGTACACTCACGCCATAAATAATTGAATCATATACCTGTTCTTCTTCAGCGTAGAATGAGCATACATGAACATCATCTAATGCATTTAGGCATTGATGAACTCTGGGGTCATCTTTCATCTTTTTATAAACTTCAATGTTAATGCCTAACCTTCCAGCATTGTAAGAGTCCAGAGTCCCTATTGTTGCCATCTCCCTTTGATGGGCCAGCAGTTCATCCTTTTGATTTCTTTTGAAAATCTCTATCATGATGCATTCTTGTTCTAACTTCCTTGATGTTTCATCATCAGCATCTTCAGTATGCTCTTCTTCTTCACCAGATACCACTTTTTCTTTTCCTTTAACAGCCTTCAGTGTAGTTGGAATATCTGGGAAGGTCTCAAACTGGGGCTCACTGGCTTCAGTACCAGTAGCTTCTTCAGTTAGGAGCCCGGCTTCAGTGCCATATGCTCTTTGTCTTTCAGTAAGCCCGGCTTCAGTGCCATATGCTCTTTGTGACATGTGCTTCAGAGTTTGGTCACCAGACGACTCTTCCCCCTTGGAACGATCTCTAGTTCTTGACTTGAGATCATTCCACAATTGTTCAAGCATAAGTCTGTCTAGTGGACCAAAAGTTATACCTTCTACTGGAGTTGTTTCAGACACAACTTTCTTGAGTGCCTGCACTTCCTTCTGAACATTTTCAACAGCTTTAGGCAAGTGTTTTGGCAACTTCTCATCCAGTAACTTTTCGACTTGGGGTAACACCCCATCATAAATGCTACGAAGAACAGTCCCAGAAACTTCTTCACATAATTCTTTCAACATATTGTTTCTGAACTTCCTTGTACATTCATCACTTATAGTGCTAACAACTGCACCCTGTTCCAGTGTGGGTCTACTCTCCAGAGAACTTGACCCTGAAGACCAAATTCTGAACATCTTCTTTCAGACCTGCCAGTTCGCCAGTGACTGCAGTCTGAACAGAATTAACCAACCTTGTCTCTAGACCCTGGACTGCCACCTTGATCTTTTCAGTGTTGTTGTTTGTGGCCAGTACCAGTTCATCAAGCTTCTCATAAACCAGCTTCTCATTTCCAGCAAAGACATTCATCTCAGATGCCAGGTTATTTGATAATAAAGATTTGAAGTCTGAAATAACCCGAGATGAAGTCTGGAGTGATCTCTCCAGGTCCGCCACCTTACTTAAAAGGCCTTGGACCTCGGCAGAAGAAGAAGTGGAGAGACCAGTGGGAGGTTCAAGAGTTGAGGGTAATCTGGTCATTAGAGGAACTTGTGCCCAGTCCTCTTCAGTTGCAGCTTTAGACGTTGCAACTGGTGACTCCGGCGCACAAGGTGGAGGTTGAGATTCTGAAGGTTGAGTGGTTGCTGGAGTGAAGTATTGGGTGTTTTCTGGAATTGAAGGTGGTGGTGGTGGTGGCATGTTTGATTGTGGTGGTGGTATTTTTGGTGTAGGTGTTGGCATTTCTGGTAGATTTTCTTCTTCTTGTATATCTTCACCCAGAAAATTCAAGTTAACATCAAAACCTTCAGACATTGGGGAGTCAACATCATCCCATTCTTGAGCAATCCCAACTGTCTGTTCACCAGACTGTTCACCAGTCTCTACATTTACCTGTTCACCAGCCTCACTCTACATTTACCTGTTCACCAGACTGTTCCAGTCTTAATTGGAGCCTGTTCACCAGACTGTTCGCCAGTCTCTACATTACCTGTTCACCAGACTGTTCGCCAGTCTCTACATTCACCTGTTCACCAGACATTTCCAGTCTTCAATCCCAACTGTCTGTTCACCAGACTGTTCACCAGTCTCTACATTTACCTGTTCACCAGCCTCAACATTTAAGTCAATTGGAGCATCTTGCTTACCAGAAATATGTTCATCAGTCTGAACATCTACTTCACTTTCCTCAACAACCTGCTCTACAATCTGGGCAACATTTTCAGCTTGTTCATCAGTTTCCTGCCCAACAACCTCTTCAGATTCAAAAATTGGTGACCCATCCAGATTCATAACATCACCAGGATGTCTTGCTGGATTCACCTGGAGTCCAGCTCTCATCAGACGCCTATTAGTTCTAGGTCGTCTGGAAGTTCAACAACTTCTTGACCTTGACCTTCTGGAGCAACTTGTCTAATTGGCTGTACAACCTCTATTATCTGTACATCATCACCAGATGGTCCTTCAACTGGAGCCATTTCAACTTCTTCCCTTTGCAAGGAAAGCATGGACTGAGGAATATCTACCTCATCCAGTGGAGACCTGAGATTGACCAAATCTCTCATATACTCACTCACAGAAAAGTGAGTAGTATCCATATCATACTGGTCTCCAAGAGCATTTTTAAACATTAGGGAAAGGAAACGAATATAAGGAACGAACGGTTTTCTTCCTTTCACCCTAAGTCGCTCAACCAAGTCATCAAAAAGAATCTGGGCAAAGTCCACCCTAAGCCCAAACCACAAGCAGTAGGCAATCTGGAGGTGGGTTTGATTGATCTGGTCTAACCCTCCAGAACTGCCTCCTAGACACTCAACAATATGTGTGAAGAAATATCTCCATTAGTCTGACAGCTTGCTCATGTAGATAGTCCCCTTTCTGGATAGCTGGCCATGCTCATCCAATATATCTGTATGCCCCATCATCCTGCATACTTCCCTTGTATTGATACCAGTGAGAGGGACACATTTACAAGGAGACATAAGTCAACTCAAACACGCACTTCAACCTGTCTAGTTACCAGTGAGAGGGACACATTTACAAGGAGACATAAGTCAACTCAAACACGCACTTCAACCTGTCTAGTTACCAGTGAGAGGGACACATTTACAAGGAGACATAAGTCAACTCAAACACGCACTTCAACCTGTCTAGTTACCAGTGAGAGGGACACATTTACAAGGAGACATAAGTCAACTCAAACACGCACTTCAACCTGTCTAGTTACCAGTGAGAGGGACACATTTACAAGGAGACATAAGTCAACTCAAACACGCACTTCAACCTGTCTAGTTACCAGTGAGAGGGACACATTTACAAGGAGACATAAGTCAACTCAAACACGCACTTCAACCTGTCTAGTTACCAGTGAGAGGGACACATTTACAAGGAGACATAAGTCAACTCAAACACGCACTTCAACCTGTCTAGTTACCAGTGAGAGGGACACATTTACAAGGAGACATAAGTCAACTCAAACACGCACTTCAACCTGTCTAGTTACCAGTGAGAGGGACACATTTACAAGGAGACATAAGTCAACTCAAACACGCACTTCAACCTGTCTAGTTACCAGTGAGAGGGACACATTTACAAGGAGACATAAGTCAACTCAAACACGCACTTCAACCTGTCTAGTTACCAGTGAGAGGGACACATTTACAAGGAGACATAAGTCAACTCAAACACGCACTTCAACCTGTCTAGTTACCAGTGAGAGGGACACATTTACAAGGAGACATAAGTCAACTCAAACACGCACTTCAACCTGTCTAGTTACCAGTGAGAGGGACACATTTACAAGGAGACATAAGTCAACTCAAACACGCACTTCAACCTGTCTAGTTACCAGTGAGAGGGACACATTTACAAGGAGACATAAGTCAACTCAAACACGCACTTCAACCTGTCTAGTTACCAGTGAGAGGGACACATTTACAAGGAGACATAAGTCAACTCAAACACGCACTTCAACCTGTCTAGTTACCAGTGAGAGGGACACATTTACAAGGAGACATAAGTCAACTCAAACACGCACTTCAACCTGTCTAGTTACCAGTGAGAGGGACACATTTACAAGGAGACATAAGTCAACTCAAACACGCACTTCAACCTGTCTAGTTACCAGTGAGAGGGACACATTTACAAGGAGACATAAGTCAACTCAAACACGCACTTCAACCTGTCTAGTTACCAGTGAGAGGGACACATTTACAAGGAGACATAAGTCAACTCAAACACGCACTTCAACCTGTCTAGTTACCAGTGAGAGGGACACATTTACAAGGAGACATAAGTCAACTCAAACACGCACTTCAACCTGTCTAGTTACCAGTGAGAGGGACACATTTACAAGGAGACATAAGTCAACTCAAACACGCACTTCAACCTGTCTAGTTACCAGTGAGAGGGACACATTTACAAGGAGACATAAGTCAACTCAAACACGCACTTCAACCTGTCTAGTTACCAGTGAGAGGGACACATTTACAAGGAGACATAAGTCAACTCAAACACGCACTTCAACCTGTCTAGTTACCAGTGAGAGGGACACATTTACAAAGCACCAGTAATATTTTCTGAAGAATTTGTCCAGTGAGAAAATAAATTCCCCCTGAACTTAAATTTTTAAGTCTTCCCTGGAATGTTGTTCCAGAAATCTAATAATGCAAAGATAGTACACATAGGCGTTCAATATCTGAGCAGTCACCAGAATTCACATAGGTACTCGTGATACATCCTTCCTGGATTCAATGTTAATGCACCATATAATGGGCAAGAGAGAAAGAACGAGTTTAATCTCCCAATAATCGATTGGGCATCATGAACACTGGACAGAGAGAGTCTTGCCATCCAGTTATTCATATTGATTCTTATGTCACTTGCCTCAAGATTGATATGAGGTGCCCTAGCAACATTTTCCGAAGGAATGTATTCATTGGCAAGCAGATTTTTAGTTCTTGATTGTCTAGGTGCCATTTATAAGGAATAGATGAAAATGAAATTGAATATATAGGTTATGATGAAGATTTGATGAAAGAATTAAATATAAATGGAGTAAATATGAGAGATGATGATGATTGGAAAATGAATGAAGAAGTAAATGAAGGAATTTGAGAGATTTGGGAGTAAATATGTTCGAAGTAAATGCAATTGAAATTGAAAGTGGGTATATATAGGAGAAGGAATGTGGAACTCAAACGGTTTATTTGAAATTATCAAATAGCATTTTTGATCGGGTTCTGAGATCCGCATTAATTACATCACATCATACATAAATGCATGACGGTTTACAGCCCACAAACAGTAACAAATTGTACTTTTTGTTTTCCCAAAGTAAAAAGACCATCATTACGTTGAAAAATTTACATGCCACGTAGGATTAAAATATCTTCAAAAAGGTTTGCTTACGTGGCACACACAAAGACCAAGTATTTAGAAAATATTATGACATAGTTCAGTGCATCTGGAGGTTGACTGGACACTCCAGTATCACTGGTGGATTAGTCCAGTGAACATGTACTGATGGTACACTAGAGGGACACTCCAGTAAAGTACCAGTGAAAACCATTTTTGAAAGACTAGTAACTTCAAACGTGCACGTCAACTAATACAGACAAATGAGAGGGACACATTTACAAGGAGACATAAGTCAACTCAAACACGCACTTCAACCTGTCTAGTTACCAGTGAGAGGGACACATTTACAAAGCACCAGTAATATTTTCTGAAGAATTTGTCCAGTGAGAAAATAAATTCCCCCTGAACTTAAATATTTTTCAAAGTCTTCCCTGGAATGTTGTTCCAGAAATCTAATAATGCAAAGATAGTACACATAGGCGTTCAATATCTGAGCAGTCACCAGATTTAAGGATTTAACATTCCCAACTCACCAACAAGATATTCAAAAGTTTTGACATCCAGAGGTTTGGTAAAAATGTCAGCGAGTTGTTTGTCAGTGGGAATAAAATGGAGTTCAATGTTGTTTTTCATAATATGATCACGAATGAAGTGATACCTTAGATCAATGTGCTTTGTTCTGGAGTGCATGACTGGATTGTTTGAGATAGCGATGGCACTGGTATTATCACAAAAGATTGGAGTCTTTGAATATTTAATACCATAATCAAGCAACTGGTTCTTCATCCAGAGTATCTGAGCACAACAACTGGCTGCAGACACGTATTCAGCTTCAGCAGTGGACAATGAAACTGAAGTTTGCTTCTTATTGGTCCAGCTGACCAGTTTGCCACCTAGGAAATGACATCCACCAGTTGTGGATTTCCTATCTATCTTACAACCTGCATGATCTGAATCTGAATAACCCATTAGATCCATGCCTGAGCCTATGGGGTACCAAAGACCTAGACTGGGGACACCTTTAAGGTACTTCAGTATGTGCTTTACAGCAAGCATATGAGATTCCTTTGGATTAGACTGATATCTGGCACATAAACATGTTGAAAACATAATATCTGGTCTACTGGCAGTTAAATACATCAGTGAACCAACCATGCCTCTATAGACAGTGGTGTTCACTGGTTTACCATCTGGATCGGAGTCCAGTGTCAGTGGTGCAGAAATTGGAGTTGGTTTAGATGGTGAAGAGTTCATATCATATTTCTTTAAAAGATCTCTAACATATTTCTCCTGATTAATAAAAATGCCATCTTTGTTTTGTTTAATCTAGAGTCCAAGAAAATATGTTAATTCACCCATCAGACTTATTTCATATTCAGTGGACATGATTTTTGAAAATTTCTTGCACATGTTTTCATCAGTAGACCCAAAATGATATCATCAACATAAATTTGTACCATTAACAGATTACCTTTCTCATGAAGAATGAATAAGGTATTGTCAATTGCACCTCGTTTAAAACCATTTTTCAACAAATGTTTAGTCAGAGTATCATACCAGGCACGTGGGGCTTGTCTGAGGCCATATAGCGCTTTGTCCAGACAATATACCCAATGTGGATGCTTTTCATCAACGAAACCTGGAGGTTGTCTGACGTAAACTTCTTCTTCAAGCTTTCCATTCAAGAAAGCACTCTTTACATCCATCTGGTAGACTTTGAACTGATGATTAGCAGCGAATGCTAAGAATATTCTGATCGCTTCAAGTCTAGCCACTGGAGCAAATGATTCATCAAAGTCGACATCTGACTGGCAGTAGCCTTGTGCTACCAGTCTGGCCTTATTTCTGATAACGTGGCCATCTTCATCTACTTTGTTTCTGAAGACCCATCTTGTTCCAATTGGTTCTTTCTTTCCAACTGGGAAAGGAACCAGATACCAGACCTTGTTCCTTTCAAACTGGTGAAGCTCTTCTTGCATAGCAGTCACCCAGCTTGGATCTTCCATAGCCTCGTCAATCTTCTTTGGTTCCATCAAAGATAGAAAACTTACGTATAAGCATTGATTACTGGAGGCTCTTCTGGTCTGAACTCCTCTACTGGAGTCACCTATGATCTGATCAATAGGATGAGCTTTTGTCCATCTGAAGTACTGACCAGGATTGTTACTGACAACAATATCAGTGCAAGAATTCAGTTGAGTCTCCTCTGGAGTTGCTTCTGGAGGAGGATCTTGCCAGACTACTTCAGTATCTTCATCTGAGTCATTTAAATCACAATTTGCATCATGAAATTCTTCATTTGAAGGCATTTCCTGGAGTACTGGTTCAGTTTGGAATTCTTCATAAGAAGACATTTCTGGTCTATTCTCAACTGACACTGATACTGGGGAGCAGTACGCACATCTGAACCAATATTAATTTCAGAGGGTAGTTTGAAAATAATAGAGGGATAGAATGGAGTACTACTGGAGAGTTTCTGAACAGGTTCCAGATCAGGATGACTGGAAACTGTGTCTTCTGAATCTTCATTTTTGTCGTTTATAGGATCAGATTCACAAAAGACAATTGGAGTTACTGGGGGAGTGTCAAGGGATGGCTTCTTGTTGATTGCAGCATTTGATTCATCAAATGTGACATGAATTGACTCATGGACCTTCTCCAGTCTCTTGTTGTAGACTCTGAAGGCCTTGCGAATGGCTGAATAGCCTAAGAAATACCCTTCATCAGCTTTGGCATCAAATTTGCCTAGCTGACTGGAGTCGTTCAGGATGTAAACTGGACATCCAAAAACGTGAAAATAACCAATATTTGGTTTTCTATTTTTTAAGACTTCATAGGCTGTCTTTTTGTGTCTTTTGATGTACACTGATCGATTTTGGGTGTGGCAAGCAGTTGCAATTGCTTCCGCCCAGAAACTGGTAGACAGTCCAGATTCAGCAAGCATACTCCTGGCAGCTTCTATCAGCGTTCGATTCTTCCTTTCCACCACTCCATTTTGTTCTGGAGAGCGGGCTGATGAGAAATTCTGGGAGATGCCAGTGTCAGTACAGAATGACTCCAGAGTTGCATTCTGGAATTCTGTTCCATTGTCACTTCTTAACTGACACACTTTTCGACTGTACTTGAGCTCAATGTGCTTGATAAGACTGATGATTTCAGCAGCAGCTTCACTTTTAGACCTCAGAAAGATCACCCAACAATATCTGGAGAATTCATCTACGATCACCAGGGTGTATCTTTTACCAGCACGAGTCTGAACGTTCACTGGACCAAAGAGGTCCATATGAAGCATATGAAGAGGTTCAGAAATGCTGAAATTCTGTCTGGTCTTGAAACTGGTACGTTTTTGCTTACCCATCTCACATCCTGGACATGGCCTTTCTTTTTGAAGGAAACTGAAGGTATCCCATCTGCAAGTTGTTTTCTGGACAACTTATTAATATTCTTGAAATTTAAATGGGATAACCTTTTGTGCCATAACCAGTTTGTGTCTTCATCAGCTTGAGTATAGAAACACTGCTCTGAAGGAGAGCTTTCCATATCCATCACGTACACATTCCCTTTTCTGGGAGCAATCAACACTACCTTCCAGTCCTTGTTGAATACGATACCCTGAGCAACATTGAATAAGACTTGATAGCCATCATCACACAGTTGGCTTACACTGATCAAGTTATATTTCAAACCATTCACAAATGCAACACGTGTGAACTTGACTTGTCCATTGTTCAGAACACCATATCCCTCAGTCTTTCCACAACCATCATTTCCAAAAGTAATGGAGGGTCCATCAGAAATGGTGAACTCCTCCAGTAGGGTCTTACATCCGGTCATCGTCCTGCCAGCTGCACTGTCAAGATACCAGATATATTTCTTTCGATCGCCCTACACATACACCAGATATTGATCAGTTAGATTTGGGAACCCATTGACTGATGGGTTCACTGGACCCTCCCTTATAGGTCCCTGGGGCAATCTGGTTCAGTTCACTTTCTTCAACAGTAGTCTTAGTTGAAAAGACCACTGGGGTTGATGATTTTGAAACCTTTTTCATTTTCTCAACTGGAGAAATAAATTTGTCTTTCTTAGCAAAAGGTTTTGTATTTTGTCTAGGGCCAGATAAAGTACCCTCAATAAAGTTTAATCTTGCATTAAAACTTTGTGATTGACGAGTCAGAATTTGAATCTGGCTCTCTAACCTGGACAAAATATTTTCTTCAGATGATACCTTAGCCTTTCCAGTCCTAGGCTTTGGTAAGGGATTGGTCTGAGGCAAAGGTCTATTCCGATGGACCTCCTTAACTAGAGCAGTCATCTGGAGCTCTCCAGTCTTAACCTCTGGAGATTGAACTGGGTAAAAATTGGCCTTGGGAGTTACAGGCTCATCATAAATAGTGGTGGGCCTGAACTCCTCTGGTAATCGATCGATTACTGGTATTAATGATGCTATATGAGTATTTCCATCTAAATATGCACGTTTTTGAGCAGGAAATTGTTTTAATACAGCATCATATGGCTTTTTGGTTTCTAGCCATGATTTTATTACCAGTTTTTCTTTCTCTAAAATGATCTCAAGATCTTGTTTTTCTTGAATCAATTGTTCAGTTACCAGAACCTGGGCTTGAAATGCCAGTTCAATGTCTTGAAGTTCCTTTAATTTTGATTTTAAAGCATTTATTTCAGAAGAATCTGTTTCTAGACCATTTACACAATCAGATCCAACAGTTTCTACAAAAATCAAATCAGAATTAAGAGCTTCAGCAATGTCCAATTTTAGTTCTTGGTCAGTTGCATTATCATAATCACTAACCTTCTTGATAACAATGTCCACCCATCGTCCAGATGTGACATCTTCCTTCACCAGGAGCTCTTCGTCTGCCAGAGCCATGTAACAACAATCTCTTTTTTCTTCTTCATCAGCAGATGATTCATCAGAAGGAACCCACTTCTCTTCAGTTGTTGCAATCATGCACTTATTATTGGTTTCAATTTGTTGTGCCATGAGAGCAATTTGGGCCTTAAGCTTTTTATATTTCATTTTATAGCTATCATCAGGCTTATTATTTGAAGAGAATGGACCAGGCTTGGATGCAAACTGGTTGGACCTGCACTCTTTCATGAAATGACCCTTTTTGCCACACTTAAAGCATGTCAAATTGGTCTTATCAGTGGAAGAACTGGATGCAAATTGTCCAGATGGCCTATTTTCTCTTGCTTTGAAACGGTTAAACGTTTTAGCAATCATTGCAATAAGGACATCATCTTCAGTTTCATCACAACAGTCTGGAGAGACTTGACTGGATTCTCCAGAATCCATGAGTTCAGACACCATCTTCTTCATAGAAAATACATTCTCAGAAGATAAAAAAAAAAAAAAAAAAAAAAAAAAAAAAAAAAAAAAAAAAAAAAAAAAAAAAAAAAAAAAAAAAAAAAAAAAAAAAAAAAAAAAAAAAAAAAAAAAAAAAAAAAAAAAAAAAAAAAAAAAAAAAAAAAAAAAAAAAAAAAAAAAAAAAAAAAAAAAAAAAAAAAAAAAAAAAAAAAAAAAAAAAAAAAAAAAAAAAAAAAAAAAAAAAAAAAAAAAAAAAAAAAAAAAAAAAAAAAAAAAAAAAAAAAAAAAAAAAAAAAAAAAAAAAAAAAAAAAAAAAAAAAAAAAAAAAAAAAAAAAAAAAAAAAAAAAAAAAAAAAAAAAAAAAAAAAAAAAAAAAAAAAAAAAAAAAAAAAAAAAAAAAAAAAAAAAAAAAAAAAAAAAAAAAAAAAAAAAAAAAAAAAAAAAAAAAAAAAAAAAAAAAAAAAAAAAAAAAAAAAAAAAAAAAAAAAAAAAAAAAAAAAAAAAAAAAAAAAAAAAAAAAAAAAAAAAAAAAAAAAAAAAAAAAAAAAAAAAAAAAAAAAAAAAAAAAAAAAAAAAAAAAAAAAAAAAAAAAAAAAAAAAAAAAAAAAAAAAAAAAAAAAAAAAAAAAAAAAAAAAAAAAAAAAAAAAAAAAAAAAAAAAAAAAAAAAAAAAAAAAAAAAAAAAAAAAAAAAAAAAAAAAAAAAAAAAAAAAAAAAAAAAAAAAAAAAAAAAAAAAAAAAAAAAAAAAAAAAAAAAAAAAAAAAAAAAAAAAAAAAAAAAAAAAAAAAAAAAAAAAAAAAAAAAAAAAAAAAAAAAAAAAAAAAAAAAAAAAAAAAAAAAAAAAAAAAAAAAAAAAAAAAAAAAAAAAAAAAAAAAAAAAAAAAAAAAAAAAAAAAAAAAAAAAAAAAAAAAAAAAAAAAAAAAAAAAAAAAAAAAAAAAAAAAAAAAAAAAAAAAAAAAAAAAAAAAAAAAAAAAAAAAAAAAAAAAAAAAAAAAAAAAAAAAAAAAAAAAAAAAAAAAAAAAAAAAAAAAAAAAAAAAAAAAAAAAAAAAAAAAAAAAAAAAAAAAAAAAAAAAAAAAAAAAAAAAAAAAAAAAAAAAAAAAAAAAAAAAAAAAAAAAAAAAAAAAAAAAAAAAAAAAAAAAAAAAAAAAAAAAAAAAAAAAAAAAAAAAAAAAAAAAAAAAAAAAAAAAAAAAAAAAAAAAAAAAAAAAAGCTCCATAAAGAGTTGAGAGAGTGTGTGTGTGCAGAGTTTTTCCTTGTCGTAAGACCAGGATCATGTGAGACCATTTGGTGGGTAGAATGTCACAAAATTTCTCCAGAAGTATATCCTTGTCCTTCTCAACCCCAAGACCTCTCAATTAGTTTATGATACTCATAAATCTGGTGTAAGTACTAGTGAGAGACTCGTTAGGTTGAGCAAAAAATGACTCATACCTCTT